>JARQOD010000006.1:150731672-150844983 GCA_033576555.1 Oophaga sylvatica | reverse complement strand
TTTAATTTTTTGGAGATTTCAATTTTTTTAACCCCCCCAACAGAGGAAATCATGGACATGGGGAAAATTTTTTTTTGGAACGTCTAAGCAAAATCTTTCTTTCCAAATTAAAAAGTGTGAATTCCATAGGCCAAAAATTCAATTTCTGGGGTTTTTTACGTTAAAAAAGGGGAATTTTTGTTGGGGGAACCCCAAACCCCCCCCCATCAATTTTTGGGCCCCAAAGTTTTAGAAATGTGAAGGGGTACGCGTTCATGGGGTTTCCCCCAAACTTCTTGAGTTTCTTAAAAAATTTCTCTGAGGTAGTGTCACCCCCAAAACTTCCCCGGGAAAGGTCTGGGTTTTTTGGGGGGACTCCCCAAGCCAGGGCTTTTCCCTTTAAAAAAAAATTTCCCTGCCCCCTTTCCTAGAAATTTCCAACCCCGGCTTGCCTTCATAATAAGGGGATGCTTCAATTTGGTTCCCGTTGGGCTTACTTTTAAAGGAACAGGGGAAAAATGTTTTCCCTCCCTGTCCCTTTTTTTTCCCCCAAGCATTTTTTTTCGGCGGGGAATTTCGATGTGGGAATAGAGATTTTTTGGCCCCATTTTCCCGCCTTCAAAAAAGGGGCCCCCTTCTTAGGGAGCTCCGGGGGCAAATAGTTTTTCCTGACCCCCCAAAAAACCTTGAGTTTATCAGGTGGGAAAAAGTCCCTGATCCTGCCGGCTGGGGGGAAAATTTTTTTAAAACCCAAATTTTTAATTTTTCTCTTTTTAGACCGGATCGCGCAATGGAAAGGCTGGGGCACTCTTTTGGTTTTATCAGCGAACGTCCAATTCTCCCCCTAAGCTATTCTTCTGACTCTTTTTTCCCCTGGGAAAAAAATTTTAAAAAATAACCCTACTTAAGGAAAAAAAAGGGGAAGCATACCATGCTTTTTCCCCTTTTTGGCCAACCCCCAAGGACGTAAGTTTGTTTTTAGAATGGTGTTGGTTTGGGAAAAAAAGTCTGTATATTCCTGAAAAAGTCGATTAAGAGTTTTTCCCCCTTTTTCCCCTTTCCCAAAAGATTTGGGGGCATAGGGAAATTTAAAGACACGGGGAATTTCTTTTCTCGTTTCTTTTGGTGGCCCATTTTAGGAAGGTTTTTTTAATTTTGTCATTTAAAAGTGGGGTTGTGCAAGATGCAAAAAACCTGTCCTAAAAAAAACGGGGCTGTTACACTCTTCCCCCCCGTCCCCCCCGTGGGGACCCAAATTTTTGGGGGTTTTTTTTTTGGGGAAATTTTCCAACTTCAGGGGAAGAACCCCCCTTTAGTGGGGTTTTTACCTTTCTACAAAGGCGCTCATTTATCCTTTTTTGTGTTTCCCACTGCAAAACAGGGCATCAGATTTGATGATTAAGATGTGTTTCGCTTACATGGGTACGGTGAGGTTATTTCGGACGAGGGGGTTTCAATTCAAATTTTTGTTTTTTGGGGGAAAATTTTTTTTTCAGCTTGGGGGGTTAAAGTAAACCCCTTTTTTGTTTTCACCCCCGATAATGGGGCAGACGAACGAACCAATCAAACCGGGGTTTTCCCCCCTTTAAACCCGCACCTACGAGATTGGGTGGATTACTTCCCCCAGTGAGTTCTCGTATAAAAAACCCCAGGTGCCCCACTAAAAAGTTTTTTTTATTAATTAGGTTTCATCTAAATTCTACCAGATTTCCATAGAAACGCCTTTTCCCGGGAGTGGCCCGAAGAATCACGTCTTTACAGAAGAATATGGATCTTCTAAAGGAAAATCTGGAATCGGCTCAAGAAAGGTACAAGAAAGCAGCAGATAAATTTCGTAAACCTGCACCAGCTTTCAAGGTAGGAGACTTGGTCTGGCTGTCAACCAGAAATCTTAAGTTAAGGATTCCATCGTCTAAGTTGGGACATAAGTACATTGGACCCTATAAAATCAGTAAAATTATAAGTGCCGTTGCTTGTCGTCTTCAACTGCCCAGAACTATGAGAATCCACCCTGTCTTTCATGTATCCCTACTAAAGGCTGCGACACCCAATACGTTTCCTGGACGTTCCTCTCCTTGCCCTGACCCAGTGCTAGTCGATGGTCAGGAAGAATTTGTGGTGGAAAGGATTTTAGATTCCAGGTTGTTAGAAATCAGTTACAATATCTGATTAAATGGCAGGGCTACCCAGTGGAGGACAACTCATGGGAACCGGTCAATAACGTTAATGCTCCTCGCTTGCTCCGTCAGTTTCATCAGAGGTACCCACACAAGCCTGGTCTGAGGTCATCCGGAGGTTGTCCTTAAGGGGGGAGTAATGTAAGGTTCTATGTATATATTCCTGAAACTCAGTTTGTTCGTCAGCCATTTTACTTTCTGTCTTGCTGCAGCTATCTTGCCCTCAGTCAAAATGGAGTTTCCAGCTTGCATGTTCCCGCCCTGATTCTCTCCTTTGCTTCTTAAGCAGCCACAGCTGAGCAATCAGTGCTTCAGAATCTAGCCTGCAGTGAACCTGTGACTTGACTCCTGTAAGCCTTGGACCTTGCACTCCAGCTATTCCTACTGAGGAACTCTGAAGCACTTGTGGACTCTGAACCCTGCTCTTTGAAAGACCCACGTTTGCATGGACTTACGGTAACAGAGAAGAAGATCCTGAATCTGTATTGGAGAGTGATTGCTGAGCTTGGATTACTCTGGCCTGCTGTGTTTCCTGTTTCTGTGTCTGCAAACTGTGTGACTATTTCTGCCAACTTGTATGAAGTAATACAGGACTTTTCTATATCAAACCTGTGACTCCTGTGTTTTCATCGCACCCAAGCACAAGACGCTATATGAACTGTACTACATACATTACAGGTTGTCCCTCTCTCAGGAGAAGGCTCAGCGGTTTGCTAACCGGCATAGGACTGATGGTCCTCGGTTTAAAGTGGGGGACTTGGTCTGGTTGTCCTCAAAGAATATTCCTATGAGAGTAGCATCTCCTAAATTTAAGCCTAGGTTCATTGGACCTTATAAGATCATGGAGATTATTAATCATGTTTCTTTTCGTTTGCTTCTTCCAGGGACATTTAAGATCCATAACGTGTTCCACAAGTCCTTGTTGAAGAGGTTTGTTGAGCCAGTGGTTCCTGCTGCTGTGCCTCCTGACCCTGTTTTGGTTGAGGGCAATCTGGAGTATGTGGTTGAGAAAATATTAGATTCTCGTTTTTCTAGACGGAAACTCCAGTATTTTTTTAAATGGAGAGGTTATGGTCAGGAAGACAATTCTTGGGTGTTTGCTTCTGACATCCATGCTAGGAGACTTATCCGTGCGTATCATAGAACTCATCCTGACCGACCTGGTTGCTCAAATGAGGGTTCGGTGACCCCTCCTCAAGGGGGGGTACTGTTGTGAATGGGTTTGAGATGAGTTCTGAGCAGAGGCTCCCTCTGGTGGTTACAAGCGGTGCTGGTCTGTCCAGTGAAGATTGTGAGGACTGGGAATCAGGTGTTACTGACTGGTCTTATATAAGGGAGTCACCTTCCCATCAGGGTTGCCGGTGATCAATTGTTCTGGTCTGAATCCTTCATTCCTGTTTCCCTTGTAGCCTGCAGTGTCGTGTCTGCATCTCCTGCTAACAGATAAGACATTTTCTTCTTTTTGTTTTTTGTGCTATATTTTTGCATTTTGTCCTGCACTTCTGTGGGGGCCTTCAGGGTCCCCTCCGGGGGCTTTTGCCCTCTCAGTTTAGTTCAGCCACTGATGTTTGTACTTTTGCTTTTTCCAGTTTTTTCAGTGGCTGCTGTTTTGATTTTGGTTACACCAGAGAACTAATTTAGGTGGAAGAGGTCGTGTGATCTCAGTTGTTTTTGAAATTAGTAGAGTTGGTGCTTTTCAGGGTTTTCTGGGATTGCAGTAAGTGCCCTTCCTATCCTTTTCTATTTAGTTAGTTTGGGCCCCAGCGTTTGCTCATACTATTTTCTTTCTGTGTCAGTATTTCATCTTGTCTAACCGCCATTACATGTTTGGGGGCTTTCTATTATCTTTGGGGTTCTGCTCCGGGGCAGATAGCTTTCCTATTTCTATCTTTAGGTGTAGTTAGTTTCTCAGGCTGTGACGAGGCGTCTAGGACCAACGTAGGAACGCTCCACGGCTGCCTCTAGTTGTGGTGGTTAGTCAGGGTACTGCAATCTCATAGATTCCAACTGCTCTGGTGTATTGCCTTTTTTGCCTGCACTCCTCAGCTGCCGAAACATAACAGCTCTGGTCCTGAAAGGATGTGGAAGTAATTGAAGTCGATGCATTAGCTGCATCCATCCAACAACGGCTTAAATTAGTTCTTCCCACAGCAGGGGGGTACGGCGAGCTCCTACAAACTGCGCATAAAGGACAGCTCCCGGGGAAAACTGGGGTATGCTGTGTCACTGGTGCCCGCAGCAGGCACAGAATCCCCACGTCCTCTCCCTGCTGAAACTCCACGCCCACGACCACGTGCCTTACTCCCTGCCTTCTTCATCTTGGTAGATTGATAAAGATAGGCAGAAAAGTACTAAGGCCTTAGTGTGCTTATTCCTGAACAGCTGCTAACAGGTATAAGAAACGCTAAGTTTATTAAGTGTGGACTACACTTTAATATGGGCTAATGTGGCATAAAAACTGTCAAGTGTAGTGTTTGGTGAACTTTATTCACTTTTTTGTGTTTTTCACAAAAAAAACAAAGGTTGTGATTGAGACAAAAGATAGTATCACAAACTTTTTGTAGCTCTTTCAATGCAGGAAACTACAATGCAATAGATAAAGCTACCAAAAATAGGGAAATAATAATCTGGCTGGTCCTGCAGGCTGCAAACCAGCCGAAAGGCTCCTCTATCTACTCCTATCTAGTGTTTGCAACCAATGTATTGGATACGGATGGAAGCGCGGCACACTAATAGGAGAGAGTTAATTTAAATTGAATTGAGCAGCACCAATTACAAAATAAAAAAAAGGATGAGGCAGTGACACACGCTTAGCAGACTACAACCAGCAGTGGATGCAGAACAAACTTCAGCGTGAGCTGCACTCACAAAGAGACCTCACAGACAGCCGTGAACACTGCACACAACTGTTCACTAGCTCTGAAAGGCTCCGCTATGTACTTCTATAGTGTTTGCAACCAATGTATTGGGTACGGATGGAAGCGCAGCACACTAATAGATGAGAGTTAATTTAAATTGAATGGAGCAGCACCAATTGCAAAAAAAAAAGGATGAGACAGTGACACATGCTTAGCAGACTACAACCAGCAGTGGATGCAGAACTAACTTCAGCGTGAGCTGCACTCAAAAAGAGACCTCATAGACAGCCGTGAACACTGCACACAACTGTTCACTAGCTCTGAAAGGCTCCGCTGTGTACTTCTATAGTATTTGCAACCAATGTATTGGATACGGATGGAAGCGCGGCACACTAATAGATAAGAGTTAATTTAATTTGAATGGAGCAGCACCAATTACAAAAAAAAAAAGGATGAGGCAGTGACACACGTGCAGCTGACTACAACCAGCGGTGGATGCAGACCAAACTGCAGCGTCACCTGCACTCACACACAGACCTTGCAGACAGCTGTGAAAACAGCACAGCAAGGCAAAAGGAAGCTTTACACAGCGGTTGCTAAACTAGCCTGCCTAAATAACAATTCACAAAATCTCAATCTCTAACTGTCCCTCAGAGTCAGAAGAGCAGCGTTCTGTCCCTAACTGAATTCACAGCAGAGTGAAACCAAAATGGCGGCGGCGCCTTTTATAGTGCATTCTGACATCATTTCAGCAGCCAATCACAGCCATGCCATTAGTTAACATGACCGCAGCATTACAGGATGTGCCCACACTTCTTAGGATTCCTCATTGGCTGACTCAAATCACACTGCCTCTCATAGCATTATGGGAACTTCCGATTCCGGTATACGATATGGCAAAAGTATCGGAACTCAGTATCGGAATTCCGATACCGCGAATATCGGCCGATACCCGATACTTGCGGTATCGGAATGCTCAACACTACTCTTTAAAGAAAAATTGATACAGCACATCCTCTAAAGCCACTGCAGACTCCCGTAATATTTTAAGCTTTTCTATTTTTTGACCAGTTGAATAGCCTAGTCTGTTGGACTTCACCAGTTCCGTTGTACACAGCTCTGTGGTTCAGTAGTTAGCACTGTTGGCTTGTAGCGCAACAGTCCTAGGATCTTACCCAATCAAGAGCAACATTTGCATAGAGTTTTTACGGTTTGTCCATATTAATATGAATTTCCTCAGGTTACTCTGCTTTTCTCCTAAAGAAGCAGAAAATGACTTCTCATAACAGAGGTCCTGATTACAAGAAGTGTTTGACTGGCCTGCCAGGACACTGGACTATCCTGCGGTGGGATACCCCGTGCCAGACATAGTGGGGGCCGGCTGGTGAGCCATCGGCCTATCAGAGGCCACAGCTCATACTACTAATGTTAAGATGGCCCCCAAAAACATCACTGCTATGCACTGCACACTGACGTATCATGTGTTGCATAGCATTGATGTTAGAAGAAGCTATTGCGAAACGTGCGTTTGGGTGGAGGAGGTCACGCCGCTCTCAGTCGCCGTTGTCCAGCTTATCCAGGTAATTTCATGTCCAGGCCCTGAGTTCACTACTCTATGTGCTTTCCCTTTTCTGCTCTTTGTACCTTCTCTGGTCTTTGATTGATTAATCCAGATTGATTAATCCAGAGTTATTGCAGGCAATTATAGGCAATATATTTCTTTGATGTCACATTTATGACTTTTATCTTTATACATTCCTATTAGCGATGGAATAGTTAATCTGTGTTTGGGGCAATCTGGCAGCTGTTCATTATATTACATATTTCATTGGACTTGTTACATTTATAATTGGTGATTTAGTACAAGAGTGTTTCTACCTTCTACTGGGCATTATTGTTTTTTGTGGTTATGTTTTTATATATGTATTTTAATGTATGTTAGTAAATTCTGATTTTTTAACATTAGTATGCTGGGTCTCTTCTCTCGGTTACTTGATGTAAATCCGTAGTTTTTGTTCTTATTCACAGTTTTGAAGTGCCAGCCTTTTGATTTATATTGGTGGACTGATTTCTATATAATTATTGATGTTTAACCCCTTCCCGACCCATGACGCCAACGTCGGCGTCATCAAAACCTGTGCCATCCCGACCCTATAAATCATGTTCCTGCGGGCCGAGTGACCGGGGTCACTGAAAGGTCACCCGACCCGCAGGCACAGGACCCTTAGTGCATCACCACAGGGGGGTTGGCTTAACCCCCACGTGGCCACGATCGCTCTGATTGGCTGTTAAAAGTGAAACAGCCAATCAGAGCGTTTTGTAATATTTCACCAATGAAACTGGTGAAATATTACAATCCAGCCATGGCCGATGCTGCAATAGCATCGGCTATGGCTGGACACCGAACCCTGACCCCCCCACACCAAGTCACGGTGGTGATCGGCCGCCGCCACCGAAATTTGGCAGCGATCGGTCACCGCCGTCACTGTCTGCTCCCCTGCTCCTGCGATCCACTGCCCTCACCTACCGATCCCCCCCTCACCTCTCCCGGTCCACCGATGTCCCTGGATCCGTCCCGGCGTCCATGGCGGGCGCATGCGAAGTGCGCCCGCCGGCCGGCGCATGCGCGGTGCGCCCTCCATTGTACAAACATTTATTTTGATCACTGTGATAAACTGTCACAGTGATCAAAATAAAAAAAAAGTAAATGAACCCCCCCTGTCATAGGTATGGACAAATAATAAAATAAAGATTTTTTTTTTTCCTAGCGGATTTTGCTGCTGATCCGCGGCTGATTTTGCTGCCGATCCGCGGCGGATATTGCTGCGGATCCGCGGCGGATTTTGCTGCTGATCCGCGGCGGATTTTGCTGCTGATCCGCGGCTGATTTTGCTGCTGATCCGCGGCGGATTTTGCTGCTGATCCGCGGCGGATTTTGCTGCTGATCCGCGGCTGATTTTGCTGCTGATCCGCGGCGGATTTTGCTGCTGATCCGCGGCGGATTTTGCTGCTGATCCGCGGCGGATTTTGCTGCGGATCCGCGGCGGATTTTGCTGCGGATCCGCGGCGGATTTTGCTGGGGATCCGCGGCGGATTTTGCTGGGGATCCGCGGCGGATTTTGCTGGGGATCCGTGGCGGATTTTGCTGGGGATCCGCTGCGGATTTTGCTGCTGATCCGCCGGAGATTTTGCTGCGGATCCGCAGCGGATTTGGCGCTGCAGATCCACAGCGGATTTGGCGCTGCGGATCCACAGCAGATCCAGAAACCATGTACAGTACAATGCAAATAAATGGTTAAAAAAAACGCTGTGCACATGCGGATTTGCTGCGGTTTTAAATCCGCAGCATGTCAACTCTGTGTGGATTCCGCAAAGGTTTTACACCTTTTCCATTATAGGTGTAAAACCGCAGGGAAAAACCGCAACAAATCTGCGCTAAATACGCAGGTAAAACGCAGGTCATTTTACCTGCGGATTTAAGAAAAATCCGCAAGTGAATCCGCAACGTGTGCACGGGGCCTCAGGGTTAGGGTTAGGCAGGGTTCATATTGCATTATGGCAGTCCGTTAGATGGACTGCGTTTCACCACGGTATAACGCGGTGTAACGCAGTCCGTTAACGCTGCCATTCACCCCATTTGTGTGCGCATCGCAACGCATGCCGTAAAGCGGCATGCGTTCGCGACGTGCCGTCATTCAGTGACGGAGCCTCGGACACGGGCTGCAGCGTCTGGGCTCCGTCACCGCTAGCACAGATGAATCATCTGCTGATTCATCTGTACTAGCTGGTATAGCATAACGCGATCGCGTTATGCTATACCATTACCAGCCGGTCAACGCTACGTGTTGAACGGGCTGGTAAAACGCAATATGAACCCAGCCTTAGGGTTAGAACTAGGGTAATGGGGTTAGCATTAGGGTTAAGGTTAGAATTAGGGTTAGGGTTGGAATTTGGGTTAGGGTTGGAATTAGGGTTAGGCTTGTGGTTAGATTTATGGTTAGAGTTGGGATTAGGGTTAGGAGTGTGTTGGGGTTAGGGTTATGGTTAGGGTTTGTATTAGGGTTAGGTGTGTGTAGGGGTTAGGGTTGGGGTTAGGGGTGTGTTGGGGTTAGGGTTGGAGTTAGAATTGAGGGGTTTCCACTATTTATGCACATCAGGTGGTCTCCATACACGACATGGCGCCACCATTGATTCCTGCAAATTTTGCGTTCAAAAAGTCAAACAGTGTTCCCTTTATTCCAAGCCCCGACGTATGCCCAAACAGTGGTTTATCCCACATATGGGGTATCAGCGTACTCGGGAAAAATTGCACAACAACTTTGGGGGTTCTAATTTCTCCTGTTTACATTGGGAAAAAAATTGGGGACTAAAAAATTATTTTTGTGGAAAAAAATGATTTTATATTTTCACGGCTCTGCGTTATAAACTTCTGTGAAGGACTTGGAGATTCAAAGTTCTTATCACACATCTATAGGAGTTCCTTGGGGGATCTAGTTTCCAAAATGGGGTCACTTGTGGGGAGTTTCTACTGTTTAGGCACATCAGGGACTCTGCAAACGTAACATGACGCCCGAAGACCATTCCATCAAGTGGGCATTTCAAAACGTCACTACTTCCCATCCGAGCCCCGACGTGTGCCCATACAGTAGTTTACTCCCACATATGGGATATCAGCATACTCAGGACAAATTGGACAACAACTTTTGGGGTCTAATTTCTCATGTTACCCTTGGGAAAATAAAAAAATTGGGGACTAAAAGATCCTGATTGTGGAAAAAATATGATTTTTTTATTTTCATGCCCAGGCATTATAAACTTCTGTGTAGCCCTTGGGGGTTCAAAGTGCTCACCACTCATCTAGATAACTTCTTTGCGGGGTCTAGTTTCCAAAATGGGATCACTTGTGGGAGTTTCTACTGTTTAGGCACATCAGGGGCTCTGCAAACGTAACAAGATGCCCGCAGACCATTCCATCAAGTCGGCATTTCAAAGCGTCACTACATCCCTTCCGAGCCCTGACGTGTGCCCAAACAGTGGTTCCCCCCCACATGTGGGGTACTAGCGTACTCAGGACAAACTGGACAACAACTTTTGGGGTCCAATTTCTCCTGTAACCATTGTGAAAATAAAAAATAGTGGGCTAAAAAAAATCATTTTTTGAGAAAAAAAAATGATTTTTTATTTTCACGGCTCTGCGTTATAAACTTCTGTGAAGCACCTGGGGGTTCAAAGTGCTCACTATGCATCTAGATAAGTTCCTTAGGGGTCTAGTTTCCAAAATGGGGCCACATGTGGGGGAACTCCAATGTTTAGGCACACAGGAACTCTCCAAATGCAACATGGCAACCGCTAAATATTCCAGCATATTTTCCATTCAAAAAGTCAAATGGCACTCCTTCCCTTCTGAGCCCTGCCGTGCGCCCAAACAGTGGTTTATGACAACATATGAGGTATCTGTGTACTCAGGAGAAATTGCCCAACAAATTTTAGGATCCATTTTATCCTGTTGCCCATGTAAAAATGAAAAAATTGATGCTAAAAGAAAATTTTTGTTGGAAAAATTAAAATGTCCATTTTTTCCTTCCACGTTGCTTTAGTTCCTGTGAAGCACCTGAAGGGTTAATAATCTTCTTGAATGTAGTTTTGACTAGCTTGAGGGGTGCAGTTTTTATAAAGGTGTCACTTTTGGGTATTTTCTGCAATATAGACCCCTCAAAGTGACTTCAAATGTGAGGTGGTCCCTAAAAAAAATGGTTTTGTAAATTTTGCTGTAAAAATGAGAAATCGCTGGTCAACTTTTAACCCTTATAACTTCCTAACAAAAAAAAATGTTGTTCCCAAAATTGTGCTGATGTAAAGTAGACATGTGGGAAATGTTATTTATTAACTATTTTGTGCCACTTAACTCTCTGGTTTAACAGAATAAAAATTAAAAATTTGAAAATTACAAAATTTTTAAAATTTTCGCCAAATTTCCATTTTTTTCACAAATAAACGCAAAAATTAATGGCTGCGTTCGTCACTGTCATTTAACATCACTGCTATGCGCCAAGTGCTGACCTCAGTGCTTTAGGAGAGGCTTCCTTCATGGATGACATCCATGCAGGCCATTCCTCTGCTGTGTACGGCATATTGTACCTCGGGAAACACTCATACCAGTTAAGCTTTCTACTTTTTTAGCTATCTGCAGTGTATTTGCATGTCGATTTTCTACATCCCTTCTTAGCAGAAGATGCTCCTGTTTAGGTGGTAACTTCCTTGGTCGGCCTAGACTACTCTACAAGGTGGTTGCATGAAATGGGAAGAGGTTTTCTTTAAGTAAAGCCCTTCTATAGTGACCTGCTTGCTGGACACCTGATTAAAGAATAATTAGACTTACCTGTGGTTGAATTCTTGTTAATCAGAATTTTGGAGTTTAAACTTTAGCTTTGCTTCTAAGACTTACATTGGGGTGTACTTACTTTTGCAAAACGGTCTTGAATGAATTTGAAAGGAAAATAACTTTTTTGGGTGCAAAATAACAAATATTGTTTGCAATCAATGGCCCATATTTGTGGGAACATTTTGTAGTATAATATCCTATTGAAAATGTTGATTCTGAAGGGAAACTAAAGTTTTTCTGACAAATCTGTTGGGATGTACTCATTTATGCTCAGTAGTGTAACCCTGCAATTGAAGTATTTAACTCAGTTTTTAATAAATGACAGATCATCTTTAAAACATTTTGCAGTACTAGTATGGATGAAATCTTAGGTGCTTAAATAATTCTTTAAGTGGACTTATTCTTATTATCTTTAATAAGAGTTTTTAGAAAGACTTACTTCAATTATTTTCTCATCCAAAATGATAAGAAGATAGTAAAAAACAAAAACCATGAAGATGATCAGGAGAAACGTAGGAAAAGAAATGTCGAAATTCAAAAAAATAGAATAGGACAAGTAAATATAGTTTAGCAATTTTGGGTGCAAATGTGGGGTTGGCCAAGTGTAAAAAGCAGCAGTCACCATACATATTTTAGAGCAGGGTAAAAATAGTCCACTTACAATAAAATAGTTTAGTATTTTTAGCCAAAGAGGACAACATAATTTGCAACACCACAAATTTGTCATACTAAAGAATATGTAATGTTAAAAGCTCGCTTTTTATAGTGAAATATCACTAGGGAATTAAGGTTATTCTAAACTGATCATACACTAAGTATAATAATTACTGAGAATAAAGCAGACTCCAGTGTAAGAGATGATATTCATCCATGATATTCATGGTGATACTGTCCTCTGTATTGCTGATCACTGCTAGAAAGAGGCGAACCTGAACAGTAAAGTTCGACGTCCATACCGATTACCAAATACGTCCCCAAGAAGTCAGTGTTACTGTTTAGATTTGGCCCCCTGAACCCCGGGTGTTTGTCGCACTGTCATGTACATGACGGCACAGCAAACACTGATTCTGATCGGCGGTAAAATCAACACCGCCGGTCAGACAGCTTCGATTCTCATGCTGTCAAATAACAGCATGAGCGAGCAGCTGTGATCAGAGGTATAAAGTTTACTGTTGTGAATGTGCTAGAAATGAATTCTGAGCAGAAGCTCCCTCTGGTGGTTACAAACAGTACTGAACTATGCAATGAAGATTGTGAAGATTGGCGATCAGGTGTTACTGACTGGTCTTATATAAGGGAGGTTCCCTCCCATCAGGGTTGCCGGTGATCAATTGTTCTGGTCTCATCTTTGATTCCTGTTCACTTTGTAGCTTGCTGTTTCGTGCCTGTATCTTCTGCTAACAGATAAGACATTTTCTTCTTTTAGTTTTTTGTGCTTGCTTTTTGCATTTTGTCCTGCACTTCTGTGGGGGTCTGCCGGGTCCCCTCCGGGGGCTTGTGCTCCTCTCAGTTTAGTTCAGCCACTGTTGTTTGTTCATTTGCCTTTTCAGTTTTTTCAGTGGCTGCTGTTTAGTTTTTGTTACACCAGAGAACTAATTTAGGTGGTAGAGGTCGTGTGATCTCAGGTGTTTTTGTAATTAGTAGAGTTGGTACTTTTCAGGGTTTTTTGGGATTGCAGTAAGTGTCCTTCCTATCCTTTTCTATTTAGGAAGTTTGGGCCCCAACGTTTGCTCATACTATTTTCTGTCTGTGTCTGTATTTCCCCTTGTCTAACCGCCATTACATGTTTGGGGGCTTTCTATGTTCTTTGGGGATCTTCTCCGGGGCAGATAGTTTTCCTCTTTCTGTCTTTAGATGTAGTTAACTTCTCAGGCTGTGACGAGGCGTCTAGGACCAACATAGGTACGCTCCACGGCTGCCTTTAGTTGTGGTGGTTAGTCAGGGTACTGCAATCCCATAGATTCCAACCTCTCTGGTGTATTTCCTTTTTTGCTTGCTCTCCTCAGCTACCAAATCATAACAGTATCACCGGCCCAAAAACTGATATTTGTATGGTACTCACAGAAGGGAAAAATAGTGTTAAAGAAAGAAGATTGTCAGAGTTGTCAGAGATTTTTTTTTTTTTCCCTCTGTATCTCTGGGTGCTGAGGAGGATTTTTTTTTCTCTCAATGGAGTTTGCACAGTTGTCTGGCCGTGTGGATCAGCTTGCCACTGAAGTTCGGAGTATTGCTACCTATCTTGCGAGGTTGCCTGTTGTGGAACCTAGGATTCCCATGCCAGATTTGTTTTTAGGGGATCAAGCTAAATTTCTGAATTTCAAAAATAACTGTAAGTTGTTTTTAGCCTTGAAATCTAAGTCCTCAGGGAACGCAGCACAGCAGGTTCAAATTGTCATCTCTCTCCTGCGTGACGATCCTCAGGATTGGGCTTTTTCCCTGACACCTGGGGATCCTGTTTTGAGTAATGTTGATGCATTTTTTCAGGCTCTGGGGTTATTGTACGATGAGCCTAATGTCACTGATCAAGCTGAAAAAGCCTTGTTGGCATTAAATCAGGGTCTTGAGGACGCTGAGTTATACTGTCAGAGATTCCGAAGGTGAGCAGTCCTGACCAAATGGAATGACGATGCTTTGGCAGCCCTTTTTCGGAAGGGTCTGTCAGAGAATGTAAAATATGTTATGGTGGGATTCCCTGTCCCCTTGGTCTCAATGATTCTATGTCATTAGCGATTCAAATTGACAGACGTTTGCGTGAGCGTAGAGGTATGCGTGGAATAGTGTTGCCTTTTGAACCAGCTTCTGAACCTATGCAGTGTGATAGAGTGGCTTCTGGGGCACAGCGTCATGAGTTTCAAAAACGCAATGGGTTATGTTTCTACTGTGGTGATGCTTCTCATACTATTTCAGTCTGCCCTAGCGGGGAAGACGTTTTGCACGCTCAGCTGTCTTGGGTAGTGTTCAGACTAAATTTTTGTTGACTGTTACCCTGATTTGCTCCCTGTCCACATTTTCTGCTCAGGATTTCGTTGATTCGGGAGCAGCTATTAACCTGATGGATTTTGATTTTGCTAAACGTTGTGGGTTTCCCTTGATACCCCTACGGAAGTCTATTCCCCTACTGGGGATCGATTCTACCCCTTTGGCTGAGAATAAACCTCAGTTCTCTACTCAGGTGATAATGAGGGTTGAACCTGATCATCAGGAGAGTTGCAAATTTTTGGTGCTGTATAATCTGCATGATATTATCGTACTGGGTTTCCCTTGGTTACAGTCTCATAATCCTGTTTTGGATTGGAAATCTGTGTCTGTGACCAGTTGGGGCTGCCAATGTGTTTATACCAACACTCCTGTTTTTTCTGCCTCCCCCAGGATCAGGATGTTCCTGACTTTTTGACTGATTTTTCTGATGTGTTTAGCGAAAGTAAATCTGCATCCTTGCCCCCCATAGGAGCTATGACTGCGCTATTAAATTAGTGCCTGGTAGTAAATTCCCTAAAGGTCGCCTTTTTAACTTGTCTGTACCTGAACATGACGCTATGCGGTCTTATATCAAGGAGTCATTGGAGAAGGGTCATATCAGACCATCCTCTTCACCCTTGGGTGCCAGTTTTTTCTTTGTGGCCAAAAAGGATGGTTCATTAAGGCCGTGTATTGATTATCGTCTCTTGAACAATATCACTGTGAAATATCAATATCCATTACCCTTGATTTCTGACCTGTTTTCCAGGGTGAAAAGTGCTACTTGGTTTACCAAGCTTGACCTCAGGGGGGCATATAACCTTATTCGCATTAAGCACGAGGATGAATGGAAGACGGCATTTAATACCCCAGAGGGGCATTTTGAGTACCTAGTGATGCCCTTTGGGCTCACTAATGCTCCTTCTGTCTTCCAGTCCTTCATGAATGACATTTTCAGGGATTTTGTGGATAAATTTCTGATTGTTTATTTGGATGATATCTTGATTTTTTCCAATGACAGGGACTCTCATGTGAAACATGTTCGGACTGTGTTCTAGATTTTGAGAGAGAATGCTCTGTATGTGAAGGGATCAAAGTGTCTTTTTGGCGTACAGAGGATCTCATTTCTGGGATTCATTTTGTCCCCATCTGTTATTGAAATGGACCCGGTCAAGGTTCAGGCCATCTGTGATTGGGTCCAACCTACTTCATTGAAGGCTCTTCAAAGATTCTTGGGTTTTGCCAATTTTTATCGTAAATTTATTGGTAATTTCTCTGTTATTGTTAAACCATTGACTGATTTGACCAAAAAGGGCTCTGATGTGGTGAATTGGCCTCCTGAGGCAATCTCCGCGTTTCAGGAACTTAAGCAGAGATTCACTTCTGCTCCTGTTCTACGGCAGCCTGATGTTTCTCTGCCATTTCAGGTGGAGGTTGATGCCTCTGAAATTGGGGCAGGTGCCGTTTTGTCCCTAAGAGATCCTGAGACCTCTAAAAGTAACCCTTGTGCCTTTTTCTCTCGAAAATTTTCTCCAACTGAACGTAATTATGACGTGGGTAATCAGGAGTTATTGGCCATGAAGTGGGCTTTTGAAGAGTGGAGACATTGGCTGGAGGGAGACAAACATCAGGTGGTGGTCCTCACGGACCATAAGAATCTGGTTTATCTGGAATCAGCCAAGCGACTTAATCCTAGACAGGCCAGGTGGGCCTTGTTTTTCACACGTTTTAATTTTGTGGTTTCCTTTCTTCCTGGCACTAAGAATGTTAAGGCGGATGCCCTCTCGAGGAGTTTCCTTGCGGACTCTCCTGAGTTATCTGATCCTGCTGTTATTTTGAAAGAGGGTGTAGTTCTTTCCGTCATCTCGCCCAATTTGAGACTGGCTCTGGAAGGGTGTCAGGAGGATAAACCCGAGCGCTGCCCTATTGGGAAATTGTTTGTCCCAGACCGATGGAAAAAGAGTGTGATGTCTGAGATTCATTGTTCCGCGTTGGCCGGTCATCCCGGAAATTTTGGTACCAGAGACTTGGTTAGTCGGTCCTTTTGGTGGCCTACTTTGTCTCGTGACGTCAGGGAATTTGTGCAGTCCTGCGGGACTTGCTCTCGCTCCAAGCCTTGCTCTCGCTCTAGTGGTTTGTTGATGCCATTGACTGTGCCCAAGAGACCATGGACCCATATCTCTATGGATTTAATTTCCGACCTCCCTGTTTCTCAGAGAATGACCGTTATCTGGGTGATTTGTGATAGGTTTTCCAAGATGATACATCTTGTGCCATTGCCTAAGTTGCCTTCCTCCTCTGAATTGGTGTCATGGGTGTATCGCCACGAGGATCGTCGCGATTACACACTCTGACTTCTCACAGCTGAGTTGCTGTTTCTTTGTGTTTGGTAATGAGGGAGTTAATTTTACCTAGCTCTTTGCTAAGACTAGGTCCAGCCTCGCCCGGCTGCTTTTGATTATTTACTAATTAGCTTCCTTTATATTCCTGCCAGTCTGTGTGTTAGATGCCGGTGAAAGCATTCATGTAGTCTAGCAGACTGGATCGGTTCTGAGAATACTTAAGCTAAGAGCTCCTTAGTTGTTTTTACTCTTATAGCTTATAGTTTATCTCTGAGACCTTAGGTGTTCCTACTGTGTGTGAGTGTTGTATGTAAGACTTTATTTACTTTATTTCTTGTCTTTCTTGTATGTCTTTCTGTTCATTAACCGTTACCTGTTCATTCCCTTTGGTGGTAATCAGGGTCCTTCTTAGGACTAGATTACAGTTGGCAGGGATTGATAGGAGACAGGGTTTACGCTGGTGGCCTGGACCTCTGTACCTTTAACAGTACCTCCAGGTAGAGGGATTAGTTAGGACCCAGTTTAGGGTCAGCATAGACCCCGGTCACCCTCTAGCCGGAGACAGCGTATAACGGATTCCGTATTGACCCACTGGACATTCTGTCAGGTAATTCTATGTTATCATATATCTATGCGCATGTTATATAGTATGTTGCCCTTTTGATATAGATTACTGTCATCACATATATATATCTGCTATACAGCGTGACATTTTCACCGGCCCATACTAAAGATTCTCCCAGCTGTCATGGATCCAGTAGCCCAGCTGGCCTGGCAGTTGCAGGGGTTGTCCATGGAGTTTGCAGACATTAAGTCCAAGGTTTTGTCCCCCCGGAGCAAACCACATCTGAACCTAAGGTTGCTCTCCCGGACAGGTTCACTGGTGGGCGGGACAAATTTTTTACTTTCCGGGAGGCATGTAAATTGTACTTTCGGGTGCGGCCTCGGTCATCTGGGAGTGAAGAGCAGAGGGTGGGAATTGTTATCTCGCTCTTACAAGGGGACCCTCAATCTTGGGCGTTCTCTATTCCTCCAGGCTCCCAGATCTCCAGTCAGTGGATCGATTTTTTACTGCCCTGGGTCTGGTATATGATGATCCGGATCGTGTTTCCCTTGCTGAAACAAAGTTACGTAAGATACGGCAAGGAAATCGTCCAGCGGAGGAATATTCTTCTGAGTTCCGTAGATGGGCAACAGATACTCAGTGGAATGACCCAGCTCTTAGGAGCCAGTTTTGTCAAGGGTTGTCTGACAAATTAAAAGATGTGTTGGCTCAGTATGATTCTCCTCCATCACTGGAGGCTGCTATGGCCCTCGCTATTCGCATTGATAGACGAATTCGGGGAAGACGCGAGGTAACTCCGCCTCCCGTGATGACTCCACCTACTACTAAAGTCCCTTATACTGAGGTTCCCCTGGTCTGTTCTGAGGAACCCATGCAGTTGGGAGGGACATCCTTTGGTAGGAGGGAATCGGCGGTGCACCGCAAGACTAGAAGGTGTTTCTTTTGCGGGAGAGAGAGGACATTTTGTTGGGGGGTGTCCATCCCGGGCCTCTTTGAGCAAAGGAGTTAACCTGGGAGTGTGTATTTCGTCCCCAAATCCCTCTCAGTTTCTCGTGCCTGCGGAGGTGGTGATTGGTACCGTACTAGAACTGAGAGGATTTCTGTTTTTCTTGATAGTGGGTCCGGGGCTAATCTGGTGGACGCTCGGTTTGCCCAGGTGCATGGTATGCAACTGAGTGTTTTGGCCAAACCGGTCCCTATAGTCTCTATTGATTCTAGACCTCTCGGTCAAGGTAGCTTGGTACAAGCTGTTCATAACATAGATCTTCGAGTAGGGGCAATACATAAAGAGCAATTGTCTTGTTATGTGTTGGAGGGTCTACCTACTCCTATTGTGTTGGGACTTCCTTGGTTGGCTAAACATAACCCAGTGATTGATTGGCAATCTGGAAAGATTAGCCAGTGGGGTGAATTTTGCAGGAATAACTGCATGAGCACGGTCATCGGTGCGGTTGTGCCTAGGACTTTGTCTCCTTTTCTGAAGGACTTTGGGGAGATGTTCTCAGAGGAGGGGTGTAAAGAGTTACCTCCTCATCGCGCATATGACTGCTCAATAAAGTTGCTTCCTGATGCCTTATCTCGTACTTTCCCAGGGGCCGGGAGGACGGATGATCCGGTTCCTATTCCTCAGGAGGAAGTTGTAGTGTCAGCTGTATGCTCTGAGCTTGAGGGGGAGGTATTGGGGGCTCAGGGGGATGCCCCTGTGGGACTTCCAGGGAGACTGATAGTTCCAGATCGGTTAAGACTGAAGGTTACGGGGAACCGTTACAAACGGATGGCTGATAGGGGGAGAGTTTCTGGTCTAGATCTGAAGGTGAACGATCTGGTTTGGTTGTCTACCAGGAATATAAAACTTAAAGTTTCCTCCTGGAGGTTGGGTCCCAGATTCATCGGGCCGTACAGGATCAGTTCCATAATTAATCCTGTGGCATTTCGTCTGGACCTCCCTCCTACGTTTAAAATTCATAATGTGTTTCACAAGTCTTTACTTAAAAAGTATGTGGCACCAGTCATACCGTCACCTCTACCTCCTCCTTCAGTGGTGGTCAATGATAACGTGGAATTTCATGGGTCGAAAATCATTGACTCACGTCTCAGTCGCCGATCCCTTCAGTACTTGGTTCATTGGAGGGGGTATGGTCCTGTGGAGAGGACGTGGGTCCCTGCGTCTGATGTTAACGCAGATCGATTGGTTCGGACCTTTCACACAACTCACCCGGGCAGACCTGGCCCTGAGGGTCTGGAGTCCCCTCGTAGAGGGGGGGGTACTGTCATGGGTGTATCGCCACAAGGATCGTCGCGATTACACACTCTGACTTCTCACAGCTGAGTTGCTGTTTCTTTGTGTTTGGTAATGAGGGAGTTAATTTTACCTAGCTCTTTGCTAAGACTAGGTCCAGCCTCGCCCGGCTGCTTTTGATTATTTACTAATTAGCTTCCTTTATATTCCTGCCAGTCTGTGTGTTAGATGCCGGTGAAAGCATTCATGTAGTCTAGCAGACTGGATCGGTTCTGAGAATACTTAAGCTAAGAGCTCCTTAGTTGTTTTTACTCTTATAGCTTATAGTTTATCTCTGAGACCTTAGGTGTTCCTACTGTGTGTGAGTGTTGTATGTAAGACTTTATTTACTTTATTTCTTGTCTTTCTTGTAAGTCTTTCTGTTCATTAACCGTTACCTGTTCATTCCCTTTGGTGGTAATCAGGGTCCTTCTTAGGACTAGATTACAGTTGGCAGGGATTGATAGGAGACAGGGTTTACGCTGGTGGCCTGGACCTCTGTACCTTTAACAGTACCTCCAGGTAGAGGGATTAGTTAGGACCCAGTTTAGGGTCAGCATAGACCCCGGTCACCCTCTAGCCGGAGACAGCGTATAACGGATTCCGTATTGACCCACTGGACATTCTGTCAGGTAATTCTATGTTATCATATATCTATGCGCATGTTATATTGTATGTTGCCCTTTTGATATAGATTACTGTCATCACATATATATATCTGCTATACAGCGTGACAATTGGTGCCTTTGTTCCTTCAGCACGTGGTTCGGTTACACGGCATTCCTGAGAACATTGTGTCTGACAGAGGAGTCCAGTTTGTTTACAGATTTTGGAGGACTTTTTGTTCTAAACTTGGTGTTCAATTGTCTTTCTCCTCGGCTTTTCATCCTCAGACCAATGGACAAACTGAGAAAACAAACCAGACATTGGAGACTTATCTGAGATGCTTTGTGTCTGCTGATCAGGATGACTGGGTCTCTTTTTTGCCTTTGGCTGAGTTTGCTCTTAATAATAGGGCTAGCTCTGCCACTTTGATGTCTCCATTTTTCTGCAATTTTGGGTTTCACCCTCGATTTTCTTCAGGACAGACGGAGGCTTCTGTCTGTCCAGGTGTTGACTCTGTTGTGGAGCGTATGCAGCAGATTTGGGACCAGGTAGTGGAGAGGTTGTCCCTCTCTCAGGAGAGGGCCCAGCGGTTTGCCAACCGGCATAGGACTGATGGTCCTCGGTTTGAAGTGGGGGACTTGGTCTGGTTGTCCTCAAGAAATATCCCTATGAGAGTTGCATCTCCTAAGTTTAAGCCTAGGTTCATTGGACCTTATAAGATCATGGAGATTCTTAATCCTGTTTCCTTTCGTTTACTTCTTCCAGGGACATTTAAGATCCATAACGTGTTCCACAAGTCCTTATTGAAGAGGTTTGTCGAGCCAGTGGTTCCTATGACTGTGCCTCCTGACCCTGTTTTGGTTGAGGGCAATCTGGAGTATGTGGTTGAGAAAATATTGAATTCTCGTTTTTTTAGACGGAAACTCCAGTATTTGGTTAAGTGGAGAGGTTATGGTCAGGAGGACAATTCTTGGGTGTTTGCTTCGGACATCCATGCTAGGAGACTCATCCGTGCCTATCACAGAGCTCATCTTTACCGACCTGGTTGCTCAAATGAGGGTTCGTTGACCACTCCTCAAGGGGGGGGGTACTGTTGTGAATGTGCTAGAAATGAATTCTGAGCAGAAGCTCCCTCTTTCGTGGTTACAAACAGTACTGAACTATCCAATGAAGATTGTGAAGATTGGCGATCAGGTGTTACTGACTTTTCTTATAAGGGAGGTTCCCTCCCATCAGGGTTGCCGGTGATCAATTGTTCTGGTCTCATCTTTGATTCCTGTTCACTTTGTTTCGTGCCTGCATCTTCTGCTAACATATAAGACATTTTCTTCTTTTAGTTTTTTGTCCATGCTTTTTGCATTTTGTCCTGCACTTCTGTGGGGGTCTGCAGGGTCCCCTCCGGGGGCTTGTGCTCCTCTCAGTTTAGTTCAGCCACTGTTTGTTAATTTGCCTTTTCCAGTTTTTTCAGTGGCTGCTGTTTAGTTTTTGTTACACCAGAGAACTAATTTAGGTGGTAGAGGTCGTGTGATCTCAGGTGTTTTTGTAATTAGTAGAGTTGGTACTTTTCAGGGTTTTTTGGGATTGCAGTAAGTGTCCTTCCTATCCTTTTCTATTTAGGAAGTTTGGGCCCCAACGTTTGCTCATACTATTTTCTGTCTGTGTCTGTATTTCCCCTTGTCTAACCGCCATTACATGTTTGGGGGCTTTCTATGTTCTTTGGGGATCTGCTCCGGGGCAGATAGTTTTCCTCTTTCTGTCTTTAGATGTAGTTAGCTTCTAAGGCTGTGACGAGGCGTCTAGGACCAACGTAGGTACGATCCTCGGCTGCCTTTAGTTGTGGTGGTTAGTCAGGGTACTGCAATCCCATAGATTCCAACCTCTCTGGTGTATTTCCTTTTTTGCTTGCTCTCCTCAGCTACCAAATCATAACAGTTTACCTCTGGTCACTGGTTTCAGCTGATGGGACTACTGTATCTAATAGATGTGCCTTTTTTGGGCGGCTGCAGGCTAATATTATTAGGCTGGGGTTGGCAATATCCATACCAGCATGAAAATATCAGCTCCCAAAGCTGTCTGCTTTAGCTTGGCTGGTTGTCAAAAATGGGGGGACCCCACTCCGTCTGAATTTGCAATGGCGCCTTCAAAACCGAACTGGGAAAGTTCTTACGATGAGTATTTGGTGAGTTTTTAATTTTGCAAATTTCTTGCAGCAGTTTTTCACCTATTGGCTATATTAGCTTGCTTGCATTTTTTTCATTGTGTTTTTTAGTGTGGTTTTTTTTTTACATTTATCACGCTTTTGACCTTGCAATTTTTGTTTCTTTTGGCATGTCATGTTTTAAATAAAGCTGCTTTGCTTTTTATACTAAAACCAACAAATTATCAACGCTAATTTGTAATAAATATGATACTGAAGACACACCCACAATAAATACAAATTAAACTCAAGCAAACAAAAAGATGCTACAGGAAGTTTCATATAGAAGAATGCTTTATTAGCATAAAGACAATATTTAGATAACAAAAGAAATAATTAAAAGGCACTTACTCAATGGAGGGCCACATACAGTTTAGGAAGTCAGGTAACACTCTATAGCTGTAGTTACCAATGGAGGGCCGCATATACGAAGTCAGGTAACACCCTATAGCTGTAAAGTATATTGGTGACCATAGTAAAAAAAATCATAGTGGACAATGTAACATGTAGCAAATACCAAAAATCACTGCTGTAGTAATAGTAGAACATATACAAACAGGTAGAATCCTATAACTATGGAGTATATTATTGCCTATAAGATAAATCCCAATGGATGATGTAACATATATAGAAATTGCTTACATGGGTTGTGGAACCTGGTTTGTAATGTGGAGCTTGCGCCTCAATGCGCGTTTCACTATTGCTTCATCAGAGGCTGAGTTATAGGCACTAATATACTCTATATATATAGGATGCTACATATTGATTGTTCCACTATTATTACAGCAGTGATTTTTGTTGATATGTGCTGTATGTTACATTATCCTCTGTGATTTTTTACTATAGCCACCAATATATTTTACACTTCAAATTCTTATTCTAAATCTGCATTATATCTTGTATGTAATAAAATAAAGGCCATTATGTAACAAATTATTTACAATTATGAACTATTGTAATTTTCAACAGGAAAACCACTGCAGAAGAATAAAGATTCTTGGCGATTGTTATTACTGTGTTTCTGGACTAACACAGCCAAAAACTGATCATGCACATTGCTGTGTCGAAATGGGATTGGATATGATTGACACAATTACGTAAGTACCATTAATAAAATATTCATTTTAAAACATTACATTAACTTTTAAACACCTTTCTAAAATGTGTATAGAGTATATGAACACAATATATGAAGTATATACAACTGCACTCTGGCATTAACCCTTTGAGTTGGGTTTCACTTTTGCAGTTTAATTTTTTTCCTCGCTTTCTTCCAAGACCCATAAGTGAAACCTGTAACTAGCAAAAACACTAATAACCTGCAAATATGGGATTAATCTGCAGGTTATTAGCATTACTAATCTGCCTGCACCTGCACTTAGCTGAATCCTGTGGGGAGAAAATGAACCTTATTCTCTCCAACATCGTTCCGGTTACAGTCACTGGGTGGCGCCAGCACGGGTTCAGTCACTGCTCTGGGCCACTGTAACTGCACCCAGTGTTCCCGACTGACACTCGCTCTACATTGGGGCCTGCACAAATCTGAAAATTAATAACTTTTTCCCGGTGACAGGTTCCTTTTAACTTAACTTTTTACATTTTTGGGCCAACATAGCAATACGAGGGCTTAATTTTTGCGAGATAATTTGAACTTTTGAATGACTATCAATTTTACCATGCAATATACTAGAAAACTGGGACAAAATTACAAGTGTGCTGAAATTGTGAAAAAAAAATTAAAACGCAAGTCAGAAATCGTTTTTGGGATTTTGTTTTTATGGCGTTCCTTGTGCAGTAAAAATTGCTTGGTTGTATGATTCTCCAAGTCACTGTGATAATACCAAACTTGCATATGTTTTTTTAAGTGGTGAAAAAGGAAATTGTAAATTTGTAAAAAAAACGTACTTGTGATGTTTTAATTTTTTCGTAGAATTTTATGGAGTAAAATGATCAAAAACAGTTAATCCTAAAATAAAATCATATATATATGGATCTATGAATATATATGTATATTGTAGGGATTCATTCACTCGGTTAGCCGCTTGGGCACAAAGCTACAAGGTTTTTTATATCCCAAACGGAATATTTTTTTTTCACACTGATTGTACAGTAACGAAACCAAAGCTATAAACCTAAAATTCCTAGCCTTGTCCAGGCACTAGCTAAACAGTATAGGCCCTGGTTATTTAGACACTAGATGGTGGCCCGATTCTAACGCATCGGGTATTCTAGAATATGTATGTAGTTTATTTATGCATGGCTCCGCTCCCACCCTCCCATCCTTGTTTGCATGGCTCCGCTCCCACCCTCCCATCCTTGTATGCATGGCTCCCCCCTCCCAACCTTGTATACATGGCTCCCCTGTCCCATCCTGTATACATGGCTCCGCTCCCCCCTCCCATCCTATATACATGGCTCCACTCCCACCCTCCAATACTATACACATGGCTCCGCTCCCACCCTCCCATCCTGTATACATGGCTCCGCTCCCACCCTCCAATCCTATATACATGGCTCCGGTCCACCCTCCCATCCTGTATACATGGCTCCGCTCCCCCCTCCCATCCTATATACATGACTCCGCTCCCACCCTTCAATACTATATAGATGGCTCCGCTCCCACACTCCTATCCTATATACATGGCTCCGCTCCCACCCTCCAATACTATATACATGGCTCCGCTCCCACCCTCCCATCCTGTATACATGGCTCCGCTCCCACCCTCCAATCCTACATACATGGCTCCGGTCCACCCTCCCATCCTGTATACATGGCTCTGCTCCACCCTCCCATCTTTGTATACATGGCTCCGCTCTCACCCTCCCATCCTGTATACATGGCTCCGCTCCCACCCTCCCATGCTATATACATGGCTCCGCTCCCACCCTACATACTTGGCTCCGCTCCCACCCTCCCATCCTATATACATGGCTCCGCTCACACCGTCCCATCATATATACATGGCTCCGCTCCACCCTCCCATCCTATATACATGGCTCCGCTCCCACCCTCCCATCCTGTATACATTGCTCCGCTCCACCCTCCCATCCTTTATACATGGCTCCGCTGGGCTCCACCGTCCTCCCCATCATACTTATTCTGACACCATCGCTGCACGTCCCTGCATCTCTATCCCGGCACGTCAGCTTCTTCCTCTGTGGTGCGGTCACGTGGTACCACTCATTAAGGTCATGAATATGGACGCCAAGCCTATGGGAGTGGAGTCGCGTCCATATTCATGACCTTAATGAGCGGTACTACGTGACTACGTCAGCACAGGAAGAAACAGATGCGCCGGGACAGGGATGCAGGGACGGAAGGTGAGTATTGCTACAGGAGATGACCCGCAGCTATCGTCGGGAGATCAGTGGTGCTAGCGCTGCTGATCTCCCAATGATAACGGTGCCGTGCGTGGTTGAAATCCTGCGCCAATTCGCGGCCCGACTGTGCCTGTCGCTGATTTGTCGCTTCTGGCCGGGCGCGACCAATCAGCGACGCAGAATTTCCGTTACAGACAGACATCTAGTTAGACAATTATATAGTAGATGGCTGAGCTAGTTCCAATGCCTTCAAACAAATCAGCTATTGTCCATAGCAACCAGTGTTAGTTTCAGCTTGGTGCATACGGCCTCTGCAGTCTCTTCTCAGAAAGATTCTGGCTTGTCTCTCTCCAGCTCCATCACCACACCCTCTGCTCAGCTTCCCCCAGCAGACTGATAACAGTGAACACATGGCTTAGTTATAGCAATCAAAATGCACTTAATTCAGGACCTGTTGTGCTAGGATTTAACCTCCAGCCCAACTGGCTTTTCTACTATACATACACAGCACTGGCAAAATCTAAGAGACCACTGCAAAATTTTCAGTTTGTCTTATTTTTCTCTTTATAGGTATATTTTTGAGTAAAATGTAAATTGTTCTTTTATTCTATAAACTACTGACAACATGTCTCTGAATTTCCAAGCAATAAAATTTTTATTTATTTTTTTTAAATGAGAAATGGTCAGAATTAGAGATGAGCGACTTTCCCTTTTTTTAGGGTCGAGTCGGGTTTCATGAAACCCGACTTTCTCAAAAGTCGGGTCGAACGAAATCGGCTGACTATCGGGAAAAGTCGGAGGTCCGACTGAAACACGAAACCCAATGCAAGTCAATGGGGAAGCAAAGTCGCCATGAAGTGGAGGACAGTAAACACATCTACAGTGTCCATTTCAATGCAAACAACATAAATTCTTATTACTTAAGCTTGGCAACCTTAATTAACTTTATACTAATAGTTACTCATTGAAAACTGTAGGTTATTTGAGGGGCGGGTAGGGCTGGCTCCCGGTTTTCGCGTGCCCCGGGCCAAAGAGTGTCAGTGGGCTCCTTTAACACATACCACAATTCATGATGCTCCGATACGGCACAGAAATATAGGTATAGTACTATGAAAAATACTTCACTTCTTACATGACATGACTGATATCTATGTTAAAATCTACAATAGCTCAAAAAACGGACACTATATTCCTCCATACAGTATTATGGCCACCACATAGTGTGCCATACAGAATAATGAGCCCCATATATTGCTCCATACATAATTGGTCCCATATAATGTTCCATACAGTATATGATGAGCTCCACATAATGCTCCAGTATATGATAGTCCCAATATAATGTGCCATAAAGTATAGGGCGGTCCCCATAGAGTAGAATGAGCCCCACATATTGCTCCATACGGTATAATGAGTCGCATATAAAGCTCCATACAGTATATGATGGGCCCCATATATTGCTCCATACAGAATGGGCTCCATATAATGCTCCATACAGAATAAGCCCCACATGTGCCCCATATGATGCTCCATACCCTATATGATGCCCCATAAATAATGAACCCCATATGATTCTCCAGAAAATGATGGGCCCCATGGATGATGCTCCAGTGTCTTATGGGCCAAAATAATGCTTCATATATAATGGACCCCATTTATAATGCTCCATTGTATAATGGTCCCCGTAAATGCTGCTCCAGTATCTGTTTTCCCCCTTTTAAAATGCTCCAGTATATGATGGGCCCCACTGGTGGACAAAGTCAGAAAAGGGCCCCTGTGCAAAAACAATACATGGGCCCTTTGCAGGCCAAGATCTCCTAAAAATGCAAAATTGCACCTGCTTTGGAGGTATATTGCACCAATGATATGTCCGCCCCTGATGGGCCCCATGGATGCTGCTCCAGTGTCTGATCTGCCCCATTTAGAATGCTCCAGTGTATTATGGGCCCCATGCATGCTGCTCCAGTGTCTGATCTGCCCCATTTAGAAGGCTCCAGTATATGATGGGCCCCATGGATGATGCTCCAGTGTCTTATGGGCCAAAATAATGCTCCATATATAATGGGCCCCATTTATAATGATCCAGTGTATAATGGTCCCCGTAAATGCTGCTCCAGTGTCTGATCTGCCCCGTTTAGAATGCTCCAGTATATAATGGGCCCCATGTGTTATGATCTGCTACAAGCACTAAGGAAAGGTAGGAATTCTGTCCCTACAATAGTACTAAGCTGGATCCCTACGATGTAACGGGGAACCTGATCCTGCGACCAGACCCGCTAAAGTCCTCAGCTAGTCTGAACGAAGACCTATAGTTGCGAGGGAGGAATCCCTACAAGATCTAGGGACTGGGTGAAAAGGTGGACACCTCCTAACAGAAATTGTAGCAGGGAAAAATAAAACAGAAAACAAATTACTAAGAGATCCTAAGATCAAGCAAAACTGACAGAGTAAGGCACCTAAACACCCGGCTAGCTTAAGAGTAGATAATACAATGAAGTCCAGCAAAGCCAGAAGGGCGGGGCCAGACTAAATAGGGTAAAAAGGTCATGTGACCAGCAAACTGAAACAAAACCTAACAAGAGGGTTATAACAGTACCCTCCCTTCTAAGAGGATCCTCCGGATCCCCTATGACTTAAGCTTATCCGGAAATCTCTTGTGAAACGCTCTGACAAGTCTAGACGCAGAAACATCATCCGCCCTCACCCATGAGTTATCCTCGGGTCCATAACCCTTCCAAGCGACGAGGTACTGTAAACTCCCTCTATACCGTCTAGAATTTAGGATGCGGGAAATCTCATATTGCCCGTCCTCCACCACCAGGGGAACAGTGGCCGAGACGTCTCCATCTGAGGCCTCAGCTTTTTTCAAGAGAGAAACATGAAACACCGGATTAATCTTCCAGGAGGTAGGAAGCTCCAACCTAACAGCAGATTGGTTAATAACCTGAAGCACCTTAAAGGGCCCTACAAACTTGGGACCCAATTTCTTAGACGGAATCCTCAAGCGCAGATTCTTAGAGGACAACCAAACCATGTCACCAATAGCAAACAAAACCTCTTGTCATTTTCTATCAAAATACACTTTGGATCTTTTGTTAGCCTCCTGAAGATTACCACGCACATCAGTCCAAACTCTCTCCAAAATACCAGAAAAATTCTCCTCTTCAGGTACAGCCGATCCCAACTTGGAAAATGACCCAAATGACGGATGTCTCCCAGTACAACAAAAAAAAGGCGAACAACCAGCAGAAGCGGATGTATGGTTGTTAAGAGCAAACTCAGCAAGTGGTAGAAACTCAGACCACCCCTCTTGATTATCAGTCACAAAACAACGCAAGAACTGCTCAACATCCTGGTTTTTCCTTTCTGTCTGGCCATTAGACTCAGGATGATATCCGGATGAAAACGACAAATGAACTCCCAACCTGTCAAAAAAGGCGCGCCAAAACGAGCCACAAACTGAGGTCCCCTATCCGAAACAATGTCAGTAGGAACACCATGTAGTCTGACTATTTCCTTGACAAAGGCCCTAGCGAGAGTCTTAGCGCAGGGCAGTTTGATGAAAGGAACCAAGTGACACATCTTGCTAAAACGGTCCACGACCACCCAGATGACAGTGAAACCCTCAGAGGGGGGAAGGTCAGTAATAAAGTCCATAGCCAAATGTGTCCAAGGTGCACTAGGGACCTCCAGAGGGCAAAGCAACCCTGCAGCAGGAGTATGAGAAGACTTAGATCTAGCACACACAGTGCATTGACGCACCCACTTAATGACTTCCTTCTGCCATCCTGGCCACCAAAAACTGCGACCCACAAGTCTCTTGGTCTCAGAGATTCCAGGATGACCTGCCAACCGAGAGTCATGACATTCAACAAACAAATCTCTCCTCAGGGTACCAGGCACAAGCAACCTCCCATGCGGCGTGTTAGATGGGGCATTCTCCTGTGCTTTAAGAATATGATCTTCCAACACGGAGTCCAAGACAGCAATAACAACCCCCTCTTGTAAAATGTTCTCCTCCTCCTCAGTACCCACCATGGGAGAAAAGCTGCGAGACAAAGCATCAGCTTTAACATTTTTAGTACCTGGGATGTAAGTAACGGTAAAATTAAACCGTGAGAAAAACAGTGCCCACCTAGCCTGACGGGCATTCAAGCGTTTGGCAGCATCAAGGTAGATCAGATTTTTATGATCGGTGAAGACTTGAACGGTAAATTCCGCTCCCTCCAAAAAATGACGCCAGTGTTCAAATGCGAGTTTAATTGCCAACAATTCCCGATTACCGATATCATAATTTAGTTCAGACTTAGAAAATTTCTTTGAAAAAAAAGCACAGGGATGTACTCCATCCGTCTTTGCCTGAGACAACACCGCGCCGACCCCCACAGAAGAAGCATCAACCTCAACCAAAAATGGTTTAGTCACATCAGGCTGCGTAAGGATGGGAGCAGAGCTGAACTTCTCCTTTAGCAACACAAAAGCCTCAATGGCCTCAGTAGTCCACTGAACCGCATCAGCACCTTTCCTGGTGAGATCGGTCAGAGGTTTGGCAATTACAGAAAAATTTTTTATGAATTTTCTATAATAATTGGTGAACCCCAAAAACCTCTGTATTGATTTCACACTAATAGGTCTAGGCCAATCCTGCACAGCTTGCACTTTCACCGGGTCCATCTCAAAACCTTCACTGGAGACAATGTAGCCCAAAAAACTAAGTCTCTGTACAGCGAACTCACATTTTTCTAGTTTGGCAAAAAGTGAATTATCACTCAGTAACTGTAATACTTCACGCACACTCCTCCAATGAGACTCCAAATCCGGTGAATAAATCAAAATGTCATCCAAATACACAACCACACTTCTGCCGATCAAAGGTCTAAGGATGTCATTGATAAGATTCTGAAAAAATGCCGGAGCACTGGAAAGCTCAAAAGGCATAACCAGATTCTCAAAATGACCCAGTGGAGTGTTAAACGCAGTCTTCCATTCATCCCCCTCCTTCATGCGCAACAAATTGTATGCCCTCGAAGATCAATTTTCGAGAACCACTTGGCCCCCACTAACTGATTAAACAAATCAGGAATCAATGGCAATGGGTAAGGATTGCGTACAGTAATCTTATTAATCTCACGAAAATCCAGACAAGGCCGTAAACCGCCGTCCTTTTTTTTTACAAAAAAAAATCCAACCGCCACAGGAGACTTGGAAGGCCTAATGTGACTGGCGGCCAAGCTTGTCTGTATGTATTCCTCCAAAGCCTTTCTCTCAGGAATAGTCAAATTAAATAAACGACTTTTAGGAAGAGTCGCTCCAGGGACAAATTCAATTGCACAATCATATTCTCTATGAGGAGGCAATACCTGCGATTCCTTATCAGAAAAAACTTTCCAAAAATCCTGAATAGGTACAGGTAACTCCCCCTTAACTACAGCAGCAATACGCCCGTTACAACAACACTTGTCATAACAATTAGGACTCCAGGACTTAATTTCATTGGTAGACCAATCCAGTACCGGATTGTGCAATTTTAACCAGGGTAACCCCAAAATCACCGGTGAGGGCAAATTGTTCAAAACTACCAAATCCAAATTCTCTTGATGAACACCAATAATAGTAAGAGGAAATTCACAGATATGGTGAGTAACATTTTTCAAGGGAGAACCATCCACAGACACCACATTAATAGGGGAAGACAGAAATTTGGGTTCTAATTTTAGTTTTTCCAAAAATTTCCCATCAATCACATTGAGAGTTGAACCACAATCCACAAATACCCGAAACTCCATTAATTCCTCCTCAACAGCAGTGGTAGCAGAAAGAAAGACACCTTTATTGTTTAAACAAGCTATGCGGGCGAAACTGACCTCATTTTTTTTTTTCTCTTTATTCATACGTAGCTCACAGTTCTTAATAAAATGGTCAGATTTACCACAATAGAAACACAAGCCCTTAGCAAATCTGCGTTCTTTTTCCCGAGAGTGAGGTGCCATTGCTCCAATTTCCATCGGCTCTGCAATGTCAGTACATTCCTTCTCCAAACTTGGAGCTGACAAGGCAGATTTACTCTCATTAACCCTTGCACGCAGTCTCCTATCCACCCGTATGGCTAATTGCATAGCCTCTTGCAAGTTACCAGGTATGGGATAAGCAATCAGCAAATCTTTAACCCTTTCACTTAACCCTGCAAGAAATAAACTTTTCAAAGCTGAATCGTTCCATCCTACCTGAGTGGACCATCTACGGAAGTGAGTACAATATTTTTCCACATTACCTGATCCCTGTCTCAAACGTCTCAATTCTGTCTCAGCTGATGAAACACGATCCGGATCGTCATACAATAACCCCAAAGCAGAAAAAAAACTATCCACTGATCTAAAGCATGGATCACTAGGCTGCAGAGAAAAGGCCCATTCCTGAGGTTCTTTGCGCAAAAGTGACCTTATGAACCCTATGCGCTGTGATTCATCACCAGAGGATCTGGGTCTCAAACGGAAATACAACAAGCAAGCATTTTTAAAAGAAAAAAAATCTTGTTGTTCACCAAAAAATAAATCAGGCAAACGTACCTTTGGCTCCACGAAATGTGCTCCAGAACAACTACTCACGTGTTGCTTTATCTCAGCCACCTCCAGAGAGAGTCCCTGCAGGCGTTGAACTAAATCCTGAATCGACACCATGATAGAAAAAAAAATCTTTCCTTACAGATTTATTTATTTATATTTTTTTTTCTTGGCTGGACTTACTGTTATGATCTGCTACAAGCACTAAGGAAAGGTAGGAATTCTGTCCCTACAATAGTACTAAGCTGGATCCCTAAGATGTAACAGGGAACCTGATCCTGCGACCAGACCCGCTAAAGTCCTCAGCTAGTCTGAACGAAGACCTATAGTTGCGAGGGAGGAATCCCTACAAGATCTAGGGACTGGGTGAAAAGGTGGACACCTCCTAACAGAAATTGTAGCAGGGAAAAATAAAACAGAAAACAAATTACTAAGAGATCCTAAGATCAAGCAAAACTGACAGAGTAAGGCACCTAAGCACCCGGCTAGCTTAAGATAGTGTAGCCTTTCCGGGGGTTTTAGCTCTGAGATCGCTGTCTGGGTAGACAGAATGGCATGGAAACAGTTCATTCAGACAGCAATTATGGTAAAAACTGGCCACAACCAGTTTTATTAAAGTCCACAGCAAACAGATAAAACAAAGCATAAACAAAAGACCTAGGCTTGTCTAGCCACTAATTACACTTATGTAATGTCCCTTTCTATCAGGAACCCAGACTCTATCAGTCTGTGCCCAAAACAACACATATGATATATGTTACCAGTATGGAGTTTCCCAGATACTCCTCCTTATGTCTGAAGGTCCACCCGACTTCCAGACTTGAGAAAGATCCACTCCTATTCAGTAGTCATTATGCTGGAGGTTCACAGAGACACTCCTGTGTCCAGGGTCCTTCCTCTAACCCAGACTGAGACGGCTCCCCTCCTCTTCAGTAATCATCAGCATGGAGGTTCCCAGAGACACTCCTATGTCCGGGGTCCTTCCTGCACCCAGACTGAGACGGCTCTCCTCCTCTTCAGTAGCTTATCCGCATGTATTCTCACAGAGACTGCTTCCTTGTGCCAGGACACCTCTCTGTGTCCAGGCTGAAGACAGCTCTAACACTCTTGGCTTATCCGCATGGATTCTCACAGAGACTGCTTCCTTGTGCCAGAACACCTCTCTGTGTCCAGGCTGAAGACAGCTCTAACACTCTTGGAGACTGTTTCTTGTGCCAGGACACCTCCCTGTGTCCAGGCTAAACTAGCTCTCTGACTGTGTCCGCAGACACCTATTTCTGGCTTCCTAATTAACAGCTGATTGGCTTCAGGTTTAAGCTGCAAGTGTGCAATGAATGCAAGGTGTAGTGACCTCTCTCTACCACCAGGTCTACAAAGCCACATATTTCCCCTATAGTTAGCAAAGAACCTAGGTGAAATGTACACCCCATTCACCACACATCCTCACTGTCTCACATATCCCCCCCCTCTTCTCCAGACCGGAGGGCTGGTCATCCAGACCGGAGGACTGGTCAACAAACCTAAAGAGACAGTGAACACAGCTCAAGTCATAGCCAACATCAGCTTCATCTTTATCTTCCATTAAGCAGGGTTTCTATACCCTTACACACACACACACACACACACACTGTGTGATGTCACAGTCATGTGACCAGTCAACTGAGGAGAAGGAACATGGACAGTCAAAACATACATACTGATCCATTAAATGAATGCCAGCCAGCGCTGCATTACCCATCCGTCCCCTCTGCATACAACTTTATCCTAGGTATTTAGACACATACCCCTTAGGTGGGTTTGTAGGTGACTGGACCCGCCCAGCTCTCCAAGTCACCTGGAAGCCTCCCAATGTATAGCACAAGTCTCAGCAGTAGATCTGCTGAACCAAAATATATCCAGGCTTCCATCACAGGGCCACCCACCTCTGCGATACCTACCGTCCATCCATCACATGCCTCCATGCATATCCTGAGGGCCATACCCAGTGCCCCCTCTGTTCAAATTTGTGGGGTCGAACACCTGCCACCCGACCAGAGATCCCCTCGGTCGCCTCTACCAGTCCCCCGTCTCAGTTGATTTTGGGCACTATGCAATATCACCTCTTTGTTAGGCCTCTCCCGCCCCCAGCGGTCAGAACGTTGGCCTTGTCCTTGTGTCGGTGTCACCTCACCCGACCTTTCTTTCCCGAACTGACTCCTACCGTCGTTGCGGCCACGAGTCCATCGTCCAGTCAAGCTTACTGGTAGCTCTGAGTCTGACTCTCTGTCTTTTCGTCCGCCACCGGGTCTCACACTCAGCCGTGAGCTAACAGAAGCGTCATCTCTACCCCTCGTTGTTTTAGCACGTCTACTGCCAATCCCCAGGGAAGCCTCTCGTCTCTCCCTTTCTTGGGCTGGAAGTAGTCGCTCTCTTTGTCCCAACTGTAAAACATCCTCAGATGGCATCTTCTGTCTGGCTGTAAGGTCAGCATCAGCCCTCTTCTCAGGACTCTCAACCTCCTCTGCCACCATGCCTTCCTCACTTGCACTGGTTGATTTATTGTCATCAGATGATTCATTATCACTCCCACTATCCCTGTCGGACCCCTTTTTCTCAGCCACATCCGGCTCACTTTCAGGGCTAGACACTTCATTCTCATTCTCATCCTGCTCACTTTCAGGAGTATACAATTTATTTTCATTCACATCTTGCTCACTGTCAGGGTTATACAACTCATTCCCATTCACATCTTGATCTGGAACCTTAGTTAGCATGTTATCCTCAACATTAACTTCACCATCTGGTCCCTCAAGTATGTGACTATGTGACAACCCCAGCACTATACCTCCATATAGCTCAGGTACCAGGAGCTGACTCACGACCTCTCCCTGGACTTCAGTGTCCCTAAACAATAGGTTATTGTTCATGGCAGCATGAGGAAACCTCTCCTCAGAGCCAGGCTCTTGGGGAACCTCATTCAGAACAATTACATTTTCCTGTGTCGCTTTAAGAGTGGGGTCTCGCACCGGCTCTCTCCCAAAATTGTCACAGGACACAGGCAGGTCAGGGACACTCGGTTCCCGAGAACCACCATCCTCGTCTCCCAACATCACCTGCAAAGAAATTTCATCTTTATCACGGTCATCATCAGTATCATCACTATTATGATTAGCATCATCATCATTATCACACAAGATAAACGGCCCACTAACATTGTGTTCCGCCCCTCGGGACTGCGTACCCTCAGTAGGGGCTTCATCACACTGTCCATCAGAATCACCCTTCCCCCAGAGATCCTTAGACCGGGGAAAGTCATTACACAACACAACGGGGTGCACCAGGCTCTTCACTACCCCCACTTCACATGAAACCCCCCCGAGTTTAGGGACCAAGTCCACGGCAGTCTCTGGGTAGACTTTGGTGTCTCCATGGATGCACACCATACTCAAGTGCTTATCAGGGATGAAGTTCCTATCAATCAGGCTGTCACATACGGAAGTCACTGGACTCTCTGAGTCCAAGAGGGCCTGCGCTGAGCAACCATTTGTAACCACCGGGGACACCTGTGGTCCAGTCTCTTCGGTTGCGGTGGTCACACACACAGGTTCTGCGCAGAGAGAGAGGGATCTGCCAACATCACGGCACATAGGCTCCCCCTCTAGTGGACAGTTGGCTGCAATTTCACGACATCTCCAACACTGTCCATCACACTCTTCCACCCACATGTCCCCTCGGGCCTGAACCCGCTTATCAGCATACCCCATGTCCCCAACAGCTGGAACGCTCTTACCGGGAGAGTTCGACGTCCGGGAACTCTGAAGTGACGTCCTCTCAGACGGCTGTACCTCAGGAGAACATGCTCGGGTGTAGCGGTTCACTGTAGGACATGCTCGGGTGTAGCGGTTCACTACCACCTTTTCAACTCCATAATCAGGCCTGCTGACTGCAGACTCCCAACTGTATCTCCAGTCATGAACTCCCCTGGCATGGGCTGTCACCGTAACACCCAGCCGGGTAAGAATCTCCACTTTCATCTTAGCATAGTCTTGGCTGTCCTGCTCGCTCAGGTCAGCATATGCCCTTTGGGGCTCTCCAATCAGATATGGTGCGACCATCATGGCCCATTCAGATAGGGGCAGATTCTCCTTCTCTGCCAGTCTCTCAAACCTAGTGAGATATACCTCCACATCATCACGAGGTGTCATCTTTTCCAAGGACCGTCTTACCGCCCTCTTCACAGCGGACAAGTCAGGTAACTTTGCAACATTACTTTGGGACGATGCACCACAAGTCCCCTGCAGTGCTGCAACCTGCTCAAAAAACAACCGGTTATTCTCCTGCTGCTGCTGCAGGATTTGCTGCTGGTACTGCTGCATTTGCCGCTGGTACTGCAGGCGCTGCTGCTCCATGCTCTGCTGCATGCTTCGCTGGGCCTGTACCAGGTACTCAATGAGCTCCTTCACACGGCCGGACTTATCTGTCTCAACCACGGCAGTCTTATGTTGCACATTAACTTGCGCCATTTGTTCAAACAGCGCCTCCATGCTGTCATCCATGCTGTCAGACTTCTCTGTCTTAACAACGGCAGTCTTCACTCAAGACATACACACACTCTACAGTCTTTTCCATAGAAAAATTTAGCTCCACTGTGCAGACACTTTTTTTTTTTTTTTCCTTTGCAAAGTCTATTAGGGCTACTGTCTCTTTAAGACTGCTCCACAAACTTTTCTTTTGCTGCTGCACATTCCACAGTCATTTTCACAACAAGTTCAGCTTTGCTGTGCATACATTTCCTCTCTGCAGACCCTATCAGGGCCACTGTCTCTCCAAGACTGCTCCAAACAGACGTTTCTGCTGACACACACTTTTTTTTTTCCTCTGTTGCTATTTCAATTGACTTCACCTTTAATGCTGTCTCTTGCCACTGTGCTGCATGCACACTCCAGCACTAACTGTACCAGGCCCTGCGCTGCCCCAGCATCCTCCACCAATTGTAGCCTTTCCGGGGGTTTTAGCTCTGAGATCGCTGTCTGGGTAGACAGAATGGCATGGAAACAGTTCATTCAGACAGCAATTATGGTAAAAACTGGCCACAACCAGTTTTATTAAAGTCCACAGCAAACAGATAAAACAAAGCATAAACAAAAGACCTAGGCTTGTCTAGCCACTAATTACACTTATGTAATGTCCCTTTCTATCAGGAACCCAGACTCTATCAGTCTGTGCCCAAAACAACACATATGATTTATGTTACCAGTATGGAGTTTCCCAGATACTCCTCCTTATGTCTGAAGGTCCACCCGACTTCCAGACTTGAGAAAGATCCACTCCTATTCAGTAGTCATTATGCTGGAGGTTCACAGAGACACTCCTGTGTCCGGGGTCCTTCCTCTAACCCAGACTGAGACGGCTCCCCTCCTCTTCAGTAATCATCAGCATGGAGGTTCCCAGAGACACTCCTATGTCCGGGTCCTTCCTGCACCCAGACTGAGACGGCTCTCCTCCTCTTCAGTAGCTTATCCGCATGTATTCTCACAGAGACTGCTTCCTTGTGCCAGGACACCTCTCTGTGTCCAGGCTGAAGACAGCTCTAACACTCTTGGCTTATCCGCATGGATTCTCACAGAGACTGCTTCCTTGTGCCAGAACACCTCTCTGTGTCCAGGCTGAAGACAGCTCTAACACTCTTGGAGACTGTTTCTTGTGCCAGGACACCTCCCTGTGTCCAGGCTAAACTAGCTCTCTGACTGTGTCCGCAGACACCTATTTCTGGCTTCCTAATTAACAGCTGATTGGCTTCAGGTTTAAGCTGCAAGTGTGCAATGAATGCAAGGTGTAGTGACCTCTCTCTACCACCAGGTCTACAAAGCCACATATTTCCCCTATAGTTAGCAAAGAACCTAGGTGAAATGTACACCCCATTCACCACACATCCTCACTGTCTCACAGTAGATAATACAATGAAGTCCAGCAAAGCCAGAAGGGCGGGGCCAGACTAAATAGGGTAAAAAGGTCATGTGACCAGCAAACTGAAACAAAACCTAACAAGAGGGTTATAACACCATGCATGCTGCTCCAGTGTCTGATCTGCCCCATTTAGAATGCTCCAATATATGATGGGCCCCATGCATGCTGCTCCAGTGTCTGATCTGCCCCATTTAGAATGCTCCAGTATATGATGTGCCCCATGGATGCTGCTCCATTGTCTGATCTGTCCCATTTAGTATGCTCCAGTATATGATGAGCCCCATGCATGCTGCTCCAGTGTCTGATCTGCCCCATTTAGAATGCTCCAGTATATGATGTGCCCCATGGAAGCTGCTCCAGTGTCTGATCTGCCCCATTTAGAATGCTCTAGTATATGATGGGCCCATGCATGCTGCTCCAGTGTCTGATCTGCCCCATTTAGAATGCTCCAGTATATGATGGGCCCCATGCATGCTGCTCCAGTGTCTGATCTGCCCCATTTAGAATGCTCCAGTATATGATGGGCCCCAAGGATGCTGCTCCAGTGTCTGATCTTCCCCATTTAGAATGCTCCAGTGTATGATGGGCCCCATGGATGATGCTCCAGTGTCTTATGGGCCAAAATATTGCTCCATAAATAATGGGCACAATTTATAATGATCCATTGTATATTGGTACCCATAAATGCTGCTGCAGTGTCTGATCTGCCCCATTTAGAATGCTCCAATATATGATGGGCCCCATGCATGCTGCTCCAGTGTCTGATCTGCCCCATTTAGAATGCTCCAGTATATGATGTGCCCCATGGATGCTGCTCCATTGTCTGATCTGTCCCATTTAGAATGCTCCAGTATATGATGGGCCCCATGCATGCTGCTCCAGTGTCTGATCTGCCCCATTTAGAATGCTCCAGTATATGATGTGCCCCATGGAAGCTGCTCCAGTGTCTGATCTGCCCCATTTAGAATGCTCTAGTATATGATGGGCCCATGCATGCTGCTCCAGTGTCTGATCTGCCCCATTTAGAATGCTCCAGTATATGATGGGCCCCAAGGATGCTGCTCCAGTGTCTGATCTTCCCCATTTAGAATGCTCCAGTGTATGATGGGCCCCATGGATGATGCTCCAGTGTCTTATGGGCCAAAATATTGCTCCATACATAATGGGCCCAATTTATAATGATCCATTGTATAATGGTACCCATAAATGCTGCTGCAGTGTCTGTTTTCCCCCCTTTAGAATGCTCCAGAATATGATGGGCCACACTGGTGGACAAAGTCAGAAAAGTCACCCTGTGCAAGAATAATACATGGGCCCTTTGCAGCCCAAGATCTCCTAAAAATGCAAAATTGCACCTGCTTTGGAGGTATAAATGGGCCCCCTCACCTCTGGCCCCTGTGCGACTGCACAGGTTGCACCAATGATATGTCTGCCCCTGATGGGCCCCATGGATGCTGCTCCAGTGTCTGATCTGCCCCATTTAGAATGCTCCAGTATATGATGGGCCCCATGCATGCTGCTCCAGTGTCTGATCTGCCACATTTTTAATGCTCAAGTGTATGCTGGGCCCCATATATAATTCTGTAGTGTATAATGCTCCCCATATATATTGCTCCAAACATTAAAAAAAATGTAATACCTCTCCTCCCTGTGCACTGCTCTACTCTGGACCCCTAAGCGTGGCCATTTTACAACTCTCTGCACTAGGACTGTTTAGGCAGAGGGCGTACAGACGTGACGTCATCACGCTCTCTAAGCTGAATGTCACTGTCAGGAAATGCGGAAGATGTCACAGCGGTGAAGCAGGGAGAGGTAAGTATTGCAAGTGCTGGGGCCCTGAGCAAGCAGGGGGGGCCAACTTGTGGGCGACGGCACTGGCACAGGGCCCCTCATAGTACGCCAGTGTGTCTGACGGCGAGTGGGCCCTCCCACCGTCAGAGACAATTTTTTGTACTATGAGGGGCCCTGTGTCAGTGCCGTCGCCCATGAGTCGGCCCCCCCCACCTGCTCAGGGAACCGGGAGGATTTGTAGGTTTTGTAGTCCGTCCAAACTTGCAAGTGCATGTTCATTAAATGTTTAAGCATGCAACTGGTATTCAAATTTCAGAGATTTTTCCCTCGGCTAAAGGTCCTTTCGCACTTCTTACAGATAACCTTTGCCTCATCAATAGGATTTTGGTCAAAAAAGTGCCACATTGGACTCTTCCTACTATGGTATAAATTTTCAGGGCTTGCACGCTGTGCTAATTTGACAGCCTTGCCAAGCTGTCCTGCAACTCTTTTTGTTTTTTTAACACCTTTTTGGACTGCATCGGACCTGCCGGATAACCCCAGTTGCGATGTCGATACCTGCTGCTGATCCTCCTCCTCTTCTGAGCTATTGCCAGCGGCACCCTCTTCCCCCCACTGGATGCCAATCAGGGTCAACAACTGGGTCATCCATCACCTCCTCTTCAATTTCATCTGCACTTTCCTCTGTGTCACCATGTAAGGTGGTATAGTATACAGGAAGGGGCACCTGAGTTTCCGGTGAGGGAGAACATTGATAGGGGAGGAGAAGTAATTTTTAACCATAGCTGACAACTGCTGTCTCCTGTCTGTTGCTATAGATTCCTGATTACCAGGCGTGTGAGCTGTCCTGGAGAAATCAGTACACAACATGGTCATGAAACCCCAGTCTCCAACGCCACTTCGGCTGTGTGCACCACTAACACCTCTTCCATTTGGCCCAGTAAGGCTCGTGGTAGAATCTGCACCGCTGCTGTTTGCTGGGAATGCCTCTAACAAAAGGTTTACCAGAATTGCTTGTTTGTTGGCAAATATTAGCTCTAGGTTGTCCTGTGGCATTATGTTCTGTAATTTGCCATTATAGTGTGGATCGAGGATGCTGGCCAACCAGTAGTCATCATCCTTCATCATTTTGGCAATGCGGGGGTCTCTTTTTAGGATCCACAAGGCATAATCACACATGTGGGCCAATGTTCCAGGTGTCAGTGATGCACTGCCAGTGGTGGGTGGAGGATCACTTTCTGCCAAATCCACATCCCTCCAGTCACACACAAACCCTGGACCTGAACTTGGCAAGCCAACATTTTCTCTTGCCCCGAGCAGCATACTCCTCCCAAAATAATTATACCCCTCTCCTCCTCTTCCGTTTCTTCCTCCACCTCGTCCAGGACAGTTCCCTGAGCAGACAATGGCTGACTGTCTTCAAGGTTTCCCTTTCCTCTTCTTCCTCCTCCACTGCAGACGCCTAATCCTTAATGTGGATGCTCGTGCTCATGATGGCGTGGTCTGCGCTTACCAGTCGTGTGCATTCCTCAAAACACTGAAGGACTTTACAGAGGTCTTTCAGCTTTGACCACTGCACACCTGACAACTCCATGTCTGCCCTCAAACTGCCTGCCCGTGTATCCTCCCATAAATGCATTACAGCCTGCCTCTGTTCGCACAGCCTCTCAACCATGTGCGTGGTGGAGTTCCACCTTGTTGCAACGTCTATGATTAGGCAGTGCTTGGGGAGGTGGAGCGTTCGCTGCAGCCTCTGCATACGACTGGAGTCTACGGGCGAGCGACAGATGTGCGAGCACAGTCTTCGCACTTTATGGAGCAGGGCTGTTAACTCCGGATAATTATTTAAGAAGCACTGCACCACCAGGTTCAAGGTGTGAGCCAGGCAAGGTATGTGTCTGAGTTTTGCCAGGGCTATGGCCGCCACAAAATTACGGCCGTTATCACTGACTACCTTGCCTGGCTCAAGATGTATACTGCCCAGCCATGATTCAGTTTCTCGCTGCAAGTAGTCGGCCAGTACCTCTGTGTTGAGTCTGTTGTTGCCCAAAGACATAATTTTTAAAACAGCCTGCTGACGCTTATCACTAGCTGTTTGATAGTGGGACATCTCGTGTGCAACACAGGCAGTTGCGGATGGAGTACTCGTGCGACTGCGGTCTGTTGACGAGCTTTCTCTTCTGGCGGAGGAGGAGGGTCGAACGCCTACAGGCAACTGTTGCCTATACCATGGGCTAGGCAGCACTGTCCCACTGCCGCTGTCTCCTGTGGAATCCTGCATCCACCACATTAACCCCATGCGCAGTGATGGACACGTAACGGCCCTGGCCATGCCTACTGGCCCATGCATCTGTTGTGAGGTGCACCTTTCCACTCACTGATTGTTTGAGTGCATGGACAATGCGGTCTTTCACATGCAGGTGGAGGGAAGGGATGGCTTTTCTAGAAAAGAAGTGGCGACTGGGTAGGTCATAGTGTGGGACAGCGTAGGCCATGAGCTCTCGGAACGCTGCGCTTTCAACCAAACGGAAGGGCATCATCTCTAATGAGATCAGTTTGGAAATGTAGGCGTTCAAACCCAGTGTACGCAGATGAGAGATTGAGTACTTTCTTGTCCTACTCAGAGTGTCTGGTAGGGTGAGCTAGACTTGAGAGCTGCATATGGGGGAACTATCGGTGGACATGACGGACTGAGAGGGGGTGGGTGATGGTGATGGTGGTGGTGGTGATGGCCTAGATGCAGTCTTTAGTTGCAAAAACATTGTGATTCCCTGACTGCTTTGGCCTTGCGACGACACCTCAACATTTCTTGCTGGTGGTGTGCCAACCGGTGGGCTTACAGTGGGGGAAGCGATGGAGCGTTGCTGGCTAACTTCAGTCGGAGCCGGTGCACATGTGCTACCTGAGGTTTTGTAGTACGTCCACGCTCTCAAGTGCATGTTCAGTAAATGTCTAAGCATGCAACTGGTATTCAAATTTCAGAGATTTTTCCCTCGGCTAAAGGTCATACGGCACTTCTTACAGATAACCTTTGCCTCATCAATAGGATTTTGGTCAAAAAGTGCCACATTGGACTCTTCCTACTATGGTATAAATTTTCAGGGCTTGAACGCTGTGCTTATTTGACCTTCTGGCCAAGCTGTCCTGCAACTCTTTTTCTTTTTTTTTTTTTTTTTTTTTCCTTTTCAACGGTTTTTTTTCTTGAGAAAAAGATTATATAACAAACAAATTTACTGTGATCAACACGGCATCAATTAAGCAGCATGCAGTTAATAACAATTAAAGAAATATAGACTGCGGTCTAATTCCCTGTGTGGGCACATTTGTCAGTTAACTAACAATAAACACAGGGTATTGGTTATACAGGAATTCTAGAAGAGATATCAGAAACTAGGAAGATGTCAATTAACACAGAGACTCAGTAAATATGAGGCCCAGGGAATCTTAAAGAAGTTAACTTGCTGTGGACACAGTAAATTATACATTACAACCATATGAGTATGCTAGATGAATACTTAATCTTAACCAAAGAAGAAAATAAGATGAAGTTAAGAACAGAAAGATTAAAGAGATGAAAGAAAAAAGAATAGGATGGGATTAGATTGAGGAGGGGGGGAGGGGCTGAAAGGGCCCAGGCCATATCAATTTTCAGATGTATCCTACCACAATGCAACTTAGGTTTCAAGGACTTATATGGGTGGTCTTAAAGTTGGTCCAAGGGTGCCATACACTTTCTAGTGTGGATTGAGAGCCATTTACTAAGGCAACTAGCTTGGCCATAGAGTGTAGCATATCAATTTTTTCACATAGTTGGGAAAAGGAGGGAACATTTGTTGTTTTCCAAAAACCAGGAATTAGTAATTTTACTGCTGTCAGTACATGGTGTACTAGAATGGATGTGTGTTTACGTCCAGGCCCAAACGGGAAGTTTAGCAATGCTATTTCAGGTGTCAGCTTAAAAGGCTTGTTTAATACTTCTTGTATAAGCTTTTCTGCAAGATACCAGAAATGCAGGAGGGGTGGGCAAGACCACCACATATGGAAGTATGACCCCTCAGGATCTCCACATCTCCAACATTTAGCCATGGCGCCAGTCCTCCAGTAACTACTCTGTTTTGGTGTGATGTACCATCTGGTCACAAAAGAGTAATAGAGTTCTCCTGTGCTCTGACACATTGCGTTAAACGATGTGATTGTTTGTAGATTTGAGATATTTGATTTGGGGTGAACCTATAGCCCAAGTCCCTTTCCCAAAGTGTAATAAAAGCTCTCTTGGGGCAGCAGTTTAAGTTTAATAGAATTTGATAAATAGTAGATACTATTTTTTTCGGCTTATGGACAGTTGCACAAAGTCAGTGGGCGTAGGAGGTCCGAGGTACGAATGTAACATTTCAGCAGGTCTCTAATGGATCCATATTGAATGAATGTTAGACCCGAGAGTCCCGGTGTCTCTTGCAGGTCCGGTAACGAGGGGAGCGACCCATCCACTAGGAGATGATCTAGAGAGACATTTGCAAACACCCAGGTCCCCCAGAACCAACACCTCGGGAGTAAAAAGAGTGTGGGATTATATGAGCTAATCTGATCAGAGGTGACGTGGGGGGGCCAGGGCGTTCATCACGTCCCTCCATATTTTCAGTGTTACTCTAGTATGTATATTATACAGTGGGATGCCTGGCTTCTCGTGTATACCCATCAAGAAAATAGATCTCAGCGGTAGGGAGGCCATAGCCTCCTCCACCTCAATCCACTGTTTGTCACGAGAACTCCTTAGGAAATCAACTACTCTGGATAATATTGCCTCTTGATAGTATTTCAGTAAATCTTGGGCTCCCATTCCTCCCCTATGTTTGGGCAAGGTAAGAGTCCTATAAGCTAGATGGGGTTTTTGTCCCTTCCATATATATCTGCGGAATATTGAGTTGATTTTGTCGAGGCAGGATTTAGGAATATTTATAGGAAGCATTTGAAAGATATACAAAAACTTGGGAAGGATCAAATTCTTCGATAAATTCTTCCTCCCCATCCATGAGATATATGAGTCTTTCCATGTTTTTATGGATGACTCTACTGAAGAAATCAGAGGTGGAATATTTAGTCGAAAGAGATCTTCATTTGTTCTTCCCAATTTTACACCCAGATACGTAATATATTGCTTAGGCCATGTGAAGGGAAATATAGATTTTTTAGCTTAGTCTTAATATTTGACGCTATGTGTATTTACTTTAAAATTAGAGATGTTCCCGTAAAGTTTTAATAAATTCATTAGAGCAGGCATTCCCACTAAAGGCTTGGTCATCAAGATCAAGAGATCATCAGCAAATGCTGCCGTTTTAAAGTGTGTCTTATTTATTTTGATTCCTTCTATTTCAGGATGTTGTTGTATGGCATGTAGGAGGGGTTCCATCCCTAAGATGAATAGCAAGGGGGACAGTGGGCACCCCTGTCTCATTCCGTTTTTAATGTTAAACGCATCCATTATAAAATCATTGATTCAAATTTGAGCCGAGGGGCTACTATACATTGCCATTATTGCTGCTATGAAAGCATTCGGGATCCCAAATCTGGCCATTACTTCCCTCAGGTAGCCCCAATCCACCCTGTCAAAGCTCTTCTCAGCGTCTGTTCCAAGGAGTACTAAAGGGAGTTTTTGGAATTTTGAATACTGTAGAAGATGCAGAACTTTATGCACATTATCTTTCCCCTATCATCCCTCCACAAACCCGGTCTGGTTCAGGGATATCAGGTTCGGTAACAGTTTGGCTAACCGTTTTGCCATTAGGCTAGAAAACATTTTTAGGTCTACATTGAGAAGGGATATCGGCCTATAACTGCTACATAGTTCTGGGTCCTTCCCCTCTTTATGTATCAAAGATATTCTAGCTGCAAGCATCTGCCTTGGTAATGGGAGACCGCTTAGGACAGCGTTGCAGACGTTGAGCAAGTGTGGGAGTAACAGAGAAGAGAAGGATTTGTAGTATGCCGCCGAGAACCCATCCGGGCCCGGTGCTTTCCCAGTGGGGCACTTTGACAGGGTAGACCGGAGCTCCTCTAAAGTGTACGGCTTAATCAGTTGTTATTTTTGGGGGTCTGATAGGGCCGTCAAATTCAACTGGTTCAAAAAAGAGTTCATGTCTATATGTCTTTTGAAGGAAATTTCTGCAGATTCGTCTGGCCTTAGATTATATAACTGTCTATAATATTCAAGGAATGCCAACTCTACATGTTTCGGGTCTTGAGAGCTTTTACCTTGGTCATTTTTGATTGAACCAATCAACGTACAGGCTTGCCTCTTCCTTAACTGGGACAATACCAGTTTAGAGGCCTTGTTGCTGTGTACATACATTCTATGTTTCCACGCAGTGTAGAGTTTGTCAGATCTATAGTTGAGAATGTCCCTGAGTTGCTGTCTTTTTTTTTGCAAAGTCTCTAAGGATTGTTGGTCCGGTGTACGTTTATGGCAGAGTTCAAACTGCAATATGCTATCATATAAGTCATGAATTTCCTTTTGCCTCTGTTTATTAAGAAAAGAGGTAATAGATATCAACTCTCCTCTGGCTACCGCTTTATGTGCTTCCCATAAAATCTGTGGGGAAGTTTCCTGTTGGGCATTTTGCTCAAAATATTGAGACAACATTCTGCTCATGCGGTCCTGTATTTCAACACTTTTAAGCACTGATTCATTAAGGCGCCAAATTCTGTGCCGGGGATATGTTTTGGAAATCATAAGTTTTAATAATACTGCTGAGTGGTCCGAGTAAATATTTGGAATTATTTTTGCCTGTCTTATGTTAGGGAGCGTTCTACTAGGTACAAAGATATAATCTAGTCGATGATATGATCTATGAGGATGGGAGTAAAAGGTATAGTCCCGGTCAGATGGGTTTAGATATCTCCATGAGTCAGTCAGTTGCATTGAGCTCAGTTGTGATTTAATTCTACATAAATCTTTTAGGGAGATCAAATTTTTTTGCTTGGTGGTATCTAATAAAGGCTCCAGTGCAACATTGAAATCGTCCCCCACTACTAGTATACCATCCTTAAAGCTGTCAATCTTTTTCAAAGTTACACTTAGCCACTTCATTAGCTTTTTGTTTGGAGCATATATGCTACAAAGCGTAACTAGACATCCGTCTAATAAACCCTTGACAAAAATATACCTTCCCTGGGGGTCGGCCAAAGTCTCCCTCAGTTGGAAGGACACTCCCCTCGCCACCGCCACCGATGTCCCTCTTGAGCCGGATTGTGTAGTGGTTGCGTGAAACCATTTATCATAGGCCGAACGCTCAAAGGAGGGTAGCTTGTTAGGCTTGAAGTGCGTCTTCTGAATAAGTAAGATATCTGCCTGCTGTGTTTTAAATAACTGTAGTGTGTGGCATCTCATGCTTGGGGAATTTAGGCCATGTGCATTGAAAGAGACGACTATGCGCACCTTATTTGGATCCACCATGATTTAGCGAGATGTAGTGGTCTTGCTTTTTGTATTGCAGCTTGGTCCTTGGGCCTATAGGAGTAAGGAGCTGGCTAGGGGAGGAAAAAGGGGGGGGAGTAACAGGAGGAAGAAAGTAGGTCATAGAAAGAAAGGAGAAAATGGTAGAACATTAGTATTATTTTCAGATAAACACAAACAGAATCAGTTTCCCAGTTGAGTGCCGGGCTGCAATTAACAATACACATAACATAATGTGCTAGCTGTGGGATAGAATTATCAGCTTAAGAGGGTTAACTAAACATTGCTCTAATTTAACGTGACACCCATTTTGGATCGAAATATTAATCAACTAATACCTCTCAAGGGAGATACCCAAAAGGGCATAGGAGTGTTGACCCATGGTTACATGGTCTCACTTTCCAAGCTAATTATCAGAAACCTAACGTCTGTTACGTCAGTTAGAATGAATCAACTAAATAAATGAGAGGTATAATAAGCATTAAGATCTCAGGTAACGTCCTTAGGTTCCTTAGAGGGTGGGGTCTTGGCTAGTTTCCTCTTCAATCTCTGTGATTTTGGGGTCAAGGCCACTTGCCACTTCGGTAGATCAGGTAAGGGACATAATTGAGAGGCTGAATGGAAAGACTCCAAATCAGGGTAGTTGTCCAAAGTAATCTCCAGTGTCTCGCAAGCTGCCTTAATGTCCATTGCGGTTCTGGCCTGGATATTTTTGTCTCCAGTAATGATTTGTATGCCAAAGGGAAACAACCATCTGAAGCGGTGACCTTTTTTCAATAAAGTTTCGGTCAATGGTTTTAGAAGTCTCCTTTTCTTGAGTGTAGTAGCGGATAAATCCTGGAAGAGTTTAATTTAGGAATCCTCATAAGTAATTTACTGGGATTCTCGAGCCCTGTGCAGATTTAATATTTTATTTGGTAGTCCAGGAAGCGACAGATCATGTCCCGTGGCTGTTCCCCTTGGGCGGGCTTGGGGCAAAGGGCTCTGTGGACTCTCACCAATTCAATTTCTTGGGGGTCCGATTCGGAGAGCAGGCTTTTAAATGTCTCTTGGGCCGCTTTGCTTAAGGCTTCAAATGCCACTTTTTCAGTGAGTCCCTTAATTCTTATGTTATTGCGCCGTTCCCGATTTTCATGGTCTTCCAGAACCGTATGGACCAAATGGAGTTGGATTTCATGCGCATTTAGGCAGTTTAGTACGGCGTTGGATCTCTGTGACATATTATTTTGGAAATTTTCAAGTGCCTCTAGTCTGTGACCTTGTAGGCTTAAATCTTGCTTTATTTCTGCAAGTTCTTTCCCTATAGGCTCTAGGGCTTTAGATAATATACGTTTAATAAATGATCGAGTGACTAGGGAGTCTTTTGTATTTCCCCCTATATCAGAATCACTTTCTAGCTCAGAGTCAGAGTCCTCCAATAGATTCATATCATGGAGCTTGGGTGATTTGAGCGTATCTGCTTGCGTAGCTTGTTTTTTAAGGAAATTATCCAGGTCTGCTTGTGTGATGGATTTTGTCATTTTGGAAACACTTTTTTGTGTTTTTACACTAGATTTCCCCATTTTCACGGTTATCTATAGGACAAAGTTAGAGCAAATATATGTCAGACTTCCCCAGCTAGCACATTAAATAATTAGAGCATCATCTGGGTTTAGGTTAAGAAGTGGTAGGTAATGGGAGAAAAAAAAAAATAAAAGTTGCAGTTCCAGTCTTGGACACTAGATGTCAATCAAGTTGTCCCCAACTGTGATAACCTTATTTAATGTTTATGCAAATGTCAAGGGAACATTATTGAGAATTCTCAGGTGGCTAAAGTGCCTGGGGGCAAAGGGACACAGTGAAGTCACCTTTCCTCAGTCTTTCATAGGCTGGGGGGGTCGAAGAGAGGGAGAGGAGGGGGAGGGGTCGGCGTCAGCACTGATATGCGACAACAGGGAGAGTAGGGCTGCAGTTCCCAGATCTTAGCTTCCTCTTCACAGCGTCTCCCCAGAACAGAGCACTCAGTCTCCCAGCAAGTGGTGGCCTCCAGAGATGACCCAGGTGATGTAAGAGGGCCGAGGTTATAAGGGAAGCAAGCACACTGATAAGCTCTTACCTCACAGACTTCTCCCCATCGCCGGGGGTTAACAGCTGAGCCCCTCAGGTTGTTATGGCTCAGCGATGTGCACGTGAGGCTCTCCCTCCTTCCAGAGCTCCGAGGAGGGGGCGTTGACGTGTCTGCACAGCTGCATGCCTGTCTCCTTCCACAGTCTTCGTACTGGCTGTGAAGCTGATGGGACTATTTTTACATGCTGCGGCGGAATACACCGCTCGTCGCTTACTTCTTTCAAGCTGCTGATTTGCTGTGATATAAGTGCCTTTCGTCTGCTGCACAGCGGTGGGCAACACAGGAGAGAGGCTGCCGGGCAGGTCACTCTCCATGTTGTTTGCTGAAAATCAGAAAGGTACCTTAATAAGGTTGCCAGCACTGAGTTTCAATATCTCTCCGCCACTCCAGTGTTTTCCCACCGATTGCTTCTTGGATGGAAAAACCCTGGTTATTTTCATATTGGATGGTGGGATCAGGTTCAATGTGATCCGAAAGGGACCAGGGTTAGCTCCGGATTTGGGGATGCTCTGTATAGGGATGTCTAGCTTCTTTTAGAGTTGCTTTTATCTGTAAATTCTGGGAGCTCGGGATTTCTGCCTCCTCTCACAGCAGTGCTCAGACTCCGCCCCACTCTTTTTTTTTTTTTAACCTTTTTGGACTGCTACGGGCCTGCCAGATAACCCCAGCTGCGATGTCGCTACCTGCTGCGGATCCTCCTCCTCTTCTTAGCTATTGCCATCGGCACCCTCTTCCCCTACTGGATGCCAATCCGGGTCAACAACTGGGTCATCCATCACCTCCTCTTCAATTACATCTGCACCTTCCTCTGTGTCACCGTGTAAGGTGGTATAGTATGCGGGAAGGGGCACCTGAGTTTCATCAGGGTCACATTCTGGCTCAGTACACTGTGAGGGCAATGTAGTGCTCTGGTTGAATGTACCAGCACAATCATCTAGCAGTGGCTGTGCATCAGTGCACTCCATGTCAGATTCATCTTGGACTGGGGAATTCAGGATTTGACTTGATAACCCAGGCATGGTATGTGAAAGGAGCTCCATGGAGTAATCTAAAGTGTGGCCTGTCGCATCCTTCACTTTTGGTAGGGGTGAAGGACACAAGGAAAGGTGTTGTTCCTGACCAGAAGCCTGCACTGACGACTCAGTGCTTGGAGCTTTGAAAACTTCAGAAGAGGAGGAGATAGAGCTGGAGGCTGTTTCGGCAATGTAAGCCAAAACCTGTCCCTGATGCTCCATCTTTAAAAGCAGTTTACGTAATCCCAGAAAAGGGAGCCTTCCAGGCCTTCTGGAGCCAGACAATGATGCAGGCTCAACGCCTCCTGACTTAGGTGCTATTGTGCTTTTGGCACTACCAGCATATGCACCACCACCTCCACCATCAGTACCAGGTGGCTATCCACTACCACGTCTGCGGCCTCTTCCACCATACTTCCTCATGTTTGTGGAAATGTACCCAAAATAACAGCAGATATATGGTACTGTATCAGAAGCGTACAGCTGTATACGGTGAAGGTGAAAAATTTTAATCTCCGTATATATTTGCGGAGTAACAGATACAGGCTCAGTATGGATTACACCAGAATATGAAAAGCATAAAAAGTGTACTGTATCAGTAGTGTACAGCTGTATACAGTGCTGGGTTAATTTTAAATCTCCGCATATATTTGAGGAATAACACACATGCTCACAGGCTCAGTATGGATAACACCAGAATATGAAAAGGAGAAAAAGTGTACTGTATCAGTAGTGTACAGCTGTATCCAGTGTTGGGGTAATTTTAAATCTCCGTATATATTTGAGGAGTAACACACACGGTCACAGCCTCAGTAGGGATAACACGAGAATATGAAAAGGAGAAAAAGTGTACTGTATCTGTAGCGTACAGCTGTATACAGTGTTGGGGTAATTTTAAATATCCTTATATGTTTCAGGAGCAACACACACGGTCTCAGGCTCAGTAGGGATAACACCAGAATATGAAAAGGAAAAAAATTGTACTGTATCAGTAGCATACAGCTGTATACAGTGTTGGGGTAATTTTTAATCTCCGTATATATTTGAGGAGTAACAAACAGACGCTCTCTCAGTATGGATTTCACCGTAATACAAAAGACAGAAAAACGGTACTGTATCAGAAGATACCAGCTGTATACTGTTTTGGGGAAAATTGAAATCTCCGTATATATTTCCAGAGGCACACACAGATAGTCAGCATGCATTTGTCTGTGATACCAGCCGGCAAACGGTAGTGTGAGGAGCGTACAGTTCTATACGATGTGGGAAAAAATGAACGCTCGGTAACTGTGCAGAAAAAGATTAAAGTATTAGTGCTGTGTAGGTGCTGTGTTAAAAAGCAGTCTGCACAGCAGAGTACACACACTGTGACACCACACAAAGCAAGTCAATCGCTGCAATGCCCTTCTCTAAGATGGTGCTGGCCGCTGCCCATGTCATTGCGTTGCTCACAGTCTGAGTCCTTGCTCATTGGCCAAGAAAAGGCCCTTCAAGCATTATGGGAAAGCCGACTTTGGCGCTCGGTCGCCGAACACGTTGCCGTCCTCACGCTATGGTCAGGTTTCGCTAGGCGAAACCCGACTTTGGCAAAAATCGGTCTTTTTTTAAATTGACCGACCTGTTTCGCTCAACTCTAGTCAGAATTAAATAAAAGAACCAGTGCTTTCAGATCTCAAATAACGCAAAGAAAACAAGTTCATGGAGGAATGGAGGCGATCAGCTTTTGGCGCTGCTGAGGTGTTATGGAAGCTGCTTTGATAGCAGCCTTCAGCTCTTCTGCATTGTTGGGTCTGGTGTCTCTCATCATCCTCTTGACAATATCCCATAGATTCTCTATGGTGTTAAGGTCAGGCGAATTTGCTGGCCAATCAAGCATAGTGATGCTGCTTTTTTTAAACAAGGTACTGGTAATTTTGGCAGTGTGGACAGGTGAGGGGGCGTTTTCAGCACAATAAAAATTTGCTGAATAACCCGGCTTATACACAAGTATATACAGTATATATACACTCCCTGACAGAAGTTATGTCGCTTACCCATGTTATGTAAATCAAAGCTTATAACCTGACATTATATTCATCCGTTGGTTTTATAAATTACTCTTTTGAAAGCTGAAACCCTCCCAAATTTGGTTTAGGTTAAGAAAATAAATTGGCATCCATGCTGAAATATTGATCATTTAATGAACACAGAATGGTCAGGTTTTGGCAAGACAAAAGTTTTGTCACCTGGTCATAAAATGCTCCCAATCCTAGTTTACATCCTCACCAGTGCTCGGTAAATGATCGGTTAATTAGTGGGTGTGAATAAAAAGAAACCCAGCACCCCAGACCTTCACTTGAACTGCAACTTCAGCTCTGACAACATGCCAAAAATCCACCCTGCGACCAAATCCTTAATTATCAAGAGGCTGAAGACCAGATCCACTGCAAAGGTGGCTGGCACCTTTGTTGTGTCTTAGCGTAAAGTACAAAGAATTAAAAAAATATTTGAAGAGACTAGAGATGGGTTTGACAAGCCCAGGTCCGGCAGACCCAGCAAGACAACTGCTCAGGAGGAACGTTTGTTGGTTAGAAAATCCAAAGCAAGCCCCTCTTCCACTGCAGCAGAGCTCCAACAGGCCTGGCCACCTCAAGTCCCTGTGTCAACTAGAACAGTTTGTAGGATTCTGTCTTGAAATGGCCTCCATGGTTGATTCAGTGCCTAGAAGCCAGCACTAAACAAAAGGCACATAAAAAACCGTGTGGCATTTGCAAAGTCCCACAGCCTGCTAAATAGATGGACGCTGGAAAAGTGGCAGAAGGTGGATTTCTCTGATGAATCTTCAGTAGAATTACACCACAGCCACCGCAAATACTGCAGGAGACCATATGGATCCAAAATACACCCAGAAAACAGTTAAATTTGGTGGTGGAAAGATCATGGTCTGGGGTTTCATTCAGTATGGGGGTGTGCAAAACATTTGCAAGGTGGAAGGCAATATTAATAGCCTAAAATATCAAGAAGTGTTAGCTACCTCTTACATTCCAAATCATAAAAGGGGTCAAATTTTGCAGCAGGATGGTACTCCATAACATACATCCATCTCTAGAACAAAGTTCCTGCAGGCAAAAAAGATCAAGGTGCTCAATGATTGGCCAGCCCAGTCACCAGACATGAACATCATTGAGCATGTTTGGGGTAGCTTGAAAGAGGAAGCTTGGAAGACAAAACCAAGGAATCTAGATGAACTCTGGGAGGCATGTAAGACTGCATTCTTTGCTATTCCTGATGACTTCATTAATAAATTGTATGAATCATTGTTGAACCGCATGGATGCAGTCCTTCAAGCTCATGGAAGTCACACAAAATATTAAATATTACTCTAATAGTACCACAACTTAATTCACCAATGTTATGCAACATATATTTGCATTTTAAGATAATTATTTGTTTGAATATCACATTACTTTCTGTGGGCGACAAAACTTTTGTCTTGCCAAAATCTGACCATTCTATGTTCATTAAATGATCAATATTTCAGCATTGATGCCAATTTACTTTCTTAACCTAAACCAAATTTGGGAGGGTTTCAGCTTTCAAAAGAGTAATTTATAAAACCAATGGATGAATTTATCATCAGGTTATAAGCTTTGATTTACATAACATGGATAAGCGACATAACTTCTGTCAGGGAGTGTATTCCCTAACACCCACTGCTTCCTCTTCACTAATAATCTTGCAAAAGGAAAAGGAGGCCAAATTTTCACAATCTTATTAACTACAATTAATCAACACTAGTGTTGAGTGATACTTTCCGATATTGCAAAATATCGGATCGGATTGGATCGGTCCGATACTGAAAAAGTATCGGATATCGCCGATTCCGATACCGGAAATCAATGCAAGTCAATGGGACAAAAATATTGGAATTAAAATAACCCCTTTCTTTCCTTGTAGGTTAATTGTACATGAAGGAAAACAACAAAGAATAATGTAGAATGTATTGGGGTAGGTGGAGGAGACATTAAAGGCATAGAGGTTTAACCCAATTAAATGGAATAGCAGGAATAATTTTTTTATTTAAGACGTTCGTAGTTACGAAGAAATTGACTATGTTGTTAACCTTTTTTCTATTTTGGCACATATGTATGTTTCACTACTTCCATGTTCTTCACCTTCTTTTTTACTTCTCCCACACTTTCTCCTTCATGATCCTCAGCAGCAGCATCTTTTTCATCAACTTCTTCTTTGCCTTATTTATCTTCTTCTTCAACTTCTTCCTATTATTCTTTTTTGTAACATTACTCATATTCTTCTTATTCTACTATTATTCTTCTTCATTTTCTACTTCTTCATCTTCTTCCTACTCATCTTCTTCATCATATTCTTATTTGTGACAGTCATTCCTGTAGTTGTAATCTGTAAAAGTTGGAACATTACACCTTCAGTTCTTGCTGTAACAAAAGATTTACAACAGTATTTGTCCACGTTCAGTTTTGCCTGCAGCAGCAGGCATTTTCCAGGGACACCACGAGGAGGAACGGACTCACCCCCATACACTGCTTAGTCTTCTTCTGCTTATAATTTAGAGCATATATTTTGCTATGATTTTTGGTGTTAGGCCGGAGTCACACTGGCGACAAAATCGGACGACTGCAATGCGATGAAATATCGCATTGCAGTCGGACCTATGTTAATCTATGGAGCAGCTCCCAGTATCAGATTTTTTGTGGTCCGTTTTAAACGTCCGTGTACAATCGCAGCATGCTGCGATTGTCACCGATTGTGGGTCGACTATCGCCAATGCAAGTCTATGGGAGCGATGAAAAATCTGATTACAAACGGACCACACTGTGTGACTTGCGATGAAATCGCATTGGTGTCCTTTAGAAAAGCCGGCAATTCATCCCCGCCTATACTGTAAAATCACACTGACAGCTTTAATAAAGACTAGAAAGAATAGATATATAGACATAGAACACATATATATATATATATACATGTCATTGTGACATGTATATATACATATATTTATAGTTCCTAGACTTCTACATACTGTAATAGCCGCTAATTCAATTGCCGGGTTTTGTGAAATCACAGAAGCCGACATGAAATGATACATTGTTTCCACACATTTAACCATGTAATTTCATGTATTTTTATATATGTTTGAAACATACAATTACATGAGTGTATTTGTGCAAAATTTCAGACATGTAGGGGTTAATTAAAGGTGTAATTTCGTTGAAAAAAAATGCGTGGGCTCCCGCTGTATTTTCTCCACCAGACAGACAAAGCAAGCGAGTGGGGGCAGATAATAATAGCCCAGGGAGGGTGCATTTTTTTGTGCCCCCCCCTGGCTACTAACATCTGCCCCCAGACACCCCAGAAAGGGCAAATCTATAATTAGATTCGCCCTTTCTGGCACTTTGCCCGTCTATTCCCATTGCCCTGTAGCGGTGGCGAATGGGTTAATCTCACCTTACTGTCACCTTGCAATTGAAAGGTGACCTTAAGGCAGGTTAATGATTGATAGCTGTCAATTAGACAACTATCAATTATTAATCCTATTGAAGTAAATAAAAAAACACACACACTTTAAGAATAAATAATTTTAATGAAATAAAAACACATTTTTTTTACCATATTTTATTTTACACTTAATCCGTGCGAAGCCATTGATCTCCTAAAATAAAGAAAAAGAAATAAAACAACATTATTCTTACCTATTCCGCCGATCTGTCACGTCCCACGCTGTAATCCTTCACAAAGGGTTAACTAGCTTTGAGCCAAGCAGTGCAAGTAATCCTGCATGCTCAGCTCAAAGCTCATGAATGAATAAGTTCCTCTCCTGGCGACAGGAGAGGATGTGTTTCATGAATGAAGCTTAATTGATTGTGTCCACTTTCCCTTTAGGTCAGGTCACTACAGTTAAATTGCCAATAAATCAATTAAGCTCCATTCATGAATCTATTCCTCTACTTTCGCTGGGAGAGGAAGTTATTCATTCAGGGGAATACAGGTCTGAGACAGCATTATTAGCTCTCTGCGACCTGTAACCTGTTAACCCTTTCTGATGGATTACACCGTGGGACCTGACTGTACATCGGATTGGTAAGTATAATTTTGCTTTTTTATTTTATTTTTATTACAGGAAATTGTTTTAGCAGGAAAATAAAATATGGTCAAAAAATGTGTGATTATTTAATTAAACTTATTTTTTATTAAACTGTGTGTGTTTGATTTTTCTTTCATACAATAGGATTAATAATTGATAGTTGTCTAATTGACAGCTATCAATTATTAACCTGGCTTAAAGTGACCTTTCAATTGCAAGGTCATTTTAACCCCTTATTAACCCATTCGCCACCGCTACAGGGCAATGGGAATAGACAGGCAAAGTGCCAGAAAGGGCGAATCTAATTATAGATTTGCCCTTTCTGGGGTGTCTGGGGGCAGATGTTAGTAGCCAGGGGGGGCACAAAAAAAATGTACCCTCCCTAGGCTATTATTATCTGCCCCCACTCGCTTGCTTTGTCTGTCTGGTGGAGAAAATACAGCGGGAGCCCACGCATTTTTTTTCAACGAATTTACACCTTTAATTAACCCCTACATGTCTGAAATTTAGCACACATATACTCATGTAATTGTATGTTTCAAACATATATAAAAATACATGAAATTACATGGTTAAATGTGTGGAAACAATGTATCATTTCATGTCGGCTTCTGTGATTTCACTGAAGCCGGCAATTGAATTAGCGGCTATAACAGTATGTAGAAGTGTAAGAACTATAAATATATGTATATATATATGTCACAATGACATATATATATATATATATATATATATATATATGTGCTCTATGTGTATATATCTATTCTTTCTTTTGTGATTGAAATACTATTCTTTTGGATCCATTATATGTCAGTTTTGCAAGCCTGCGAGAAAATCTCGCAAGTCGGATGAAAATCGGATGTTACAAGGTACACACACATGCGATTAAATCGCATCTTTGAAGGAAAATCGGATGCCAGAAGGATGTGTGATGTTTTTATTTTGATCCGATTGTCGACCGTCTAAAACGGACCGATTTTTTGTGGTTGTGTGTGACTCCAGCCTTATGCTTATTGTTTTTCTGCTTTTTGTCCTTCTGCTTCTTGGTCTTCTGTCTCTTGTTCTGTATCTTGTTGGTTGTCTTCATCTTCTTTGTCCTGTTGGTGATATTCTTCTGGGTAATCTTTAAGTTCTTCTTTGTGGTGGTGTTCAGGCTCGTCGTCTTCATGGTCGTCGTCTTCTTCGGGGTGGTCTTCAGGGTCGTCTTCAGGGTCCTCGTCTTCGGGGTCGTCGTCTTCTTCGGGGTGGTCTTCAGGGTCGTCGTCTTCAGGGTCGTCGTCTTCAGTGTCGGAGTCAGGAAGATCCAGAGTGATTACCCAAAAAAAAATTTCCAAAATCTTCAACTTGAAAATGTAGCTGGAGGTACAAGAAGGCTGAGTAACTTCCGAGAACCAGCTGACAGTCCTGGAACCCGGAGGGGCAGCAGAAGGAAAAGAGCCAATGGCACAACCGAGGACCAGCTGACGGTACTGGGACACGGTTACTAAGCAGGAGGTACCTGTGCTACAAAGTACTACCAAGGACCAGCAGACGTTGCTGGAACTCGGATACCGAGATGGAGGCACCTAGGCCAAAGGCACTGCCGAGAACCAGCTGATGGTACTGGAACCCGGACGGGTAGCAGAAGGTACAAGAGACAATGGAAGTAACGAGGACCAGCTGACTGTGCTGGAACCCAGAGGGGCAGCAGAAGGAAAAGAGCCAATGGCACAACCGAGGACCAGCTGACGGTACTGGGACACGGTTACTAAGCAGAGGTACCTGTGCTACAAAGCACTACCAAGGACCAGCAGACGTTGCTGGAACTCGGATACCGAGATGGAGGCACCTAGGCCAAAGGCACTGCCGAGAACCAGCTGACGGTACTGGAACCCGGACGGGTAGCAGAAGGTACAAGAGACAATGGAAGTAATGAGGACCAGCTGACTGTGCTGGATCCCGGAGGGGCAGCAGAAGGAAAAGAGCCAATGGCACAACCGAGGACCAGCTGACGGTACTGGGACACGGTTACTAAGCAGGAGGTACCTGTGCTACAAAGCACTACCAAGGACCAGCAGACGTTGCTGGAACTCGGATACCGAGATGGAGGCACCTAGGCCAAAGGCACTGCCGAAAACCAGCTGACAGTAATGGAACCCAGATGGGTAGCAGAAGGTACCCATGAAAATTAAATTGGAAAGGCCGCGAACTGGCCGCAGTTACTGAATCCCACAGTCCTACAGGGGGTGCTTGTCCTATTGGCACAACGGAAACAGCCTTAATTTACATATCCCGCAGCCCACATAGGAAGCACCTAAACTGCAGGCACCATAGAGTTGGCTAACCCGACCTTAACATGACAGGCAAACTTATTGGAGGCAAAGTGACGTTGACACTGCCAGGAAACAGCTGGCGTGCTATAACCAGGCTGGGCAGGAGGGAGTACCCGTGCCAAAGACACTTCTGAGCAGCAACTGGTGGTGTTGGAGCCCAGGGTCAGTCAGGGTGTAGGCTGAGGCCTAGTTGGAGCAACTTTGTCACTTGAAATTAGAGGCAGCAGGAACCATTGCCAGCTACACACCAGGGGAACAGCTGACATTACTGAACCCCAGTAACACAGGAGCAAGTGTTGACTGTGCAGACGGCACTTCCGAGCATCAACTGGCGGTGTTGGAGCCCAGGGATAAGAGGAGAACAGGTTGGAGGCAGAGGACAAATTGAACCAAGTTGAAAAAATGGACAGAGCAGGAAACATTGCCATCTACATAGCTGGGGATCAGCTGACATTACTGAAGCCCAATAACACAGGAGCAAGTGTTGACTGTGCAGACGACACTTCCGAGCAGCAACTGGCGGTGTTGGAACCCAGGGTCAGTCAGGGTGTAGGCTGAGGCCTAGTAGGAGTAACTTTATAACTTGAAATTGGAGGCAGCAGGACTTCTTGCCGGACACACAGCAGGGGAACAGCTGACATTACTGAACCCCAGTAACACAGGAGCAAGTATTGACTGTGCATACAGCACTTCCGAGCATCAACGGGCGGTGTTGAAGCCCAGGGTCAGGGAGGGTGTGTAAATACTATATAGAGTATTTGCCTTGTTACATGGCACTTCAAAATGTATATACTCCAAACAAGATAAAGATAATCTTTACTACCTTAAAATGATGAATTGAATTTAAAAATATAGAAATAAAGAATTTAGAAATATAAACGCATATATGCACATGGCGAAAAGCAATGCAAACAAAAACAAAATAATTAAGGCTATAGGGTTGAAATTAATGCATACAAGTACATTTCAGAATCCATTAATGCTGCCTAAGTAACGGTATGTACACCTGTAATAAAGTGTAGACAATGAATGTAGGACTTCTAAACATCATCAGCATTACAAGTTATATGTGACATAAAAAAAAACTGTAATTGCGGAAAAATGTTACTTAAACGACTCAGCACATATATAAAATGTCCATCATGTAATCCTGATAATATGGCGCAATAATCAATTTTCTGATCAAGCATAACCTAGAAAAAGTGCATAGTGCATTGTGAAAATTGCTATTTATGCCTGACAGTGCGCTTGAAACCATGACAATGGATAGATAAGGTATATATCGATCAGACTGCATAGCCACTGATGCTTAATGGCGATATAATACTGTACCTCAAGTCTGCATCACAAGTCACGTTTGTTTTTCTTATAGCTTGATAAAGAGGGGAAGTGCATGTATGCTTGCACGTTTGTTTTGACACACAGACTGGCTTCCTGCTGTGACGCGTTGGGTAGTGGAGCGTCTGTGCGTCATATGACGCTGACTTTCTGTCACGTTGCAAATCGTTCATCATCGCTAGCGTACCGACAACACAAAGCCATTGTCATGACTGCTTTACTCAGTAAACATGCACCTATGATCAAACATACATGCAAGTCCCCTCTTAGAGAAGAAGCTACAAGCAAAACGCGCGTGAGGTGTGCCGCAGCCTTTTTTGAGGTACAGTATTATATCGCCATTGTACAGGTGTCGCTATTCAATCTGATACCTAGATATCATTAACCTTTTCTATCACTTGTCGTTGTTTAACCTGCACTTGCAGATAAAACTTGCTATTGTCAGTATGCACAATGCACTTTTTCGAGGTTATGCATGATTTTTGAGCCTTATTATCAGGATTACATGCTGGACCTTTCAGATATGGGGTGTGAAATAAGATTGGGGCTAAATCCGTGTATTTTTTAATGTCACAAATATAAGCAATAATGATGATGAGTAGTCCTACATCCATTGTTTGCACTATATTACAGGTGTAGATCCCGTTCCTTAAGCAACAGTGGATTATTAAATGTACTTGTATGCATTCATTTCCAACCCGATACCACTGAAGGCTAACCTTCGCACTCCAGCTGTTGTAAAAGTACAACTCCCAGTATGCACTTCCAACCTTGCAGCATTTGAGCCATGCTGTGAGTTGTAGTTCTCCAACTACTGGAGTGCCAAGGTTCACCATCACTCCCCTATACCATATGTAGGCTTTTTGCTTTGCATTTGTATTCGACATGAGCATATATGCACTTATATTTACAAATTATTTTGTTACATATTTGGGACAACGATTAATCAGTTTATGGTTTTAAAGCTGCCTTTTTTCTCGTTTTAAGCATATAAATCAGGGTGTAGCCACATCCGTATGTGGAGCCAGTTAGACATGTGATGTTGTTTTCAGCATGTGGAGGTAGCAGGAATTATTGCAGGACACACAGCAGGGGAACAGCTGGCGTTACTGAACCCCACAAAGACAGGAGCGAGTGTTTTTATCTCTGCATCTAGCACTTCTGAGCAGCAACTGGCGGTGTTGAAGCCTAGGGTCAAGGAGGGTGTAGGCTGAGGCCTAATATGAGCAAGTATGTCTGGTGTAACTTTTATTTTGAGGTAGCAGGAATTATGGCCGGACACACAGCAGGGGAACAGCTGGCGTTAGTGAACCCCAAAACACAGTAGCGAGTGTTTTTATCTGTGCATCCAGCACTTCTGAGCAGCAACTGGCGGTGTTGAAGCCCAGGGTCAAGGAGGGTCTTTAAATCCAATATAGAGTTGTTGCCTTGTTCCGTGGCACTTGTAAATGTATATACTTCAAACAAGATAAACGTAAGCTTTACTAGGACCATAAAATGATGCATTGAAATAAAAAATATTGAAATAAAGACATTTAAAATATAAACGCATATATGCACATGGCAACAAGAAATGTAACACCACACCACCCAAAAACTTTAAAAAAATGTATAGGGGTTTAAATGAATGCATACAAGTACATTTCTGAATAAATGAATGCTGCCTAAGGAACGCTATGTACAACCATAATATAGTGCAGACAATGTATGTAGTACTAGTCATCATCATCATTACAATTTATATGTGACAGACAGTTAAAAATACAGTCATTGATGAAAATTGTTACTTGACACACCATATATTAAATGTCCAGCATGGACTCATCAATGTAATGGCGCAATAATCTATGATCAAGCATAACGGATAAAAAATGTATCATGCATAGTCCAAATTGCTGTGGGTGCCTGCAAGTGCAGGTGAAACAAAGGCAACGGATAGCAAAGGTATATGCTATCTATGTATCAGACAGTGCATAGCTCTGACTCGTCGGGTAGTGGAGCGTCTGGCCATTATATGACGCTCACTTGCAGTGACGTTACGCAGCGTTCTTCAGCACTAGGGCTGCTACAAAGACGCCATCAGGAATGATTTACTGTCTAAACATCCTCCTATGAGCAACAAACAAGCACGTCCCCTATTGAACAAGCTACAAGCCAAACAAGCATGAGGGGTGCCGCAGCCTTTATTGAGGTACAGTATTAGATTGCCATTGTCCATCCGTAGCTATGCGCTGTGATACCTAGATACCATTAACATTTTCTATCAGTTGGCGATGTTTCACCTGCACTTGCAGGTATTACTTGCTATTGTCAGTATGCACGATGCACTTTTTAGCTGTTATGCATGATTATTGAGCCTTATTATCAGGTTTAGATGCTGGACCTTTCCTATATGGGGTGTGAACTTACAGTTGGCCTCAATCTGTGTATTTTAATATGTCTGTCACAAATAGAACTCATGATGATGATGATGACGAGTTGTACATCCATTGTCTGCAGTGTCTTTGAGGTGGAGATACCGTTCCTTAAGCAGCATTAATGGATTATGAAATGTACTTTTATGCATTCATTTCGAACCCTATACCCTATGTTGGGATTTTGCTTAGCATTTGTAATCGCCATATGTGCATATATGCGCTTCAATTACAAATTTATATTTGTACATATTTCTTAATAAAATTAATCATTTTATGGTTGGAAAACTGAAGTTTTTCGTGTTTTGAGCATAACAATCAGGGTGTCGGCTCTTCCCTATGTGGAGCAAGTTAGACATCTGATGTTGTGTGCATGTTGAGGGAGCAGGAGACTTATTGCCGGACACACAGCAGGGGAACAGCGGGAGTTACTGAACCCCACTAACACAGGAGCTCGTGTTTTGGTCTGTGGACATGGCACTTCTGAGCAGCAACCTGCAGTGTTGGAGCCCAGGGAGTAGAGTTCAGGTGGTAGAAAGATAAACAGAACAGGAGACATGGATACCGTTGCCAACCAGTTATTTAATCAGAAACCGGACAGGCAAATTCAGGCAAGATCCATGCCTTGTTCATTTTCAGAAAAGTAAGCCAGTCTACATTATCGGAGGATAGTCGCATGCGACGGTCTGTTAGTACACCACCTGCGGCACTAAAGACGCGCTCCGATAATACACTGGCAGCAGGGCAAGCCAGCACCACCAATGCATACTGGCTAAGCTCTGGCCATGTATCCAGCTTAGAGACCCAAAACTTGAATGGGGAAGAGCCGTCTGGGAGTACACTGAGAAGGCAAGACATGTAGTCTGTCACCATCTGACAGAAACGTTGCCTCCTGCTGACTGGAGCCGTCTGTGATGGTGTAGACATTTGTGGCGGTGACACAAAACTTTGCCACATTTGGGCCATACTGGTCTTGACCTGTGCAGAGGCGCTGCTTCTGCTCCCTCTTGGTGCAGAGCTTTCTCCACTGCCTCGACGCACAGAGCTACTTTGGAAAGCAGTAGCAGCAGCAGTGCTCTCGGCTGGAATGGAGAACATGATGGATTGCACCAGTGTGTCTTGGTACTCCCGCATTTTCCGCTCCCGGTTCAACGGTGTGATGAGGCTTTGTAAGTTGTCCCGGTAGCGAGAGTCTAGGAGGGTGTACACCCAATAATCAGATGTGGTGAGAATGTGGGCGATGCGGCGGTCGTTTCTCATGCACTGCAGCATGAAATCAACCATGTGCTGCAGACTCCCAACTGGCCAAGAAACGCTGTCCCCTGCAAGAGGTGTCATCTCTGCCTGCTCTGCATCATCCCACCCTCGCTCTACATACTGACTAGAGCATTGTGTACCTCCCTCTGGAGCGATGTCTTCCTCCTCCATTGACTCCTCCTCATCCTCCTCACAAAGTGTTCCCTGCCTAGGCCTTTGTGAGGAACCACGTTGCGCAGACTGTCCAGAAGGTGATGGAATTTGTGACTCCTCATCCTCCACCTCTTCCAAAACCTCATCCCTTAGTACTTGCAGTGTTTTTTGAAGCAGCCAGATAAGGGGGACATTCATGCTGACTAGTGCATCATCTGCACTCGTCATCCGCGTTGAGTCATCAAACGCACGCAAAACGAGACAGATGTCCTTCATTCCTTCATAGAGGCCCACTCAGTGGTGGTGAAGTGTGAACGGCGCAAATTGCGAGTTGATTGCGCCTGATGCAGCTGGTACTCCATTACTGCTGGCTGCTGCCCACACAACCGCTCCAACATATGTAACGTGGAATTCCACCTGGTGGGTAGGTCACATATGATGCGATGTTCCGGAAGGCGTAATCGGCGTTGCAGAGCTGCAATGCGCGATCTGGCCATGCTGGAACGACGCAAGTGAGCGCATTCTAGGCGGACCTTGTGCAGCAGTGCATCAAGATCCGGATAGTCCCTCAAAAAACTCTGCACGACCAAGTTGAGCACATGTGCCAGACATGGTATGTGAGTGAGGTTGCCTAGTCCCAGAGCTGCCACCAGATTTCAGCCATTGTCACACACTACCAAGCCTGGCTGGAGATTCGCTGGCACAAACCACACGTCGCTCTCCTGCTTTATGGCATTCCAGAGCTCCTGCGCTGTGTGGCTTCGATTCCCCATTGAAATTAATTTCAGGACGGCCTGTTGACGTTTTGTCACGGCTGTGCTCATATCGGTCGTAACAGGTAAGCGTTCACGGGTCCATGTGGAGGTAGACCGTGACGGCTTCTGCAGCGATGATTCTGAGGAACTGGAGTAGGAGGAGGAGTCAATGTGTACATACTGGATTCCTGCAATCCTTGGAGTTGGCAGAACACATACAGCGCCACTCGCAAGTTCTGTACCGAGCTCCACAACATTGACCCAATGGGCAGTGAGGGAAAGGTATCGTCCCTGTCCATGGGTACTGGTCCACGCATCGGTGGTCAGGTGGACCTTGCTACTGACGGCGTTTAGTAGCGCATGTTTAATTTTTCCCTCCACATGCTTTTGCAGGGCAGGGACTGCTTGCCTGCTGAAATAAAAGCGGCTGGGCACATTGTATTGTGGGACTGCCAATGCCATGAAGTTACGGAAGGTGTCAGTCTCCACCAGCCTGAATGACAGCATTTCAAGGGACAGAAGTTTTGCAATGCCAGCATTCAGAGCCTGTGCTCGGGGATGGTTTGCCGAGTAGGGCCGCCTTTTCTCCCATGCCTGTGCTACCGATGGCTGTACAGTGGCCTGGGAGTGTGAGGATGACAGGGAACTTGGTGCTGTGGGTGGAATTACACTGGGTCTCTGTACACCAGTGACAGAGGTTCTTCCATGGCGATCCTGTGAGGAAGCCGAAATAGCTGTGTGTGAGCTGGAGGAAGAGGCTACAACACGAGCTGAAGATGTAGGTGCTGCTGTAGGTTGGCCTACGTCTCTAGTGTGTCTTTGTAACTCCACCATGTGCTTGTTCCGCACATGTTTCCACTAGTGTTGAGGGATACTATACCGCAAGTATCGGGTATCGGACGATATTAGCTCTATCGGACTTTCGATACTTAGTTCCGATATTTTCGTCTTATCGGATACCGGAATCGGATTTGTCACTGTCACTGTCAGTGTCCGTCGGTCGGGTCTGTCAGGAGTCAGCGGCACTTACCTGGCAGAAGATCTCCGGCGGTCACGGGCTGGACTGCTTGATGGCCGCCATCATCTTTCCCCGGCGGTCACATGCAGTTTCTCGCGATAACTGCAGTGACTGCTGGGTAATCCCGGCCGTAAAGCAGTCAGTCCGATGACGTCACCGCCGGGGAAGCAGATAATCGGCTGTGCTGCGTCGAGATGACAGGCTCTGCCTGTCATTGCGATGTAGCAGAGCTGGATCGTCGTGGGACCCTCGTTACTATGGACTGCGTCGGACAGGTGGTATACTGTTGGTTTGTTTTTTTTTTTTTTTACAGGAGATCGATGGCGTCGCAGGAATGAGAGTATAATAAAAGAAATAAAAACTGTGTTGTCTCTTTTATTTCAGTAAAATACTTTTTTCTTGCTGTGTTTTTTTTTTTATACATTTAAAAACTTTGGGATTAATAATGGATCGGTGTCTTATTGACACCTCTCCATTATTAACCGGGCTTATTGTCACCGTGCAATCAACGGTGACATTAACCCCTTATTACCCCGCTTGCCACCGCTACAGGGCAGTGGGAAGAGCCGGGTAAAGTGCCACAATTGGCACATCTTTTGATGCGCCAAATGTGGGGCTGCTGTAGCCTGGTATTATCAGGCTGTTGAGGGCCAAAATCCATGGGCCTTGACAGTCTTTTAATACCAGGCCGCAGCTGTCTGCATTTTACTTGGCTGGTTAACAAAAATAGGGGGACCCCTACGCCGTTTTTTTTTCCGAGGGGATCCCCTATTTTTGTTAACCAGCCAAGCTAAGCAGACTGCTGTGGCCTGGTATTATCAGGCTGGCAAGGTCCATGGATATTGGATCCTTACCAGCCTGAAAAACCAGGCCTCAGCAGTCTGCTTCATCTGGCTGGTTAACAAAAATAGGGGGGACCCCACGCCAAATTTTTTTCGAGGGGATCCCCTATTTTTGTTAACCAGTCAAGATATGCAGACTGCTGTGGCCTGGTATTATCAGGCTGGCAAGCAGGGTCGGACTGAGGCACCGGGACACCGGAGAAACCTACGGTGGGCCCCAGCTCCTGCGTGGTGGGCCCTGATTTGAAAGGATAGGACGCGGGGCAGAGGGGGTGGTGGCCCCGGGGCCCGCGCTCTGAGGGGGCCCACCCGGAGCTACGATACAGTTACATTCTGCGGCAGAGCAGGGAGAATCGCTCTCCCTGCTCTGCCGCCCGGAAGCTATGGGGCCTGAACAGGTGTTGGGGGGGCCCGGTGCCAGCAGTGGGCCCCCCACCCGTCATCGGAGGGTCAGCTGTATCGGCATCCAGCCGATAAAGCTGACCGCATGGAGAGAGAAGGAGCGAGCGCTCCTACTCTCCCATAATCCCCCTCTCAGCGTATGACAGCGGGCGCAATAACATCACCTGTCGGCGCCCGCTGTCAGACGCTGAGAGGGAGAACAGTGAGCAGCACAGGAGCCGGGAGGTGAGTTTTTTTTTTAGTTTTTTTTTAATGGGGGTGCAGTCGAGTCCTGGCTGGAGAAGTCGTCATGTCGGTGTGGGCCAGATGGAAAAGACATGAAAAGTGAACAATTCCATTAGAAAGAACATCAGCGGTAAGTAGAGTTGAGCGATACTTTCCGATATCCAAAAGTATCGGAATCGGAATGGTATCGCCGATACACAAAAAATATCGGCGATACCCGATACCGATACCGGAAGTCCCATGTAAGTCTATGGGAACAAAATATCGAAATAAAAAAAACCCCATTCTTGCCTTGTAGGTTAATTGTACATGAAGGAAAACAACAAAGACTAATGTAGAATGTATTGGGGGAGGTTGAGGAGACATTAAAGGCATAGATGTTTAACCCAATCCAATGGAATAGCATTAATTTTTTTTTTTTAGGAAATACGTTCGGATTGACGAAGAAATTCACAATGTTGTTAACCTTTTTTCTATTTTGTCAAATATGTCTGTTTCACAACTTCCATGGTCTTCACCTTTTTAACTTTTCACACACTTTCTCCTTCATAATCTTCAGCAGCATCATCTTTCTCATCAAATTATTCTTCATCTTCACCTTCTTAATCTTCTAAAACTTCTTGCTATTCATCTTTTTGTTAACATTACTTATATTGTTCTTATTAAACAGTTATTATTCTTCATATTCTACTTCTTTATCTTCTTCCTATTCATCCTTTTCATCATATTCTTATTTGTGACAGACATTCCTGTACTTGTAATCTGTAAAACTCTGAATTTTCATCCTTCCGTTCTTGCTGTCACGAAAGATTTTAATTACAACAGTATTTGTCCGCGTTCAGTTTAGCCTGCAGCAGCATCAGGCATTTTCCAGGGGCACCACGAGGAGGAACGGACTCACCCCCATACACTGCTTAGTCTTCTTCTGCTTAGAATTTAGAGCATATATTTTGCTCTTCATTTTGGTCTTATACTTCATGTTCTTCTGCTTTTTGATCTTCTGCTTATTGTTCTTCTGTCTCTGTTCTGTATCTTGTAGTTGTCTTAACCTTCTTTGTCCTGTTGGTGATGTACAAAAGCCAATGGAAGTAACGAGGACCAGTGACTGTGCTGGAACCCGGAGGGTCAGCAGAAGAAAAGAGCAATGGCACAACGAGGACCAGCTGACGTTACTGGGACACGGTTACTAAGCAGGAGGTACCTGGCTCCAAAGCACTACCAAGGACCAGCAACGTTGCTGGAACTCGATACCGACATGGAGGCACCTAGGCCAAAGCACTGCGGAAACAGCTGACGGTACTGGAACCCGGATGGGTAGCAGAAGGTACAAGAGCCAATGAAAGTAACGAGGACCAGCTGACTGTGCTGGAACCCGGAGGGTCGCAGAAGGAAAGAGCCAATGGCACAACGAGGACCAGCAGACGTTCACTGGACCACGGTTACTAAGCAGGAGGTAACCTGTGCTCCAACAGCCATACCAAGGACCAGCAGACGTTGCTGGAACTCGTATACCGACATGGAGTGCCACCTAGGCCAAAGCTGCACTCTGCAGGACTGAACCAGCTGACGGTACTGGAACCCGGATGGGTAGCAGAAGGTACAAGAGCCAATGAAAGTAACGAGGACCAGCTGACTGTGCTGGAACCCGGAGGGTCAGCAGAAGGAAAAGAGCCAATGGCACAACCGAGGACCAGCTGACGTTACTGGGACACGGTTACTAAGCAGGAGGTACCTGTGCTCCAAAGCACTACCAAGGACCAGCAGACGTTGCTGGAACTCGGATACCGACATGGAGGCACCTAGGCCAAAGGCACTGCGGAGAACCAGCTGACGGTACTGGAACCCGGATGGGTAGCAGAAGGTACAAGAGCCAATGAAAGTAACGAGGACCAGCTGACTGTGCTGGAACCCGGAGGGTCAGCAGAAGGAAAAGAGCCAATGGCACAACCGAGGACCAGCTGACGTTACTGGGACACGGTTACTAAGCAGGAGGTACCTGTGCTCCAAAGCACTACCAAGGACCAGCAGACGTTGCTGGAACTCGGATACCGACATGGAGGCACCTAGGCCAAAGGCACTGCGGAGAACCAGCTGACGGTACTGGAACCCGGATGGGTAGCAGAAGGTACAAGAGCCAATGAAAGTAACGAGGACCAGCTGACTGTGCTGGAACCCGGAGGGTCAGCAGAAGGAAAAGAGCCAATGGCACAACCGAGGACCAGCTGACGTTACTGGGACACGGTTACTAAGCAGGAGGTACCTGTGCTCAACACTACCAAGGACCAGCAGACGTCTGAACCGGTACCGAGCAGGAGACTGTGCAAAGCACTCGAGAACCAGCTGACGGTATGGAACCGGATGGGTAGCAGAAGACGACAGTGAGGCACAGACTAGTGCAACAGGCAGGGAACCAGCTGACATGTACTGGAACCCCCGGAGGGTAGCAGAAGGAAAAACAACTCGGGACCAGGATATAAGAAACGGTGTGAGGCAGCAGGACTTTTTGCCGTTCACACAGCAGGGGAACAGCTGACATTACTGAACCCAGTAACACGGGAGCAAGTGTAAACTGTGCTAACAGCACTTCCGAGAAACAACTGGCGGTGTTGTAACCCAGGGATGAGAAGAGAACATGGTGGAGGCAGCAGGACTTTTTTGCCGTTCACACAGCAGGGGAACAGCTGACATTACTGAACCCCAGTAACACGGGAGCAAGTGTTAACTGTGCTAACAGCACTTCCGAGAAACAACTGGCGGTGTTGTAACCCAGGGATGAGAAGAGAACAGGGTGGAGGCAGCAGGACTTTTTGCCGTTCACACAGCAGGGGAACAGCTGACATTACTGAACCCCAGTAACACAGGAGCAAGTGTAAACTGTGCTAACAGCACTTCCGAGAAACAACTGGCGGTGTTGTAACCCAGGGATGAGAAGAGAACATGGTGGAGGCAGCAGGACTTTTTGCCGTTCACACAGCAGGGGAACAGCTGACATTACTGAACCCCAGTAACACGGGAGCAAGTGTTAACTGTGCTAACAGCACTTCCGAGAAACAACTGGCGGTGTTGTAACCCAGGGATGAGAAGAGAACAGGGTGGAGGCAGCAGGACTTTTTGCCGTTCACACAGCAGGGGAACAGCTGACATTACTGAACCCCAGTAACACAGGAGCAAGTGTAAACTGTGCTAACAGCACTTCCGAGAAACAACTGGCGGTGTTGTAACCCAGGGATGAGAAGAGAACATGGTGGAGGCAGCAGGACTTTTTGCCGTTCACCACAGCAGGGGAACAGCTGACATTACTGAACCCCAGTAACACGGGAGCAAGTGTTAACTGTGCTAACAGCACTTCCGAGAAACAACTGGCGGTGTTGTAACCCAGGGATGAGAAGAGAACAGGGTGGAGGCAGCAGGACTTTTTGCCGTTCACACAGCAGGGGAACAGCTGACATTAGTGAACCCCAGTAACACAGGAGCAAGTGTTAACTGTGCTAACAGCACTTCCGAGAAACAACTGGCGGTGTTGTAACCCAGGGATGAGAAGAGAACAGGGTGGAGGCAGCAGGACTTTTTGCCGTTCACACAGCAGGGGAACAGCTGACATTACTGAACCCCAGTAACACGGGAGCAAGTGTTAACTGTGCTAACAGCACTTCCGAGAAACAACTGGCGGTGTTGTAACCCAGGGATGAGAAGAGAACAGGGTGGAGGCAGCAGGACATTTTGCCGTTCACACAGCAGGGGAACAGCTGACATTACTGAACCCCAGTAACACGGAGCAAGTGTAAACTGTGCTAACAGCACTTCCGAGAAACAACTGGCGGTGTTGTAACCCAGGGATGAGAAGAGAACATGGTGGAGGCAGCAGGACTTTTTGCCGTTCACACAGCAGGGGAACAGCTGACATTACTGAACCCCAGTAACACGGGAGCAAGTGTTAACTGTGCTAACAGCACTTCCGAGAAACAACTGGCGGTGTTGTAACCCAGGGATGAGAAGAGAACAGGGTGGAGGCAGCAGGACTTTTTGCCGTTCACACAGCAGGGGAACAGCTGACATTACTGAACCCCAGTAACACAGGAGCAAGTGTAAACTGTGCTAACAGCACTTCCGAGAAACAACTGGCGGTGTTGTAACCCAGGGATGAGAAGAGAACATGGTGGAGGCAGCAGGACTTTTTGCCGTTCACACAGCAGGGGGAACAGCTGACATTACTGAACCCCAGTAACACGGGAGCAAGTGTTAACTGTGCTAACAGCACTTCCGAGAAACAACTGGCGGTGTTGTAACCCAGGGATGAGAAGAGAACAGGGTGGAGGCAGCAGGACTTTTTGCCGTTCACACAGCAGGGGAACAGCTGACATTACTGAACCCCAGTAACACAGGAGCAAGTGTAAACTGTGCTAACAGCACTTCCGAGAAACAACTGGCGGTGTTGTAACCCAGGGATGAGAAGAGAACATGGTGGAGGCAGCAGGACTTTTTGCCGTTCACACAGCAGGGGAACAGCTGACATTACTGAACCCCAGTAACACGGGAGCAAGTGTTAACTGTGCTAACAGCACTTCCGAGAAACAACTGGCGGTGTTGTAACCCAGGGATGAGAAGAGAACAGGGTGGAGGCAGCAGGACTTTTTGCCGTTCACACAGCAGGGGAACAGCTGACATTACTGAACCCCAGTAACACAGGAGCAAGTGTAAACTGTGCTAACAGCACTTCCGAGAAACAACTGGCGGTGTTGTAACCCAGGGATGAGAAGAGAACATGGTGGAGGCAGCAGGACTTTTTGCCGTTCACACAGCAGGGGAACAGCTGACATTACTGAACCCCAGTAACACGGGAGCAAGTGTTAACTGTGCTAACAGCACTTCCGAGAAACAACTGGCGGTGTTGTAACCCAGGGATGAGAAGAGAACAGGGTGGAGGCAGCAGGACTTTTTGCCGTTCACACAGCAGGGGAACAGCTGACATTACTGAACCCCAGTAACACAGGAGCAAGTGTAAACTGTGCTAACAGCACTTCCGAGAAACAACTGGCGGTGTTGTAACCCAGGGTCAAGGAGGGTGTAGGCAGAGGCCTAGTATGAGACGTTTGAAGTTGAAGTTGTAGTTAGCAGCAGTAATTTTTGCCAGACACACAGCAGGGAACAGCAGGCGTTACTGAACCCCACAAACACATCAGCGATTGTTTTCATCTGTGCATCTAACACTTCTGAGCAGCAACTGGCGCTGTTGAAGCCCAGGGTCAAGGAGGGTGTAGGCACAAAATATTGAGTTATTGCCTTGTTACGTGGCCATTGCAAATGTATGTACTTCAAACAAGAATAAATGAACTTTTACTACAACAATAAAATGATAAATTTCAATTACAAGAATAGAAAAATATTTATACTTGACAGTCCTCTGTGGTTGATAACGTTTAATGGCTAACTGAAAATATGGTAACAAATTCAAAGCTTTAGAGACTACTCAGGTGTCTTCATCAGGCTAAGAGTAAAGCCAAAAATGAAGAATCACATATTTCTACACACAACAGGACACAGGAATAGCTAAGACAAGTGAGGGAGGGACAAGTGAGGGGAGACCGGCAACAAAAAGGAGAACAAGGATGAATTATCAGCGCCACACAATCACAGATAAATTAATGAATTTACCTGTGGCAAAAGACTTTTGTATGCCCGGTCATAGCATCATGGATATGGAATTACTGGTATTAAAATATAACTTCAAATATGAGAAACGTACAAAGGTTTCAGAATATAAGCTCATCATGACCTTTGACACTGTTAGTGATGGAATGAATAGATCACATGGATTTATGTCATTCTATATCAATTAAGGAATCTGCGTCTATGCCCTTCCAGGGTCATGAAAACCCAAAAAAATACGCCAATGAGAGGGCAATCAAACTTTCTATCCTTATCTAGGAACTGTTCCAATATTTATGTTCATCCCTGTGAGATAATGACAGTTCTGATACACGTCACTTACTTGTCTTACCTATTGCACTATTCCTGTGTCCTGTTGTGTATAGAAATATGTGATGCTTAATTTTTTTAGTTAGTCTTTCCCTGATGAAGAGACGTGAGTAGCCTTGAAAGCTTGCAATTTGTTTCCATCTTTTCAGTTATCCATTAAAAGGTATCAACCACTGCTGACTGTGAAGTCTAAATATTTTTCTATCTACTGGCTAACACGGTACAAAGATACACATGTTTTCTAATTTCAAGAAGGAAAAATAAAGAAAATACAAATATAAACGCATATATGCACATGCCAAAAATAAATGGAACAACACAACACCCAAAAAATTGTTAACAAAATATAGTGTTGTAAATTTAAGAATAAAAGTCCATTTTTTTTTTTATGAATAATGCTTAAGGAACGCTATGTTAAACCATAACATAGTGAAGACAATGGATTTTGGAATAGTCACTCATCATCATCATCATCGCAAATTTTATGTGACAGTCACAGACATTTCAATTATTTAAGTTCATAAAATCGTAACTTTCTATAGCATGTATGACATGTCCAGCATGGACTCATCAATGTGATTGATGACACAATAATGTACGATAAAAAATAACCATTTAAAAAAACATTAGGCATTGTTTGTCACAATTTAAGTGTGTGCCTGCAAGTGTAGGTGAAACAAAGGCTACGGATAGCAAAGGTATATTCTATGTCTGTATCAGACAGTGGACAGCCTCTGATGGGTAATGCCGATGTTATACTGTACGTCAATAAAGTCTGCGGCTGAAATCATGCCTTTTTTGCTTGTAGAGTGTTGAAGAGGGTAAAAGAATGTCTGGTTGCGCAAAGCTTTATCCGTCAACACTACCTTCCTACTGTCACGCGTAGGGTAGGGTAGCGTGTGGCAATTAGCTGACTATCAAATGTGAGGTTAGGCTGCGTTATTGCGCACTAGGACGCAAAAAAAAATACAGCAGTAATAATTAAATGTGTAATACTCCACCTATGACAAACAAAAAATTTACGTTCCCTCTTTAACAATGTACAAGACTAACAAGACTAATGGTTGACGCTGACTTAATTGAGATACAGTATTACATCAACATTGTCCATGAGTAACTATGCACTGTGATACCTATATACCAGTATTAATTTATATCTCTTGTGGTTGTTTCAACAGCACTTGCAGGTATAACTACCTATTGTCAGTATGCATGATGCACTTTCTAGATGTAATAATTTATTATTGGACATTATTACCATGTTTACATGCTGGCCATTTCATATATGGTGTTTGAAGTTACAGTTGGCATCAGTATGTGTATTTTATAATGTCTGTCATAAATAAAACTCGTGATGATGATGATGAGGATTTAATGATTCGTACATCCATTGACTGCATTATCTTACAGGTACAGATAAAGTTCCTTAAAAAGCATTAATTCATAAGTCTGAAATGTACTTTTATGCATTAATTTCAAAATGTGAAGAGTAGACTATGTTTTATTTTTTGTTACCATTTCTAATAGACATGTGCATATATGCGCTGTGATGACAAATTATTATTTGTCCATATTTGTCATAAAAATTTATCATTCTAGGCGTGCAAAACTTCACAATTTCATGTTTTCAGCATAACAAGCAGGGTGACGGCTCTTCCCTATTTGGAGCATGTTGGTCATGTGTTTTTCTGTCCATGTGTCGGGAACAGGAGACTTCTTGCCGTTCACACAGCAGGGGAACAGCTGGCGTTACTGAACCCCACTAACAGTAGAGCTTGTGTTTTGTTCTGTGGACACGACACTTCTGAGCAGCAACTGGCAGTGTTGGAGCCCAGGGAGTAGAGTTCAGGTGGTAGAAAGATGAACATAACAGGAGACATGGATAACGTTGCGAACCAGTTATTTAATCTGAAAACGGACAGACAAATTCTGCCGAGATCCATGCCTTGTTCATTTTCAGAAAAGTAAGCCGGTCTACATTATCGGAGGATAGTCGCATGCGACGGTCTGTTAGTACACCACCTGCAGCACTAAAGACGCGCTCCGATAATACACTGGCAGCAGGGCAAGCCAGCACCTCCAATGCATACTGGCTAAGCTCTGGCCATGTATCCAGCTTAGAGACCCAAAACTTGAATGGGGAAGAGCCATCTGGGAGTACACTGAGAGGCAAAGCCAAGTAGTCTGTCACCATCTGACGGATACGTTGCCTCCCGCTGACTGGAGCCCTCTCGGATGGTGTAGACATTTGTGGCGCTGCCACAAAACTTTGCCACATTTTTAACATACTGGTCTTTCCCTGTGCAGAGGCACTGCGTGTGCTCCCTCTTGTTGCAGAGCTCTCTACACTGCCTCGACGCACAGAGCTGCTTTGTAAAGCAGTAGCAGCAGCAGTGCTCTCGGCAGTAAGGTAGAACATTAGGGATTGCACCAGTGTGTCTTGGTACTCCCACATTTTACGCTCCCGGTTCAACGGTGTGATGAGGCTTTTGACGTTGTCCCGGTAGCGAGGGTCTAGGAGGGTGTACACCCAATAATCAGACGTCGTGAGAATGTGGGCGATGCGGCGGTCGTTTCTTAGGCACTGCAGCATGAAATCAACCATGTGCTGCAGACTCCCAACTGGCAAAGAAACGCTGTCCTCTGCAAGAGGCGTTATCTCTGCCTGCTCTGCATCACCCCACCCTCGCTCTACATACTGACTAGAGCGTTGTGTACCTCCCTCTGGAGCGATGTCTTCCTCCTCCATTGACTCCTCCTCCTCATCCTCCTCACAAAGTGAGCCCTGCCCAGCCCTTTGTGAGGAACCACGTTGCGCTGACTTTCCAGAAGGTGATGGAATTTGTGACTCCTCATCCTCCACCTCTTCCAAAACCTCATCCCTTATTGCTTGCAGTGTTTTTTGAAGCAGGCAGATAAGGGGGACAGTCAGGCTGACTAGTGCATCATCTGCACTCGCCATCCGCGTTGACTCATCAAACGCACGCAAAACGTGGCACATGTCCTTCATAGTGGCCCACTCATTAATGGTGAAGTGTGGACGGCGCAAATTGCGTGTTGATTGCGCCTGATGCAGCTGATACTCCATAACTGCTGGCTGCTGCTCACACAACCGCTCCAACATATGTAACGTTGAATTCCACCTGGTGGATACGTCACATATGATGCGATGTTCAGGAAGGCGCAATCTGCGTTGCAGAGCTGCAATGCGCGATCTGGCCATGCTGGAACGTCGCAAGTGAGCGCACTCTAGGCGGACCTTGTGCAGCAGTGCATCAAGATCCGGATAGTCCCTCAAAAAACTCTGTACGACCAAGTTGAGCACATGTGCCAGACATGGTATGTGAGTGAGGTTGCCAAGGCCCAGAGCTGCCACCAGATTTCGGCCATTGTCACACACTACCAAGCCTGGCTGGAGATTCGCTGGCAAAAACCACACGTCGCTCTCCTGTTTGATGGCATTCCAGACCTCCTGCGCTGTGTGGCTTCGATTCCCCATGGGAATTAATTTCAGAACGGCCTGTTGCCGTTTGGCCACGGCTGTGCTCATATCGGTCGCATCAGGTAAGCGTCCACGGGTCCATGTGGAGGTAGACCGTGACGGCTCCTGCAGCGATGATTCTGAGGAACTGGAGTAGGAGGAGGAGTCAATGTGGACACTCTTGATTCCGGCAATCCTTGGAGTTGGCAGAACACGTACAGCGCCACTCGCAAGATCTGTACCCGGCTCCACAACATTCACCCAATGGGCAGTGAGTGAAAGGTATCGTCCCTGGCCATGGGTACTGGTCCACGCATCGGTGGTCAGGTGGACCTTGCTACTGACGGCGTTTAGTAGCGCATGTTTAATTTTTGCCTCAACATGCTTTTGCAGACCAGGGACGGCTTGCCTGCTGAAATAAAATCGGCTGGGCACATTGTATTGTGGGACTGCCAATGCCATTAATTCACGGAAACTGTCAGTCTCCACCAGCCTGAATGACAGCATTTCAAGGGACAGGAGTTTTGCAATGCCAGCATTCAGAGCCTGTGCTCGTGGATGGTTTGCCGAGTATGGCCGTCTTTTATCCCATGCCTGTGCTACCGATGGCTGTTTTGTGGCCTGGGTGTGTGAGGATGACAGGGAACTTGCAGCTGTGGGTGGAATAACACTGTGTCTCTGGACAACAGTGACAGAGGTTCTTCCATGGCGATCCTTTGAGGAAGCCGAACCAGCTGTGTGTGAACTGGAGGAAGAGGCTCCAACACGAGCTGAAGATGTAGGTGCTGCTGTAGGTTGGCCTATATCTCCAGTGTGTCTTTGTAACTCAACAAAGTGCTTTGACCGCACATGTTTCCACATATTTGTTGTATTAAGGTTACTGACACTTTTACCTCTTTTAATTTTTTGATTACACAGCTTGCATTTGACATAGCAAATGTCATCTGCAACTGTATCAAAAAAGGACCACGCAGAGCAAGTCCTGGGAGCTCCCGGTTTGGCTGTTGGAAGAGAACTGCTCCGAACGGGTGCCAAACTGGAGGCTACAGGCAAGCGAGTCTGCAGCCTACCTCTCCCTACTGTTTGGACCGTTGGTGCAATCTCTTCCTCAGAGCTGCTCCCACCACCTTCCTGTTCCTCACGCCATGTTGGGTCTTGGACCTCATCATCTCCACCACTACCCTCTTCCAACACCTGCTGTTGTTGGGTGGTCTGGCCAGCACCATGCTCAACAGAAACTGGCAACTGAGTCTCATCATCATCAGATGCGTTCTGCGGTGTGCTGACCATCGGCACTGGCTCACCCGCCTCTTCAGATTCAGAGAGACACAGCTGTTGCGCATCACTGCATACTGCCTCTTCTTCACATTCCAGAATGCTGCTTGGCTGGGCCCCTGTTTCCAAGCCAACAGATTCTGAGAACAGAAGCAGAGACTCAGCTGGCTCCTGTACAGAGCTCTCTGACTGCCTGGGCAATTTGGCAGGCGGTGAAGAGACTGATGGTTGTTCAAGAGTGCTGTGGTCCTGAGAGGAGGTGGAAGCTATTGAAGTCGATGCATTGGCTGCCATCCAACCAACAACGGCTTCAATTTGTTCTTCACGCAGCAGGGGGGTACGCTGAGCTCCTACAAAAGTGCGCATAAAGGAACGCTCACGGGGAAAACTGGTGGATGCTGTGTCACTGGGTGCAGCAGCAGCCACAGAATCCCCACGTCCTCTCCCTGCTGCAAATCCACGGCCTCGACCACGACCACGTGCCTTACTCACTGACTTCTTCATCTTGGTAGATTGATAAAGAAAGTCAGAAAAGTTATAAGGCCTAAGTGTGGTTATTCCTCACAGACTACAGTGAACCCTGCAGACAACTGTTCAGTATCTGTGAAAGGCCCCTTTGTGTACTTCTATAGTGTTTGCAACCAATGTATTGTATACGGATGGAAGCGCGTCACACTAATAGATTAGATTTTTTTTCCACTAAAATGGAGCAGCACCAATTAGAGAAAAATGTGAAGGATGAGGCAGTGACACACGCTCAGCAGACTACAACCAGCAGTGGTTGAAGAACAAACTGGAGCGTAATCTGCACTCACAAAATGAAAAGCTCACAGACTACAGTGAACACTGAAACACAACTATTCACTATCTGTGAAAAGCTCCTTTGTGTACTTCTATAGTGTTTGCAACCAATGTATTGTATACGGATGGAAGCGCGTCACACTAATAGATTAGATTTTTTTCCACTAAAATGGAGCAGCACCAATTAGATAAAAATGTGAAGGATGAGGCAGTGACACACGCTCAGCAGACTACAACCGGCAGTGGTTGAAGAACTAACTGGAGCGTGATCTGCACTCAAAAAATCAAAACCTCACAGACTGCAGTGAACACTGAAACACAACTATTCACTATCTGTGAAAAGCTCCTTTGTGTACTTCTATAGTGTTTGCAACCAATGTATTGTATACGGATGGAAGCGCGTCACACTAATAGATTAGATTTTTTTCCACTAAAATGGAGCAGCACCAAATTAGAGAAAAATGTGAAGGATGAGGCAGTGACACACGCTCAGCAGACTACAACCGGCAGTGGTTGAAGAACTAACTGGAGCGTGATCTGCACTCAAAAAATCAAAACCTCACAGACTGCAGTGAACACTGAAACACAACTATTCACTATCTGTGAAAAGCTCCTTTGTGTACTTCTATAGTGTTTGCAACCAATGTATTGTATACGGATGGAAGCGCGTCACACTAATAGATTAGATTTTTTTCCACTAAAATGGAGCAGCACCAATTAGAGAAAAATGTGAAGGATGAGGCAGTGACACACGCTCAGCAGACTACAACCGGCAGTGGTTGAAGAACTAACTGGAGCGTGATCTGCACTCAAAAAATCAAAACCTCACAGACTGCAGTGAACACTGAAACACAACTATTCACTATCTGTGAAAAGCTCCTTTGTGTACTTCTATAGTGTTTGCAACCAATGTATTGTATACGGATGGAAGCGCGTCACACTAATAGATTAGATTTTTTTCCACTAAAATGGAGCAGCACCAATTAGAGAAAAATGTGAAGGATGAGGCAGTGACACACGCTCAGCAGACTACAACCGGCAGTGGTTGAAGAACTAACTGGAGCGTGATCTGCACTCAAAAAATCAAAACCTCACAGACTGCAGTGAACACTGAAACACAACTATTCACTATCTGTGAAAAGCTCCTTTGTGTACTTCTATAGTGTTTGCAACCAATGTATTGTATACGGATGGAAGCGCGTCACACTAATAGATTAGATTTTTTTCCACTAAAATGGAGCAGCACCAATTAGAGAAAAATGTGAAGGATGAGGCAGTGACACACGCTCAGCAGACTACAACCGGCAGTGGTTGAAGAACTAACTGGAGCGTGATCTGCACTCAAAAAATCAAAACCTCACAGACTGCAGTGAACACTGAAACACAACTATTCACTATCTGTGAAAAGCTCCTTTGTGTACTTCTATAGTGTTTGCAACCAATGTATTGTATACGGATGGAAGCGCGTCACACTAATAGATTAGATTTTTTTCCACTAAAATGGAGCAGCACCAATTAGATAAAAATGTGAAGGATGAGGCAGTGACACACGCTCAGCAGACTACAACCGGCAGTGGTTGAAGAACTAACTGGAGCGTGATCTGCACTCAAAAAATCAAAACCTCACAGACTGCAGTGAACACTGAAACACAACTATTCACTATCTGTGAAAAGCTCCTTTGTGTACTTCTATAGTGTTTGCAACCAATGTTTTGTATACGGATGGAAGCGCGTCACACTAATAGATTAGATTTTTTTCCACTAAAATGGAGCAGCACCAATTAGAGAAAAATGTGAAGGATGAGGCAGTGACACACGCTCAGCAGACTACAACCGGCAGTGGTTGAAGAACTAACTGGAGCGTGATCTGCACTCAAAAAATCAAAACCTCACAGACTGCAGTGAACACTGAAACACAACTATTCACTATCTGTGAAAAGCTCCTTTGTGTACTTCTATAGTGTTTGCAACCAATGTATTGTATACGGATGGAAGCGCGTCACACTAATAGATTAGATTTTTTTCCACTAAAATGGAGCAGCACCAATTAGAGAAAAATTTGAAGGATGAGGCAGTGACACACGCTCAGCAGACTACAACCGGCAGTGGTTGAAGAACTAACTGGAGCGTGATCTGCACTCAAAAATCAAAACCTCACAGACTGCAGTGAACACTGAAACACAACTATTCACTATCTGTGAAAAGCTCCTTTCTGTACTTCTATAGTGTTTGCAACCAATGTATTGTATACGGATGGAAGCACGTCACACTAATAGATTTGATTTTTTTCTAATATAATGGAGCTGCACCAATTAGAGAAAAATTTGAAGGATGAGGCAGTGACACACGCTCAGCAGACTACAACCGGCAGTGGTTGAAGAACTAACTGGAGCGTGATCTGCACTCAAAAAATCAAAACCTCACAGACTGCAGTGAACACTGAAACACAACTATTCACTATCTGTGAAAAGCTCCTTTCTGTACTTCTATAGTGTTTGCAACCAATGTATTGTATACGGATGGAAGCACGTCACACTAATAGATTTGATTTTTTTCTAATATAATGGAGCTGCACCAATTCCACTAAATAAAATAAAATAAAAAAAGAGTCAGTGACACGTGCAGATGGCTACAAACAGCGGTGGATGCAGAGCAAACTGCAGCGTCACCTGCACTGTCACACACACACCTTGCACAGAGCTGTTAAAACAACACTGGCAAAATGAAGCTTTACACAGCGGTTGGTAAACTAGCCTGCCTCAAGCACAGTAGTACACAAAATCGCAATATCTAACTGTCCCTCAGAGTCAGCACAGCAGCGTTCTGTCCCTTACTGAGTTCACAGCACAGTGACGCTAAAATGGCTGCGGCGCCTTTTATAGTGCATTCTGACATCATTTCAGCAGCCAATCACAGCCATGCCATTAGTTAAGATGACCGCAGCATTACAGGATGTGCCCACACTTCGTAGGATTCCTCATTGGCTGACTAAAATCACATTGCCTCTCAAAGAATTATGGGAACTTCCGATTCCGGTATACGATATTGAAAAAGTATCGGAATTAAGTATCGGAATTCCGATAACGCGAATATCGGCCGATACCCGATACTTGCGGTATCGGAATGCTCAACACTAGCGGTAAGTCATTATCTGTACCTGTGCTGTAATCTATTATATGTTCTGTAGGACTGGTATTATTTAACACAGACCATATGGCGGTAATATCAATATTGGTCTTTTTATATATAGATTATTTTGGCCAACAAGCGCGGTCATTTGCTGAGGTTCTCTGATGATGGGCCCACTCAGAAGTTTTGCCCCACTAAACCAAAACCATAGCTACGCCTATGGCTCTCTCTCTAGTCTTTCTTTCTCGCTCTCTGTTCTTTCCTTCTCGCTCTCTGTTCTTTTTTCTCTCTGTTCTTTCTTTCTCTCTTTCCTTTCTTTCCTCTCTTTCTTTCTCTGTTTGTTCTTTCTCTCTCGCTGCTCTTTCTTTCTTTTCCTCAGTACCAGCCACTGTGCCCTCATTACCAGTCAGTGTGATCAGCAGTGCTAAATGGTTACGCTTGGGGTGAGGATATGGGTGTGATTAGCTGTGAAATGGGTGTTGTCGGGGCGTGGCCTAAAATTTTCAGCGGCGCGCAACACGCGCCGCAGCCTTTAATCCTCTTTCCTGTCTTCCAAATTTGGGAGGTATGCTGTATGACCTCCCTACAACTTCTGGCCATGCTCCTGATGAGCGCGACGGATGGTCTCGTGAGGGATCTCCTCCCACACCTGGACTAAAGCATCCACCAACTCCTGGACAGTCTGTGGTGCAACGTGGCATGGCCTAAAATTTTCTGCAGCATGCACAGCGTGCCACAGCCTTTGTCCCTCTTTCCCTTATTCAAAGGTTGGGAAGTATGATGTTGGGCCGCAAGAATATATTTTCTCTGGTGGGCCCAAGGTACTCCAGTCCGACGCTGCTGGCAAGGTCCATGTATGTTGGCTCCTTAACAGCCTTAAATACCATGCCTCAGCAGCAGGGGCGTACATATAAATCATGGGGCCCCATAGCAAAAGTCTGAATGTTCCCCACCCCCCCAAAAAAAAAACCCAGAGGCATTGTAAATGTAAAGTGCCAGCACAGTGAGGGAAGTTGAGTCGCACAGAGACAGGGGTTTTGGGGGTACTCGGCACCGATCACGTCGACTTCTATGGGGGATGTCACGAGTAGCACAGCTCGGTCCGTGACCTGGGCGATCACTGGAATGTGGGATATTTCCAGGGGATGATAGAATGTTCGTGTAGTTTGTCGTGACGCCACCTGTAGTACCTGGTCAGGGTGTCCAGCGCTGCTGTGCAGGTCCTCTGGAAGGGATGGTGTAGTGCAGGTAGGTGAAAAGTCTTCTACAGGTAACACGCTATCCTTCCAGGGCAGATAGATGTGAGATAGAGCAATGGTGCAAAGTGATGTAGCAGAGTGGACTATGCGACGTAGTAAGAAAGCAGGAAACACTTCAAGTTAAACGTTGCATAATAAAAATTTTAATAATAACATTACAAAAGTGCAAATGGCTTATATTATGTGACATGTTTTGTTACTGTTCATACTCTTGATATGTGTTATACATGTGTGTTAATAAATACATATTCAACAAAAGTGCAAATAGCATTAGTGCCGAAGTTCGTGGAGACTTCTTAGGACTACAACCCCACCGGGGTAACTTCACAGTGTCCTTTACCTGTGCTTGTGGAGGACCCGCTCCAAACCTCCAACTGTGGTCTTGGGTGGGCTGCAAGACTTTCCTTGAGCAGACCTCACTTTCGGCCACACCAAACGGGTTTTTAGTTTCTGAGGTAGTTGAAAATAGTGCACAGTAAAGTTTTTTGTAAAACCAAGATGGAGCACCGAAGTGCCAACTATTTACAGAAAAGTTTGTGAGCCAGTACAGTTCATGGATTCAAAGTTCAACATTTTCATTACAGTGAAAACACCATTACCCAACCTGGGTATATTAAGGCAACAATAAACTTGTTCTTCTGAACATTCACCCGTCCGGGTACATCAAACCATTACCCAACCTGGGTATATTAAGGCAATAAACTTCTTTTTATGAACATTCACCCGTCCGGGTACATCAATAATTTAACTATTTACATACAGAGACCCTGTCCGGGTTATTTAGACTTCTTTGGCTGGCCTCTTCCAGGTACCACCTGGTACTCTTCTGGAGCTTGCCAAACATCCATGACAGGAGGGTCCACCCAGACCTGATGACGTCGTGTGGCCAGTACAGTGACGTCGTGACCCGCTATATGGGTCTGTGTGGCCACCTCTTTCATCTCCCTCCGGGTCTGGACCCCTATGTCCCGGACTGAACGAACCCCAGGGGGCCTAACAGGCGCCGGGTATGGGCCAGCTATCATTATCATGTCCATAGCTGGGGCTGCTGAGGAGACCACTGAGGGAGGCTGGGGAGATTTACGGCGTGGGGTGGGCACTTGTGCAGAGGCCTGGTTGGGGAGGCTGAAGGCTCGTAGGGTCTGTCAGTTTCCTGACACTCTGGGGAGTAGGGGTCGCACCTGGTAACATTTAGGGCGTACCATCCATTGTAACCCCAGTGTCGGGTGTAAGTCACCAAGTCTCCTGGCAACAGGTCCCTCCCCGGGTGTCCTTCTGGGAGGTGAGCCTCCACGTCCCGCCGGGTTACAAAAACTTCTAAATAAAGTCCAGGCTCCTGGATGAAGCCCCAACCACCTTTTAACTTAAAGTTCCGTACTGCACCCTTACGCCGCGGCTCCCTCACCGTACTTTTATCCTTTCTCATACGTGCCTGCTCTGCCAGGTCCTTCTCCAGGTGACGTTGCCGAAGCTTTTGGGATTCTCGCTGCTCCCTTTGTCGCTCTGCTTCCCGCTCCCGACGTCTCCACTCTTCCTCCTGACGCCGGTTGTAATTCTCCTCCACCAGCAACTCCATGTCTCCACCATCAAACGCCATCTTACGATGTACGGTTTGCGGCAGCTCTCCTGGCGCCCGCCAGTCCTGGCGGCGCTCACCTGCGGCGGAAGCAGCCAGCTCTGGAACAGATGACGGTCGGGGCTCCGGTACAGGCAGGTAGAGCTCTGGTGCCTGCGCGGCCTCCTCCATGAGGACGGGTGTCGCCTCTTCTGCCTCAGCAACGGGGGCAGACAGCGGGATCTGGGGTGCTGGTGCGGCGTTTTCTGCAGGAACGGGTGCCTCCACTGTGATACTGGCAACCGGTTCAGATTGCAAGGGCTGGGATGCCCGCACGGCCTCCTGTACTGGAACGGGTGCCTCCACTGAGATACTGGCAACCGGTTCAGATTGCAAGGGCTGGGATGCCCGCACGGCCTCCTCTACTGGAACGGGTGCCTCACCTTCCGGTACAGACACTTCAGGGGGTAAGAGGGATTGGCGCCGCTCCAATTGTAGTTTTAGGGCCCGCCAGCTCGCTTCCATCCTGGCGACCTCCTCCCGGTGCCGGGCCAGGTCTCTCAGGGTATCCTCCGCTTCTTCCAGCGTAGGAGGGTTTCCAGGCCGGCTGCCAAACGGTGGCTCCGTGGCGATCGGGTCGCTTCCGTGGGGGGAGAGCTCTGACTCCTCCATCCCTTCCCACTTCTGCTCACGTCCATTCGCCATCTCAGCAAAGTCACATGTGTCATTAGCATCAGGAGAGGCGACATCTTTTGTAGGGAGGCGGGACCTTCGCGTTCGTTTACGCCCACTGAGGAGGATGAGGAGGCGGAACTCCAGAGCTGGGGGGCACGATCTTACATTGCAGTAACATTTAAAGTGTGCGGACATCGTTTTCGCGCCACGGAGTGAGTGTACGCCCACGAGAGCACCCCCTTATTCTTCACCTGTGCCTCGTGGCGCAGATATGACGGAAAAATGGCAAATACAGTCTATGATGATTTTTGCAATTCTCAAGCAAAAAAACAGTTCAATTAAGGCACACAGGACTCGCTTATAGCGAGCTTCTGAATCCTGTTCACTGGGTGCGATGCAACATCTCTGTGGCGACTGGACCCTCGGGTGCTTCTGTCTTTTCACAAATGTCGGCTTTACCCGGCAATTGAATCAGAGGCTATTTTACTATGTAGAAGTGAATAAACTATAAATATATGTATATATATATGTCACAATGACATGTATATATATATATATATATATATATGTATTCTAAGTGTGTATATTTTGTGTTTACAAGGAAAGAAAGTGTTTTTTAGTTGCGATATTTTGTTCCCATAGACTTACATGGGACTTCCGGTATCGGAATCGGATATCGCCGATAGTTAGTGATATCGGCGATACCATTCCGATCCGATATTTTTAGATATCGAGCAGTATCGCTCAACACTAGTTTCCACATATTAGTGGTATTGAGGTTACTGGCACTTTTACCTCTTTTTACTTTTTGATGACACAGCTTGCATTTGACATAGCAAATGTCATCTGCAACTGTGTCAAAAAAGGACCACGAACTGCAAGTCCTGGGAGCACCCGTTTTTGCTTTTGGAAGAGAACTGCTCCGAACGGGTGCCAAAGTGGAGGCTACAGGCAACTGAGTCTGCAGCCTACCTCTCCCTCCTGTTTAGACCATTGGGGGAATCTCTTCCTCAGAGCTGCTCCCACCACCTTCCTGTTCCTCACGCCATGATGGGTCAAGGACCTCATCATCTTCACTACCCTCTTCCAACACCTGCTGCTGTTGGGTCATATGGCCAGCACCATGCGCAACAGAAACTGGCACCTGAGTTTCATCATCATCAGATGCGTTCTGCGGTGTACTGACCATCGGCACTGGCTCACCCGCCTCTTCAGATTCAGAGAGACAAAGCAGTTGCGCATCACTGCATACTTCCTCTTCTTCACATTCTAGAATGCTGTTTGACTGGCCCCATCTTTCCAAGCCAACAGATTCAGAGAACAGAAGTAGAGACTGAGCTGGCTCCTGTACAGAGCTCTCTGACTGCCTGGGCAATTTGGCAGGCGGTGAAGAGACAGATGGTTTCTCAACAGTGCTCTGGTCCTGAGAGAAGCTGGAAGCAATTGAAAGTCGATGCGTTGGCTGCCATCCAACCGACAACGACTTCAATTTGTTCTTCCCGCAGCAGAGGGGTACGCCGAGCTCCTGCAAAACTGCGCATAAAGGACCGCTCACGGGGAAAACTGGTGGATGCTGTGTCACTGGGGGCCGCAGCAGCCACAGAATCCCCACGTCCTCTCCCTGCAGAAACTCCACTCCCACGACCACGTGCCTTACTCCCTGCCTTCTTCATCTTGGTAGATTGATAAAGATAGGCAGAAAAGTACTAAGGCCTTAGTGTGCTTATTCCTGAACAGCTGCTAACAGGTATAAGAAACACTAAGTTTATTAAGTGTGGACTACACTTTAATATCAGCTAATGTGGCCTAGCAAGTGTCAAGTGTAGTGTTTGCTGAACTTTATTAACTCTTCCCTGTTTTTCCCCCTAAAAACAAAGGTTGTGATTCAGACAAAAAACGATGTACAATCGATAGTATCACTCACAAAATTTTTGTAGCTATTACAATGCACGAAACTAGAATGCAATAGCTAAGGCTACAAATAATAGGTAATACTAATTTGTCTGTTCCTGCAGGCCGCAAACCAGCCAAAAGTCTTCTTTATGTACTTCTATAGTGTTTGCAACCAAGGTATTGGATACGGATGGAAGAGCGTCACACTAATAGATTAGAGTTTATTGAAATAGAATGGAGCAGCACCAATTAGCCAAAAATGTAAAGGATGAGGCAGTGACACACGCTCAGCAGACTCCAAAAAGCAGTGGTTGAAGAACTAACTTGAGCGTGATCTGCACTCACAAAGAGACCTCCCAGACAGCCGTGAACACTGTAGACAACTGTTCACTAGCTCTGAAAGGCTCCTTTATGTACTTCTATAGTGTTTGCAACCAATGTATTGGATACGGATGGAAGCGCGTCACACTAATAGATTAGAGTTTATTGAAATAGAATGGAGCAGCACCAAGTAGCCAAAAATGTAAAGGATGAGGCAGTGACACACGCTCAGCAGACTCCAACCAGCAGTGGTTGAAGAACTAACTTGAGCGTGATCTGCACTCACAAAGAGACCTCCCAGACAGCCGTGAACACTGCAGACAGCTGTTCACTAGCTCTGAAAGGCTCCTTTATGTACTTCTATAATGTTTGCAACCAATGTATTGGATACGGATGGAAGCGCGTCACACTAATAGATTAGAGTTTATTGAAATAGAATGGAGCAGCACCAATTAGCCAAAAATGTAAAGGATGAGGCAGTGACACACGCTCAGCAGACTCCAAAAAGCAGTGGTTGAAGAACTAACTTGAGCGTGATCTGCACTCACAAAGAGACCTCCCAGACAGCCGTGAACACTGTAGACAACTGTTCACTAGCTCTGAAAGGCTCCTTTATGTACTTCTATAGTGTTTGCAACCAATGTATTGGATACGGATGGAAGCGCGTCACACTAATAGATTAGAGTTTATTGAAATAGAATGGAGCAGCACCAAGTAGCCAAAAATGTAAAGGATGAGGCAGTGACACACGCTCAGCAGACTCCAACCAGCAGTGGTTGAAGAACTAACTTGAGCGTGATCTGCACTCACAAAGAGACCTCCCAGACAGCCGTGAACACTGCAGACAGCTGTTCACTAGCTCTGAAAGGCTCCTTTATGTACTTCTATAATGTTTGCAACCAATGTATTGGATACGGATGGAAGCGCGTCACACTAATAGATTAGAGTTTATTGAAATAGAATGGAGCAGCACCAATTAGCCAAAAATGTAAAGGATGAGGCAGTGACACACGCTCAGCAGACTCCAACCAGCAGTGGTTGAAGAACTAACTTAAGCATGATCTGCACTCACAAAGAGACCTCCCAGACAGCCATGAACACTGCTGACAACTGTTCACTAGCTCTGAAAGGCTCCTTTATGTACTTCTACAGTGTTTGCAACCAATGTATTGGATACGGATGGAAGCGCGTCACACTAATAGATTACAGTTTATTGAAATAGAAAGGAGCAGCACCAATTAGCCAAAAATGTAAAGGATGAGGCAGTGACACATGCTCAGCAGACTCCAACCAGCAGTGGTTGAAGAACTAACTTGAGCGTGATCTGCACTCACAAAGAGACCTCCCAGACAGCGGTGAACACTGCTGACAACTGTTCACTAGCTCTGAAAGGCTCCTTTATGTACTTCTATAGTGTTTGCAACCAATGTATTGGATAAGGATGGAAGTGTGTCACACTAATAGATTACAGTTTATTGAAAAAGAATGGAGCAGAACCAATTAGCCAAAAATGTAAAGGATGAGGCAGTGACACACGCTCAGCAGACTCCAACCAGCAGTGGTTGAAGCACTAACTTGAGCGTGATCTTCACTCACAAAGAGACCTCCCAGAGAGCCGTGAACACTGCACACAACTGTTCACTAACTCTGAAAGGCTCCTTTATGTACTTCTATAGTGTTTGCAACCAATGTATTGGATACGGATGGAAGTGCGTCACACTAATAGATTAGAGTTTATTGAAATTGAATGGAGCAGCACCAATTCCAAAAAAAAAAGGATGAGGCAGTGACACACGCTTAGCAGACTCCAACCAGCAGTGGTTGACGAACTAACTTGAGCGTGATCTGCACTCACAAAGAGACCTCCCAGACAGCCGTGAACACTGCACACAACTGTTCACTAGCTCTGAAAGACTCCACTCTGTACTTGTATTAGTGTTTGCAACCAATGTATTGGATACGGATGGAAGCGAATCACACTAATACATGCGAGTTAATTGAAATTGAATGGAGCAGCACCAATTCCAGAAAAAAAAAAAATTGAGGCAGTGAGTGACACGTGCAGCTGACTACAAACAGCGGTGGATGCAGACCAAACTGCAGCGTCACCCACCTGCACTGACACACAGACCTTGCAGAGAGCTGTGAAAACAGCACTGCAAGGCAAAAGGAAGCTTCACACAGCGGTTTGTCAAATAGCCTGCCTACAGAAAAATTCACAAAAACGCAATCTCTATCTGTCCCTCAGAGTCAGAAGAGCAGCGTTCTGTCCCTAACTGAATTCACAGCAGAGTGAAGCCAAAATGGCGGCGGCGCCTTTTATACTGCATTCTGACATCATTTCAGCAGCCAATCACAGCCATGCCATTAGTTAAGATGACCGCAGCATTACAGGATGTGCCCACACTTCTTATGATTCCTCATTGGCTGAATAAAATCACACTGCCTTTCAAAGAATTATGGGAACTTACGATCCCGGTATACGATATAGCAAAAGTATCGGAACTCAGTATCGGAATTCCGATACCGCGAATATCGGCCGATACCCGATACTTACGGTATCGGAATGCTCAACACTAATCAACACTTGTAAGGAAATAAAATGTAGATAAATAGGTACATATACAAAAAACAAAATGTGATAACAGGTTGCAGTTTAGGTGTGGCATGTACGGTTGTCAAGTGGTCAGGCTGCAGGTCAGTCCTGCTGATTTTGCATGTTTGACATTGTATATTGCAATAACATACTTTGATTGAGTGTTATTTAAAAGTACTTACCCTTGATTATGTATATTTGTATATGGCACTAGTCAAAAGTTTGATCACACTTGTTCATGCAATGGTTTTTTTGCTCTTATTGGAATGTGCAAATTGTACATTCAGACTGAAGGCAGCAAAACCAAGAATGAGCACATATGAATATTTGTTAAACCTTAGATTCCTCGAAGGACCACTCTTTCAGTATTATCACTATCACTTATACACCTTTGGCATTCTCTTAAGCAGCTTTATCAGGTAGTTACGCCGGGGTCACAATTGCGAGTTCAATGCGAGAAACTCGCGTGACTCTCTCGTATGAATACTCAGCACTGCCGTCGGCACTCAGGACCAGAGTGTGCAGGCTGCATGCATTTCTATGCAGCTGAACGCTCCAGTCCCGAGTGCCTGCGGCAGTGCCGGGTATTGATGAGAGAGACTCGCCAGAGTTTCTCGCATTGCACTCGCAAGTGTGACTCGGCCTTACTGGAAATGTTTTTCTAACAGTATTGCAGGCATTCCCAAAGGTGCTAAGCCCTTGTTGGCTGCTTTGCATTGACTCTGCTATCCAACTCATCTTAAGCCATTTCAGTAGGGTTTTGGTCAGGTGATTGTCGAGGCCATTCCTCTCCTTTTTGGTCGCAAAGTCCTTATATAGCCTGTAGGTTTGTTTTGGGTCATTGTGCTGTTGCAACACAAATGGTGGTCCCACTAAGTGCAAACTAGATGCATGGCATGTCTTGCAGAATGCTGTGGAATCAGTGCAGGGTAAGCGTGACTTGAATTCTAAATAAATTACCAACAGTATCACCAGCAAAGCACCCCTACACCATCAAATCTCCAAATCCACGCTTCACAGTGGACACCACACACATCCACTCATCTTTTCTTCATCTCAGAAAGACATGGCACTTGGTACCAAAAATCTCAAATGTTGACATATTAGACCACAGTACAGGTTTCCACTGATCTAATGTCCATTCGTTGGCTTCTTTGATCCAAACATGTCTCTTCCTTTTGTTTTCAGGCCTCAGTAATAATAGATTTACAGCAATCTGATCATAAAGTGCTTATTCTCGCAATTTCCTCTCAACAGTTGATGTGAGTTTGCTCTACAAAATAATTTATAAATAACATTTCCGATATTTCTACTTTACATCAGCATCATTTTTGAAACATAATTTTTTTTTTATAGAAAGTTAGAAGGGTTAAAAGTTTATCAGCAATTTATCATGTTTCCAAAAAAATTATAAAACCAATTATTTTAGGGACCACATAACGTTTGAAGTGATTTTGGGGGCCAATTTAACAGAAAATACCCAAAAATTACACCATTTTAAAAACATTTTAATTTTTCTGAGAAAAAAGTTTTAGCCCCAAATTTGCATTTTTACAAGGGTAACAGTAGAAAATGAACTATACAGTTTGTTGTGCAATTTCTCCTGAGTATGCGAATAACCCCATATGTGCTGAAAAACTACTGTTTGGGTGCATGACAGGGCTCGGACTGGAAAGAGCACCATTTGACTTTTGGAAAACAAAATTGGCTGAAATAGATAGTGTATGCCATGTAACATTTGTAGAGCCCCTAATGTGCCTAAACAGTTGAATCCCCTCAAGTGACCCCAGTTTGGAAACTACACCCATCAAGGAACTTATCTAGATATGTAGTGAGCAGCTTGACCCCACAGGTGCTTCACAAAATTTTACAAAGTTGAGCTGTGAAAATTAAAAAAATACATTTTTCCTGCAAAAATGTTGCTTTAGCCCCAATTTTTTTACTTTCACCAGGGTAACAGGAGAAAATGCACCATTAAAATTTGTTGTGCAATTTCTCTTGAGTACGCACATATCCCATATGTGCATATGTGGTGAAAAGCTACTGTTTGGGCACATGGTAAGGCTCAGAAGAGGAGGAGCACCAATTGAATTCAGGAGCACAGTTTGGCTGAAATAGATTGCGGATGCCATGTCTCATTTGAAGAGCCCCTGATGTGACAGAACAGCAGAAACCATCACAATGTGACCCCATTTTGGAAACTAAACCTCACGATGAATTCATCGAGGTGAGTAGTGAGTATTTTTAACCTTCAGGCGATTCACAGAATTGTATAACATTGGGCTGAGTCAATGCCTACATTGATCTCGTGGTCTTCAGTAAAATGACATTGAAAACAGTGCATGTGCAGATTGAGACCTTGGCCCTTCATTGAGCCAATATCTAAATCTGTGCATGCTTCGACACCGGCGACATTTTCCTGAAGGTCAATGTGCACAGCGGGGAATCCACTCCGGCCTCGCACCTCCAGGACACCCCCTCCTGCCGCCGTCAGCTTCCTGCAGCGTCAACATTACTCCTACCTCCTGTAACTCCCCACCTTACTGTCTCTGCATGCTACATTTGTACTCTAAGATGCACCCTGATTTTCCTCCCAAATTTTTCTTCTTATAGTTTGTACATGACGGTACACTTTGCCACAAAAAATTTTTTTAGCCCCAGATTGTGGGCTTTGCCCCAGGGTGTCACTTCTAATATAGCACTGACAACGCTTTTGATCACTTGGAATGAGCCCGTGCGATCGTCACACTGTACATGTACAGCAGTTTTGTTTGTACAGCTGTCCTAACAAACTGATCAGCACATCTGTCCATAAAATGGTTGCTGGTAGAAAAGCATATGACGAGATCAGTCCATCAGCTCCTTCAATACTTTGAAAAGTAAGATTTTAATCAGTATCTCACTTAACACAAGAACAATTTTCAAAATTTTGACAAAACTGAGTTTCATTGTCAAAATTTAGGAAGTTGTTTTTGTGTTTTAGTACATATGTTTTTAAATTCTAATTTTCAAAGAGTGTGCTCTAATTTATGTACACTGCTCAAAAAATAAAGGGAAAACTTAAATGACAGAATATAACTCCAAGTAAATCAAACTTCTGTAAAATCAAACTGTCCACTTAGGAAGCAACACTGATTGACAATCAATTTCACATGCTATTGTGCAAATGGAATAGGCAACAGATGGAAATTTTTGGCAATTATCAAAACACACTCAATAAAGGAGTGGTTCTGCAAGTGGGGACCACAGACCACATCTCAGTACCCATGCTTTCTGGTTGATGTTTTGGTCAGTTTTGAAAGTTGGTTTTGCTTTCACACTTGTGGTAGCATGAGACGGACTCTTCAACCCACACAATTTTCTCAGGTAGTGCAGCTCATCCAGGATGGCAAGAAGGTTTGCTTTGTCAGTCAGCGTAAAGTCAAGAGGCTGGAGGTGCTACCAGGAGACAGGCCAGTACACCAGGAGACATGAACGGTGCCATAGGAGAGCAACAACCCAGCATCAGGACCGCTACCTCCACCTTTGTGCAAGGAAGAACAGGAGGAGCACTGCCAGAGCCCTGCAAAATAACCTCCAGCAGACCACAAATGTGCATGTGTCTGCAGAAATGTTTAGAAACCTAAACCATGAGGATGGTCTCAGTGCCTGACGTCCACAGATGGGGATTGTGCTCACAGCCCAACACCGTGCAGGACGCTTGGCATTTTCCACAGAACACCAGGATTGGCAAATTCACCAATGGCGCCCTGTGCTCTTCACAGATGAAAGCAGGTTCACACTGAGCACATGTGACAGACATGACAGAGTCTGGAGACGTCATGGAGTGCGATCTGCTGCCTGCAACATCCTTCAGTATGACAGATTTGGCAGTGGGTCAGTAATTGTCTGGGATGGCATTTCTTTCGAGGGCTTCACAGCCCTCCATGTGCTCGCCAGAGGTAGACTGACTGTCATTAGGTACCAAGATGAAATCCTCAGACCACTTGTGAGACTATATGCTGGTGCAGTTGGCCATGCGTTCCTCATAATGCGGGACAATGCCAGACCTCATGTGGCTGGAGTGTGTCAGCAGTTCCTGCAAGATAAAGGCATTGAAGATATGGACTGGCCCGCCCATTCCCCAGACCTTAATCCGATTGAGCACATTTGGGACATCATGTTTCGCTCCATCCACCAATGTCACGTTGCACCACAGATTGTCCAGGAGCTGGCGGATGCTTTAGTCCAGGTCTGGGAGGAGATCCCTCAGGAAACCATCCACCACCTCATCAGGAGCATGCCCAGGCGTTGTAGTGAGGTCATACAGGCACAGTGAGGTCATACAGGCACGTGGAGGCCACACACACTACTGAGCATATTTTTGACTTGTTTTAAGGACAGTACATTCCACTTTAATTTTCTGTGTGACTCCAAATCCAGGCCTTCATTGGTTAATAAATTTGATTTCCATTGATGATTTTTGTGTGATTTTGTTGTCAGTACATTCAACTTTGTACAGAACAAAGTATTCAATGAGAATATTTCATTCATTCAGATCTAGGATGTGTTATTTGAGTGTTCCCTTCATTTTTTTGAGCAGTGTATCTATTGTAACGAATGGAAGAAGTGGCAGAGATGGTGAAGTTCACATTCGTCTTTTATTTTTGAAGTGGAACCTTGGGACCACGGTCCAGGGGGCCTCGAAGGGAGCATAGCTAATGAGCCCCTGGTACCCGAAGTAAAGCCCCTCAAACAGGACCAGAATGGAATACCCGGAGGACACAGGTGCTACCTCCAGTTAGACCCCGGACACGTGACAGCTGTCCCAGCGGGACCTAAAGGGGTAACAGATATAATAGAAGAGAACGTGGAGAGGTAGACACAGGTGAAGAAGGTCCTGGTTCCGGGTAGATGGTAACAGGCTGGCTCCAGTAACCTTCTCACAGTCCACGGATTCAGATGGCTGTTGGCGGAAAGGGATGACACTTGCACAAGTGATTGCACAGGTTGTCACGGATAGCAGGATACAGGATACCGATACTCTGTGGAGACAAATAGTATGAGCAAATGCACAGAGAATGCAAACGCAGCGCAGACAGATCAGAGACAGAACAGGATGTAGCAATGGTAGATATTCATTGCTTCGGCACTCCCCTTAAGGCAGAGTGGCCAGATATAGTAATCAGTCCGCTGCTATTGGTTAATTGACATTTTCAAAAAATGTGCGCTGTCCCTTTAAGAGACAAGAGGAAGGCCTGCTCGTGTCCTAAGCATTCTCCCTGGAGGCCTGCTGGCAGCGTGCCAGGAACTGGGGGAGGGAGCAGGGTGCTGAGAAGCAGAGAGAGCACGAGACTCCAGACAGTGCACACGCTGCTGCATAGGGACAGCTTGAAGAGCAGGAGGTGAGTGACCAGGTTGAAGTGCAGAGCCAGCACAGGAATCGGGTGTAACAGTTTCCCCCTCTTTACAGACCCTCTTTTTCAAGCCTGCGTGACATTTTTTAAGAAGGAGAGGGGCCTGGATGTTCTCTTTAGACTCCCAAGACCTCTCCTCAGGACCAAAACTCTTCCAGTCCACCAGGTAATAGGTCGTACCTCTTACTTTCTTAGCAGCCAAGATATGCTTTACCTCAAAAACATCATCCTCAGATACCAGATCTGGAGTGGTACAATGGTCCTTAATGATGGAACTCAACACTACTGGTTTGAGGAGGGAAACATGAAAGGAATTAAGCACACATAAGGTAGTAGGCAATTTCAGTTTGTAAGAGAACGGGTTGATTTGTCTCAAGACTTCAAATGGAGCAATGAAACGGGGACCCAATTTGTATGAAGGCAACTTCAGAAGGATTTACTTGGAGGAGAGCCATACCTTGTCTCCGGGGCAAAAGTGGGAGCATCCAAGCGTCTTTTGTTCGCATGCCTTTTCATACGTTGACAGGCTCTCTCCAAAGCAGTCTTTGTATGTTTCCAAATGTTCGTGAAATCTTTGGTAAAGGTATCGGCTGCCGGAACACCAGACGATCCAGAGATAGGAAAATGAATTCTGGGTAGGAGTCCAAACACAATCTGAAAGGGAGATTTTCCAGAAGATTCACTTACTTGGTTGTTGTAGGAGAATTCCGCCCTGGGCAGTAATTCGACCCAGTCGTTGTGGTGTGAATTGATGAAGTGACGCAGGAATCCAGCCAGGATTTGATTGATTCTCTCCACTTGCCCATTGGACTGGGGATAGTATGCCGAAGGAAAATCTAGTTCTATTTTTATCAGTTTGCCAACTGCTCTCCAGAACTTTGAGATGAACTGGACGCCACTGTCGGACATGATGTGAAGAGGAAATCCATGAAGACAGAAGATGTGCTGAATGAAGTGATCGGCAAGTTCTGGAGCAGACGGGAGGCCAGGTAGCGGAAACAAGTGAGCCATTTTAGAGAAGCGGTCCACCACAACCCATACCACTGAACTGCCAGAATAAATGGGAAGATCCGTGATGAAATCCATCGCGATGTGCTGCCAGGGAGCGGATGGGATCGGAAGAGGCAGAAGCCTACCGGCTGGTGGATGTTTATCGTTCTTGTTAGTCTTGTTATGGGCACATGAAGGACAGGCTGCGACGTACTCCTGGATATCCTTACCCATGGTAGGACACCAGTAGTAATGGGTGATGAGTTGCTGAGTCTTTTTCTGACCGGCGTGGCCAGCCAACTTGGAGTTATGACCCCACCGTAGGACTCGATTAAGTTCAGAACCGGTCATGAGAGTTTTCCTGGGGAAGCCAGGCAAGATCAATGGAGGCAACTGATACTAACCTTGAAGGTTCAATAATGTGCTGAGGTTCGTCCTCCAGTTCAGGAGGCAAAAAGTCTCTGGAGAGAGCATCTGCCTTGACGTTTTTGTCAGCTGGGCGGAAATGAAGGACAAAATTAAAACTATCAAAAAACAAGGGCCACGGGGCCTGATGGGGATTCAGTCTTTGAGCAGATTGGAGTTAGGCAAGGTTTTTATGATCGGTGAATATGACTACGTGGTGAGCTCTCTCAAGAAGATGTCTCCATTCTTGTAGAGCTAATTTGATAGCCAACAGTTCCCGATCTCCAACGGAGTAGTTCCTTTCTGCGGGAGAAAAAACCTTTGAAACAAAACCACAGGAGATCATCCGACCGGTAGACAATTTCTGAGTGAGAACTGCTCCTGCACCTATGGAAGAAGCGTCTACCTCAAGAAAAAATTGCTCATTAGAATATGGACGATGGAGAACGAGTGCGGAAGCAAAGGCTTTTTTGAGAGAAACAAAGGCCTCTTCTGCCTTGGAGGACCATTCCTTGGAGTTTACACCTTTCCGGATTAAAGCTGTGATGGGCGCCAGTCGGGTGGAAAAGTGTAGGATAAATTGCCGGTAGTTGTTGGCAAACCCCCGGAACCGTCGTATGGCTTTTAGCCTAGATGGACGAGGCCACTGGAGTACGGCAGACAACTTCTCCAGCTCCATCTTTAATCCTGTGGAAGATACAATGCACCTGAGGAAAGGCAAAGAGGATAGCTCAAAGAGGCATTTCTCATATTTGGCATAAAGCCTGTCTCTCTCTCAGTCTTTGTATGACCAGGCGTACTTGCCTCCAGTGTGAGGCCAAGTCTGCAGAGAATATCAGAAATTCGTCCAGGTAGACAACGACACTAGCATAGAGCAGATCACTGAAAATGTCATTAACAAATTCCTGAATGACCGCGGGTGCATTGCTTAGGCCAAACGGCATTACCAGGTATTCGTAGTGGCCATCACAGGTGCTGAAGGCTGTTTTCCATTCGTCTCCTTCTCTGATTCGGATCAGGTTGTAGGCCCCTCTGAGATCCAATTTGGTGAAGATATTGGCCCCTCGGAGACGATCAACAGCTCTGAAATAAGAGGTTTTGGATACCTGTTTTTTACCGTGATCTGGTTTAGGCCCCTGTAGTCGATACAGGGCCGCAGGGATCCATCCTTCTTCACAAAGAAGAATCCTGCTCCTGCCGGTGAAGATGACTTTCGGATAAATCCTCTTGCCAGGTTCCTTTGGATGTAGTCCGACATGGCCTGGCCTGAGTCTCTGCTTGAGAAAGAGGATAAACACTCCTGCGAGAAGGAGATGTTCCAGGGAGAAGATCTATCTGACAGTCATACAACCTGTGTGGAGGTAGTCTCTCAGCCTCTTTTTTCCCAAAGACGTCAGAGAAGGACCAGTAGGAGGAAGGCAACCCTGGCAGGGTATCTGGTTGAACTGGAGGCGAAACAGGTTGAATCTGGGTTAGGCATCGATTCAAGTAGGTATCTCCCCAACGCAGAACCTCTCCAGTTTAGGACCGATTCATGCAACTGAAGCCATGGTAAACCTAAAAGCAAGGGATGAGTCGAACCGGAATATACATAAAAGCAGATTCTTTCAGCATGCGTTAGACCTACCCGGAGTTCCAAAGGCTCGGTCTGAAACTGGATGGCTCGGTCAGTGGTTTGCCATCTACGGCGGTCACCTGTAACGGATTAGGAAGACTCTGGCCTGGTAATGATCCACAACCGCCAGCTGGATGAAGTTCCCTGCAGCTCCAGAATCCAGTAAACAAAGTTCAGAGAATTTTATTGCTCCACAGGACACGGAGACCCAGATTTGCAATGAATGAAAGGCATGTTCTCTACCTAGGGTAGCCTCTCCTACCGAACCAAAGGCACTGGCGTTTCCCGACTTCTTAGGACAGGATCGGATCAGAACTACCACAGTAGAAACAACTTCCTTCCTTGCAACACGCCTCCTAGCACGAGGTGGCCAAACTTACATGGTCGTCCTCCATGGCCTCAGTAGAGGGAGGCAAGGTAACCATTTTGAAAGAACTAAAGTCTGGGTGAAATTACCTTTTGTCTTTCTTGATCTCCATGGAATGCTCCAGAAAACGCAGGTCAATTCGGGTTGCCAAGGATATTAGATTTTCCAAGGAGGTAGGTCTGTCCCTTCCCGCCAGCTCATCCTTGATTTATCCTGATAGGCCTTCCCAAAAGTTAGCCACCAGGACCAAGTTCCAAGACAGCTCAGACGAGAGGGTGCGGAACCTAACAGCATACTGAGCCACCGTGAGAGTTCCTTGGGCGCAAGCGAAGCAAGGCTGAAGTGGTCGATGTGGTATGACCCGTTTCATCGAAGGTCCTGTGAAAAGCATCTAGGAAAGATTGAAGATCATTAACCATGGGGTCCCCTCTTTCCCATTGTGGGTTTAGCCATGCGAGAGCCTCTCCTGCTAGATGTGACATAACGAAGCCCACGTTGGCTTGGTCAGAAGCAAACATATGCCCCAAGATTTCGAACTGCAGAGTGCACTGATTGAGAAAACCCTGACACTGAGTGGGATCACCATGAAAGCGGGTAGGGGCCGCCAGGCGAGGACCTTTACTTGCCATGGAGGCAGGTACCTGGGTGCTGGAGATGACGACAGCAGGGAATCCATGCGGGTAGACAAGCTGCGCAGATAAGTCGTGATCTTGTCCTGTTGATCTCTTAAACGGGTCACCTCTTAGCACAGTTCCATGGTCGGAGGCCTCTGGGATCCAGCGGGTTCCATGGCTGGAGCAATCTGTAACGAATGAAAGCGGAGGCAGAGATGGTGAAGTTCACATTCGTCATTAATTTTTGAAGTGGATCCTCGAGACCATGGTTCCGGGGGGCCCCGAAGGGGGCGTAAGTAGTGAGCCCCGGGTACCCATAGTAAAGCCCCTCAAACAGGACCAGAATGGAATATCCGGAGGACACAGGTGCTTCCTCCAGTTAGACCCCGGACACTTGGCAGCTGTCCCAGCGGGACCAAAAGGGGTAACAGATATAATAGAAGAGACCGTGGAGAGGTAGACACAGGTGAGGAAGGTCCTGGTTCCGGGTAGATGGTAACAGGCTGGCTCCAGTAACCTTGTCACAGTCCACGGATTCAGATGGCTGTTGGCGGAACAGGATGACACATGCCCAAGTGATTGCAGAGGTTGTCAGGGATAGCAGGATACAGGATACCGATACTCTGTGGAGACAACAAGTATGAGCAAATGCACAGAGACAGCTAACGCAGTGCAGACAGAGCAGAGACAGAACCGGATGTAGCAATGATGGATACTCGTTGCCCCGGCACTCCCCTTATGGCGGTGTGGCCAGATATAGTAATCAGTGAGCTTCTATTTGTTAATTGACATTTTTAAAAAATGCGAGCTGTCCCATTTAGAGACAAAAGGAAGACGTGCTCGCGTCCTAAGCATTCTCCCTGGAGGCCTGCTGGCAGCATGCCAGGAACTGGGAGAGGGAGCAGGACGCTGAGAAGCAGAGAGAGCAGGAGACTACAGACAGTGCACACGCTGCTGCATAGGGAAAGCTTGAAGAGCAGGAGGTGAGTGACCAGGACAGAGTGCAGAGCCAGCACGGGGACCAGGTGTAACATCATTAACAATAAAAACATGATCAAAATATATGAGCATTCTACAGCATTGTTCACATTGCTACAAAAAACACACCCGTTTTATTAGGAAGGGATGAAGAGGATGCTTGTCCCTGACATACTCTTACATAGGCATGTCTATGATGTAAAGTTCTGCTTTTGGACCAGCCGAGAACCTGAGTATCTACTATACATGACCAGGATACATCTTTTCACAGAAAAAAAATACAAAAATGGTTGCAAGCCAAGATCTTGATATCTAAATTTGCACAAAGAGGATGTTGAAAAGTACAAAAAAAACTTCATGTCTACAGAACCCTGGAAAACACTAGACTTGACCAGCATGGGTTCTGTCCAGTTACCCAGTGTACAGATCCACACTGTAGGAACTACTTGACAAAGCTGGCATGTGAAGGAGAGCTGCATTTGGCCTCCATACTGGCTTGACTAAGAACAAATAGACATGCTTTGGGTGGAGTTAGATCAAACCTGAAAGAAAAGCAGCTGATAAAAGCTATGCAAAAGTGTTTCTATCCTTTGCATACGTTCACACAATCATATGAGAAAAGTTCAGAGTTTTATCCAGAAAAGTGGGACGATTTTTTGCTTACTTGTCATCCATATGGCATATGTTTGTTTACAGCAACAGCTGCTAATCATTTACAGGAACATTTACAGTTTGCTATATTACACAATTGCAATGCATTTGTAAAAATCAGATGTTATACTGTCGCTCTATATGGCATCTGATTTTTTCATGCACCCATAGACTTGCATGGGTGAGTCTCATCTAAAAGAGGGAAGAAACTAGTGCATGCAGCAAGTTTTTTCACATGGAGATTTGTTCAGTGAAAAAAATTGCTCATCTGCACTGTCATTGAATAACTTTGGTCCGAGTCCTGACTGTTTTTTTCACAGGCAGCACTTGGACCAAAAATATGGCCATGTAAGCAAGCACTCATTGCAGTGTACTGGTGCCTTTTAAAATGATGCTTCAACCTATATCACAGAAATGGCAGTTATAAAATGTACTGAGGGCAGCTCCCATCACGTTTTTTTTGTCGGCGGTTTTCTACGTGCGAGTGAAATCGCAGCATGCTGCGTTTATCACCGACACTCGGCTGAGTCTCGGTGCACTTGCACACATATAAGTCTATGGGTGCAAGTGAAACAGTGCACATCACTCAGATATCATCCAAGTGCAGTGCGATATACGCTGACGCCAGCAATGGAGGAGATAGAGAAATTAGTTTCTCTGCCTTCTCCGCAGCTGTGCTCCGATCTGCTCTGTGTGAGAGGCTCGGAGCACAGTCGCATGACACTCGGCTCCCACATGCAGCAGAGCAGGAGCCGAGGGTCATTAGCATATAGCATCCGATGCTCTCGTATCGGATGCCATACACAAGTGTGACTCCAGCCTTTGGAAGATCCCTCTAAGATGTGGGACAAGCAAAACAGCAGTTGCTTGGAAAAAACTGAGTGTGCAAAGCAAAATCGAAAATGTTAAAATAAAGAAAAGTCCTGCTCTCTATAGGTGTGATTAACGTTTGTCTGGTACTTTACAATATATGATTACTGTATAGCTACTTGAACTTCTTTTTTACTTGGGCTGTGTTAGCAGAATTGAAAGTATTTTTTCCACAGTTTTCCAAACATGTTTTTAATGCCACATTTTCAGAAAATAACAGAAGAAAAAAAATCACATCAGAAGCGCATTATGAGAGCGCAACCTTACTTTTACTACAAGGCAGTTTTACTATTGTTTTCTATCATTCTACACTTTTTTTCACCCTTAATAGCAGCAAACAGTTAAATGTGCATTCCCATCTCCAATATCCAATCCCAATATATAGTGGGTGTAATAATAATAACATTAGCAAATACCTCTAATTAGAAATGTAGTATAGTTTTTCTGATTTCTCTGGACATTGCAAGACCTTAGGTATCCATGGTTATGACTACTAGCAAATAGCTAACTGTCACTATATCAGTGGTCGTAACCATGGATACCTAAGGTCCTGCAATGCCTGCACATGAGGAAAGCGACATAGCGAATCAGAAGAACTGTGGTATGTTTCTAATAGGAGGTATTTGCTAAAATCATTATTGTTACACCTACTACATATTGGTATGGGATCTTGGAGATGGGAATACCTCTTAAGTACTGTTGAAGTAAAATATGGAGGTAATTTAACACCTTAAGATCTGAGCTATTTTGGTCCTAAATGGTGAGAAAAATAGTTAATCGTTTTTAAGATTTTATGCCTCCATTTTTTCCAAGTTATCAGTGAATGTTATAAAAAATATTTTTTCAAAACAAATTGGCTTCTTGATAATTTTCTACCAAAATTCTGTTGTTGTTTTTAAATTATAGGAACAGCACTAGTGAGTCAAAGCCACACAATCTCTCACATAAATATGATATCAGCATTAGAGATATTATTAAAACATAACTTTTAATGTTATAGATGAAAAAGCTACCAAAAGATAAAGTGAAAGAAGTGCAAATATAAAAAATTCACTCAATCCAATTGTCACAGACTATACGTAGAGGCATCTGTATATGTCCTGTAACAGACTCCAATACATATATACATTCAACTATTCCCAGTCCTAAAGTATCAAATGACTGGACACCAAAATGTACTGGACCACATAAATTCAACTGTGACCACAGAATGCCAAAAAGTAAGCCTTCTTGTTAGAGGATATATTAAGCCAAGATTTTAGATCTATAAAGTAAGAAACCTCTGCCCTGTATGGGTTATCAAGAAGTATTAAATACTCATGCACATAATACTGACGTCATAAATGTGGAATAAAATCTAACTACACATATAATGTTGCCAGGTTGCCTTTGATGATCTAACCACCCCCTGGTGTGCTGGCCCCAGCTGCCAAATTATCCCAAAGCAGCTCCCACAATCCCACTTTCCTGACCATGTAGTGTGGGCTATATATTTTGGAGTAGTCTAAGGGGCGCACGCATCACAGAAAGCAAAGCATCACAGAAGACAAGCATCGTGTAAACGGCAGTTATCCATGGCAGTTAATCAGGGCTGGAATCAGGTACCCCACACTTTGCTTTCTTTTTAATTATGTACATTACCTCTATCCTTCTGTGTTCGCTTGCCATCCACATTCACCGCCCCATCCCCCCTCCAACACGACTCATACACATCAGCCCCTCCATACTTCCCTCTCCCATGTACAGCTCCCATGCACTCCTTACCTTCCTGAGAAACCTCAGCCCATCTTGCCCAAACACATCACAGAAAAAACCTACTTACAACTCCAACAACTACCTGCTCTTTATCTTCCTTCTCCTACTGATTTCAGGGGACATCTCCCCCAACCCTGGTCCACCATCCCCCAACCTCAATCCCTACCCTACCTCATATCGAAACCATAATAATCTTATTAATATTACTTGCACTCCCTCATCTCCTTCTTTTAATTGTGCCCTCTGGAACCCACGGTCTGCATGCAACAAGCTATCCTTCCTGCACAACTACTTTCTGAACAACTCTCTTCATCTGTTGGCCCTCACTGAAACCTGGATTCAGGATTCTGACACGGTCTCCCCTGCTGCCATTTCCTATGGTGGCTTACAGTTCTCCCATTCCCCGAGACCCACAAACAGACATGGTGGTGGAGGAGTTGGCATACTCCTGTCCCCACAATGCACTTTACAGGTCATCCCCCCAATTCCATCACTCTCATTCCCTTCTTTTGAGGTCCACACCATCAGGCTCTTCCATCCCCTCTCCCTCAGAGTAGCAGTCATATATCGGCCCCCAGGCTCGCCCACCCAGTTCCTTGACCACTTCTCAGCCTGGCTGCCGCACTTCATGTCCTCAGAACTACCAACCCTTATCCTTGGAGACTTCAACATCCCCATTAACAGTCCTATTTCCACATCTGCATCTCATCTTCTATCACTAACCACTTCTCTAGGCCTCTCACAGCTTTCAACCTCTGAGACACACAAGGATGGTAACACCCTTGACCTGGTCTTTGTCCGCCTCTGTTCAATCTCCCACCTAAATAACTCACCGCTTCAACTCTCTGACCACTGAACATTCTCTCCTTCATCCTCACAAATCCTCGACCACCCCAATTCACTCCTACCTACCACACATTCAGAAATCTACAAGCCATTAACCCTCAGACACTTTCAGACTCCCTACACTCATCGCTGTCCCCAATCTCCTCTTTTTCTTGTCCTAATCTGGCTGTTCAGCACTACAATAACACTCTTAGAAGCACCCTTGACCAAGTAGCACCGCTCACCCTCAGAACTTCCAAACACACAGTAAAACAGCCCTGGCTCACATCGCAAACTCACCTTCTCCAGCGATGCTCTAGGAGTGCTGAACCCTTTGGAGAAAAACCCGCACACCAGAAGACTTCATCCACTTTAAATTCATGTTAAGAACTTATAATGCTGCCCTTCACCTCGCTAAACAGACCTACTTCACCACCCTGATCTCCTCACTAGCCAACAACCCCAAGAAACTTTTTGACACTTTTCACTCTCTCCTCAGGCCAAAAGCACAAGCCCCTATCACAGACATTTGTGCTGACGACCTTGCCTCCCACTTTATAGAAAAAATAGATACTATCCGTCAGGAAATCTGCTCTCAACCACCAAGTGCTGTGACTCCCATCCCACCCTGCATTTCCCCTGGCTCAATTTCCACATTTGATCCCATCACAGAAGAAGTCTCCAGACTCCTCTCTTCCTCTCGTCCGACTACATGCACTACCGACCCCATTCCCTCACACCTCCTCCAGTCTCTCTCTCCAGTTGTCACAACTCACCTAACTACAATCTTTAATCTCTCACTCTCCTCTGACATTTTCGCATCCTCCTTCAAACACTCCATCATTACTCCATTACTAAAGAATTACGCTCTCGACCCTTCCTGCACAAACAACTACAGACCGGTCTCCAATCTCCCCTTCATCTCTAAACTTTTGGAGCGCCTAGTCTACTCCCGCCTCACCCGTTACCTCTCCACTCACTCCCTCCTAGACCTTCACAGTCCGGCTTCCGACCACTACATTCGACTGAAACTGCACTCATCAAAGTAACCAATGACCTTCTGACAGCAAAACATAACGGTGACCACTCTCTCAACCTTTCTGCAGCTTTCGACATGGTTGACCACCGTCTCCTACTGTCTGGGCTCCAGTCACTAGGTATTAAGGACACTGTTCTCTCCTGGTTCTCCTCCTATCTTTCTGACCGCTCCTTCAGTGTTTCGTTCTCTGGCTCCACATCATCTCCTCTTCCTCTCCCTGTCGGTGTACCCCAGGGTTCAGTCCTTGGCCCCCTTCTCTTCTCTCTCTACACTGCCCCAATTGGACAGACCATCAGCAGATTTGGCTTTCAGTACCATCTTTATGCTGATGACACACAATTATACACATCATCCCCCGACCTTACCCCCGCTGTACTACAGAACACCACCGACTGTCTGTCCGCAGTCTCCAGCATCATGTCTGCTCTCTATCTGAAACTTAACCTCTCCAAAACTGAACTTCTTCTGCTCCGCTGTCTACTAACCTCCCTAAATCTGACATTTCCCTCTCCGCACCATAATAACACCCTGGCAGCAGGCTCGCTGTCTGGGTGTTATGTTTGACACCAATCTCTCCTTCACCTCCCATATACAATCTCTTGCCCACTCTTGCCGCCTACACCTAAAGAACATCTCTAGAATCCGCCCTTTTCTCACCATGGAAACACCAAAAACCCTCACTGTAGCATTGATCCACTCCAGTCTGGACTACTGCAACGCTCTATTACTTGGCCTCCCCATTACTCGACTATCCCTCTCCAGTCCATCCTTAATGCAGCAGCCAGGGTCATCCATCTGGCTAATCGGTACTAGGACGCGTCCGCTCTTCGCCAGTCCTTACACTGGCTGCCCATTCATTATAGGATCCAATTCAAAGTACTTGTTCTCACCCACAAAGCTCTCCACAGAGCAGCACCCCCCTACATCTCCTCCCTCATTTCTATCTATCGGCCTAACCGACTCCTGCGCTCTGCAAACGACTTTCGACTAACCTCTGCACTAATCCGTACCTCCCACTCCCGACTCCAAGACTTCTCCCATGCTGCGCCAATCCTCTGGAATGCTCTACCCCAAGAAATTAGGACTATCCAGAATTTGCATGGTTTCAGGCGCTCCCTCAAAACACATCTGTTCAGAGCGGCCTATCACATTCACTAATCAAAGTCATTCTATGTGTAAGTGTGTGTGTGTGTAGCCCATTCACTATCTCCATCCATCCCTCACTCCCTCAAGAGGCTGGACCATCATTGTAAATGCACCATTGTATATACACACCTGTACTTTGTAACTCCCCCAACTCATTGTAGATTGTAAGCTCTCACGAGCAGGGTCGTCTTATTTTGCTTTAATTATTGTATTGTTAACGTTGTTACTTATGACTTGTGTTTTTAACCTGTTAAACTGTAAAGCGCTGCGGAATATGATGGCGCTATATAAATAAAGATTATTATTATTATTATAATTCAAAATAATATGGAACAATCTTACCAATGTATGTAGAAGACGTCAATTGTCAGATGTCCCTTCTATAAAGCCAAGTTGCGTCAGGAAGAGAAGGGGAATTCACCCTATTAAGCCCTGTCAGAGCTTGGGATCCCATTGTAACTATAGAGGTAGCCCGTGAGATCTTATTTTCTGCAGCATGCCCATGTGGTGCTAATAGGTCCCCTGAAGAGTCACGTAGTGACGAAACGCGTCAGGATGCACAGGGAAATTATAGTGCTTGTTTTCTTGAGGGTCAGATGTGGACTGCCCTTGTAAGGGCAGGAGTCATGGGGGTCAGGATATGTTAGTTGTGACAGGGCTTAATAGAGTGAATCTCTATTATACAATAATAGTTGTGAAAGATGTAATATATTGAATTGTTCTAATACATTTATTTTAAAATAATAATTGAAACAATATTGCTGAAGACTTCAGTGGCTTTCTGGACACACAGAATATTGATACATTGTAAATTATTCATCATTTTCTTGCTGCTATAATTCTGTTTTGTTCTACAGCCTTCCCTTGTAGTCCTTTGAGCTCCAGCTTCATGTCTGTATAGTGCTTACTAGGTGAATTGGGAGGAATGTTAGGAGGGTGAAAACATGAGAAGTGAGTTATCCATTTGAGACTGCATTTGAGTCTCAAGATGGCGCTTTGTGGGTGGAGTGGATTGGCACAGATTGTGGGAGTGTGTGAGCAATGGTCCAGAGAACAATCTGGCAGAGAAGCCAGAGTACACTGCTTCTTGGAAAATGGAGTCTAGAATTCAGAATGTAAACAGTAACAGCCCTCAAAGATGGCTGAAGGGGAGCTGAACAATTAAAAAAAGGGAGGTTTGGGGACTAATTACAGGGACGGCCAGCTTGTCCCCCCTTGCATTCCATTTGAAAAACAAGAAATGGTTGAGCTATTAAAGGGAGTCTTTAAGAAGTTTAAATCTCTCAAAACTGCTTACAGCACCATACAGAGAGGAAGAGCAATGCCAACATACCTAGGGTGATGGCCATGCAGATTGTGTAACCGAGAAATCCAAGTTTTAATGGCTGAGATTGCACAAGCTTAGCAGAAAGCCCAGTCGTGTGCAGTGCCCAGGGCTGCTTTTGCTAAACTGTCCCCTTTCTCTCGTCCTTGCTGTAATTTCTGTCCTGCCACCTGCAGGTTTCAGCTCTATAAAGCTAACATTAAGGGGGAAATAACATTTGGCTATTGTTGTACAAGACACTGACAACAGACCTACAAGATCCATCCACTATCCCGAATGACCTCGCTCTACTGATTGCGTCTTACTTTGCACAAATCTTGCAGAAGTGATTGCCCTTAAAACGTTTCACCTAAGGAATTACAGAAATTTTATCGACTGGAAATCAGTGCCATTCATCTGAGTAAGGTTGTTTTGTCGGCAACACATACTTTTCTTATTCCTTTTTAGAAAATGCTGCAGTCTTAGGCTGTGTTTCCACCATCAGGAAACACAGCGCTTTGGACGGAGCGGAAAGTCCGCTCCGCCCAAAGCCCCACTCCCTTGTGAACACGCGGTGAATCCGGATGTGCTCGTTGAACACATCTGGAATCACTGCAGCGTTACATAGGCCTGCATTATTTCCCTTGCGGCGACGCAGCGTCGCCGCAAGGGAATGGGACATGCTGCGATCTGAAAAGACGCGCAGCACGTCTGTTAACGCAGGTCTGCTGCCTGCGTGCTGTGAGACAGTGAAGGGGTGCGTACTGGATGAGGTGTATATCTCACCAAGGTTTCTTAGCTGGGTCGCATAAGGAATATAGGAGTGAAGGTAGGATGGCAGTACGACGTTCACTCCACTCCCCATCCAGTACAGGCTTGCAGCACAACCCTGAGTACACACAGCTGCCTAATTAAGCAGCCAGAAATAGGTGGTAGAGTTACACAGACAGAGCTCTCAGTCTGAATCTGGCTTCAGACGCTGCTGGAGTCTCCTGCAAGCCCATCTCTGGTAATTACAAATTTGTGTTGTTGTGGCCAGGCTGCTAGAGCCTAGTTCACAGTAGTGAGGTAACTGACTGTGTTTAGCTAGCAGCCTGACAGGCTTTGGATTTTATTTTATGGTTTGATTTATGTGTATTGCTGTGGACTTTCAATAAAACTGGTTGCGGCCAGTTTACACCAGTGCTGCTGTCTGTGATTGGACTCTTTATGCCACTCCGTCTATCCGAGACGGCGATCCCGGAGCTAAACCCCCTGAACAGTCTACAGTGTTTCTCTCGCATATTGGAGACGGGATTTCTTGAAATCCCCTCCACTATGCTGTAACATCTGGACGCTGCATGTTTGATGCTGCGCTAGCGCACAGCGTCAAACACGCAGCATTTACTGAAGGAAACCTGATGGTGGAAACCAGGGCTGGCGTCAGCACCCGGCACTTCCGGGCAAGTGCCGTGGCCTTGAGCAGGCGGGGGGCTCACTCGCCGTCTGGCACCCCGGCGCCCGTTAGCGGTGTCAGCGCAGCCACTGGGCCCCCCCGCTTGCTCAGGGCCCCGGCAGCAGCCGGCGCAATACTCACCTCTCCCCGTGCCTCCGCTGCCGCAGCTCCGGGCTCCAGGGGGCGCCTGCAGGATGCCGGCGCTTCCTCTCACAGCAGCGCTGCTGAATGACATCATCATTCAGCGCCGGCTGTGGCAGTGAGCGCGCGGACACCGGACAGGTGAGATGTTTGTGTGTGTGTCTGTGTATGTGTCTCTGTGTGTATCAGTGTGGGTGTATGTAGTGAGGTGCTTTGTGTGTGTGTGTCTGCTGTATGTGTGATGGTGGTGGGGGAGGGCAGTGATGATGATGATGGGAAGGAAATGATGATTGATGATGATGGGCAGGCATTGATGATGATAGGCAGGCAATGATATTGATGGGGAGGCAATGATGATTATGGGCAGGCATTGATGATGATGGGCATGCAGTGATGATGATGGGCAGGCAATGATATTGATGGGGAGGCAATGATGATTATGGGCAGGCAGTGTGATGATGGGCAGGCAGTGATTATGATGGGGAGGCAATGATGATTATGGCAGGCATTGATGATGATGGGCAGGCAGTGATGATGATGGGCAGGCAATGATATTGATGGGGAGGCAATGATGATTATGGGCAGGCATTGATGATGATGGGCAGGCAGTGATGATGATGGGGAGGCGATGATGATAATGGGGAGGCAATGATGAGTATGGCAGGCATTGATGATGATGGGCAGGCAGTGATGATGATGGGCAGGCAATGATATTGATGGGGAGGCAATGATGATTATGGGCAGGCATTGATGATGATGGGCAGGCAGTGATGATGATGGGGAGGCGATGATGATGATGGGGAGGCAATGATGTTGATGGGCAGGCGATGATGATAATGGGCAGGCGATGATGATGATGGGCAGGCATTGATGATGATGGGCAGGCAATGATGATTATGGGCAGGCATTGATGATAATGGGCATGCAGTGATGATGATGGGCAGGCAATGATATTGATGGGGAGGCAATGATGATTATGGGCAGGCATTGATGTTGATTGGCAGGCAGTGATAATGATGGGGAGGCAATGATGATTATGGCAGGCATTGATGATGATGGGCAGGCAGTGATATGATGGGCAGGCAATGATATTGATGGGGAGGCAATGATGATTATGGGCAGGCATTGATGATGATGGGCAGGCAGTGATGATGATGGGGAGGCGATGATGATGATGGGAGGCAATAATGAGTATGGCAGGCATTGATGATGATGGGCAGGCAGTGATGATGATGGGCAGGCAATGATATTGATGGGGAGGCAATGATGATTATGGGCAGGCATTGATGATGATGGGCAGGCAGTGATGATGATGGGAGGCGATGATGATGATGGGGAGCAATAATGAGTATGGCAGGCATTGATGATGATGGGCAGGCAGTGATGATGATGGCAGGCAATGATATTGATGGGGAAGCAATGATGATTATGGGCAGGCATTGATGATGATGGGCAGGCAGTGATGATGATGGGGAGGCGATGATGATGATGGGGAGGCAATGATGATGATGGGGAGGCGATGATGATAATGGGCAGGCGATGATGATTATGGGGAGGTGATGATGATGATGGGGAGAAAATCATGATGATGGGCAGGCATTGATGATGATGGGCAGGCAATGATGATGATGGGAGTCTTTCCACGGCGCCCTTTCCTGAGCCGTAACAGTGAAGAACGCAGCACAGCGCAGAGTAGAGCTCCATATTTTGTATGGAGCTTTATATGGGGACCAGTATCCTGTATGGAGCATTATATGGGGGATGGCGGGGTGACATCCTGCATGGGGTATTATATGGGTGATGAGGGGGAGACTATGTGGTGCCCATAATATTGTATGGAGGACTGTACTGTCCAGTCTGTACTGTGCGCTGTGAGGATTTGGCGGTTTTTGAGCTATTGTACAATTTACAATAGATATCACTCATGTAATGGAAGAAGTGAAGTGTTTGGCGTTGTGCTATACCCATATTTCTCTGCAGTATCTGTGCATCATGAATCGTGGTCTGTGTTAAGGGGGCCCACTGAGACTCTTTCGCCCGGGGCCCATAAAAACCTGGAGCCGGCCCTGGTGGAAACACACCCTTAAACATCTTTTGCTAAAAAATCTGCATGGTACAAATGCAATCCGCTTATATGGGTAGTAGTAAGGAGCAAACAAGCTTTACAAATAACTTTCTTCTGAGTAACACTATCATTTAATTATTTACAAAATTGCTGGTTATATAGAAACTCTTGGTTGTCTTCCAGGTTTCCCTTTCAGATGTTGTTATAATATTGTTTGTCACCAACTGTTGTTTTCTGCCTCGTAACATAGAAGCTGACCATCTTTTGTGATATCATTACTTTTACTGTAAATCATACTTGCACATGCTAATTTTCTTTTTATGTTTACTTGTGTCCTGATCCAGATTCAAGCCTCGCGTTCTGGACCTGAATGTGTCAGTACCTTAATCCATTGTTTCCTTAGTTCCATTTTTGTAGTAGTGTGTGGTAGTCCCAGCTAGAATTCATGTGTGGCATATAGTATAAACTTGTAGCTGTTTATTGTCATACTGACATTAGTTCTAGATTATGCATGCTTATACATATAAGAGAACATTATTTCCATACACTGAGCAATTGTAAAATATTTTTAAAGATGAAACCTAATAGGATTGAGTTAAATTTTCTAGTGATGACCTGCTCTATAGTAGAACTAATAATTGCAGTGGATGGAAAAATGTCAGTGGATATTGATAGTTCAAGAAACGACATACAGTTAGGTCCATAAATATTTGGACAGAGACAACATTTATCTAATTTTGGTTCTAGACATTACCACAATGAATTTGAAACAAAACAAATCAGATGCAGTTGAAGTTCAGACTTTCAGCTTTCATTTGAGGGTATCCACATTAAAATTGGATGAAGGGTTTAAGAGTTTCAGCTCCTTAACATGTGCCACCCTGTTTTTAAAGGGACCAAAAGTAATTGGACAAATGACTCCAAGGGTATTTCATGGACAGGTGTGGGCAATCCCTTTGTTATGTAATTCTCAATTAAGCAGATGAAAGGGCCGGAGTTGATTTGAGGTGTGGTGTTTGCATTTGGAAGGTTTTGCTGTGAAGGAAACATGTGGTCACAGGAGCTCTCCATGCAGGTGAAACAAGCCATCCTTAAGCTGCAAGAACAGAAAAAAACCCATCCAAGAAATTGCTACAACATTAGAAGTGGCAAAATCTACAATTTGGTACATCCTGAGAAAGAAAGAAAGCACTGGTGAACTCATCAATCCAAAAAGACCTGGGAGCCCACGGAAGACAACAGTGGTGGATGATCGCCGCATGCTTTCTTTGGTGAAGAAGAACCTGTTCACAACACAACTGAAGTCCAGAACACTTTCAGTGAAGTAGGTGTATCTGTCTCTAAGTCAACAGTAAAGAGAAGACTCCATGAAAGTAAATACAAAGGGTTCACATCTAGATGCAAACCATTCA
>JARQOD010000006.1:150658482-150731572 GCA_033576555.1 Oophaga sylvatica | reverse complement strand
CCCCCGCTGCACGTCACTGTAAAAGCTAATTGCTATCAGCACAAGTTATTTTTTTGTTTAGGCCTGCCTAACGCTCTCGCTGCTCAGACGCACAGTCAGCAACCTTCCCCTACACTGAGTTCGGCAGTTGTAAATGGCGGTCGGCACTGAGGGATTTTATATGCACTGTGACGCCAAAGAAAGCCAGCCAATCGCTGCAATGCCCTTCTCTAAGATGGTGCTGGCCGGCTGCTATGTCATCACGTTGCCCACAGCCTGCGTCCTTGCTCATTGGCCGAGAAAAGGCGCTTAAAGTATAGGGGAAAACCGACTCCAGCAAAATGGTCGCCGAACACGTGACTGAACTCACTCCACGGTCGGGTTTCGTTTCATGAAACCGACTTTGCGACATCGGCGATTTTTTGAAAATGAACGACCTGTTTCGCTTAACTCTAGCTATAACAGTTTTGGAGAAACTATTGTTTTAATAATGGCCCTTTAAGCAGACTAATGCTGCTGATGCCATTGTGTAAAAATAGGCTCTGTGACTTTAAGAGTCCCTCCTTCATAAATAAACAAGATATGTCTAGTTATGTGTCACACACCACATGGCCAGCTAGGGTTGGTAAATGTTACAATGACATTTCCCAGTGACTGCATGTGTTTTGGTTGAAATCAATGCTAAAGTTGAAAAACGCTGCGACTTACATAGTCCAAGATTTGGAGGAACATTTTCGTCTGGGGTTATTTATTTTGCTTTATATACAATCATTAACCTGGAAAGGATGTACCTTAACATATTTCCCAGCAAAATCCGTTTTGGTTTAGTTTCGGTATGTTTTTGGTTCACCTGTAAAAATGGCATGAAACTCTGACAACATTGTTTAAAGCTGTAAACTAGGAGTCAGGAATGCTTCCTGGGGTATCCCCTAGGATTGTCCCCATGTCATTTGAGCAGTATTTCATTTTCAGACGTTTTTAGACCTTAAATGGACCCCGGGGGGTATCACGGTAAAAATGCTCCGGTCTCCCAAAGACTTAAATTGGGCTCGTTGTTCTGTCTGAGTACCGAGATATTCCAATTTGCTCGACCCGAGCAAACAAGCATCTGAGCATTTTAGTGCTCTCCCATCATAATAGAGGCCAAAAATGTCTTTCGGTTGAGGTGCCACCTGCAGGTCATTGTTTCTTTCTGCAGGTTTATGAAAATTAATGTTTAAACTGTATTTTGTGATCAAATCATGGATGTGTGGTTTGTTTGGCTATTTTCTTGCTGAAAGGGGCAAGTTTACCTTTTAAATGGTGTATCATTTGTGTGTGTGGGTGCAGTATGAACTGAGATACAAAGTAATCACAGAAAACCAGTGTTAAGAAATAATAGAATAGCTTATGTTACCAGAATTCGCACAAAGACATTTCATGGAGAGTATTTTTCTTCTATTTTAAGAGGAAATATTTCTATAGCTGGATAGTATCGTACTATCTGAAAGCAAAAAGTAAGAAATGCAACAGCCAAGCACTAGAGGACAAATAATCGGCATAAAGAACTTCATTTAAAAATCCTAACAAGCATAATTAAATGAAATATGAATCACTGACTAAAAAGTAAAAAGTCTGCTTCTAAACTTAAATCATGCACAATGTCAATTCTAAGGCCTCGTTCACACGTCAGTCATTTGGCGTCAGTTAAAATCCGCCAAAGTGTGAAAAAGCAGATCCAGCAGAAAAGTTGAAAAACGGATGCAAACGGATCCGTTTTCAGACGGATCCATCATGAACTTTTCAACCTGGAAAATGTATTGTACACATGTCTGGCACGGAGGAGAGAGAGAGAGAAAGAGAGTTTTCAGCATTTTCTATGGAAACAACGGATTCGCTGGTGGATTCCATCAAAAAAGGATGCAGGCGGATCCGCCACCTATAGGCGACCATTATACAAAACAGCAGACGCGGCGGATCTGTCATAGTCCGCCATTTGACGGACACAAAAAACGTTGCATTGGACGTTTTAAAAAAAAAGGCGGACGCCAAATTTCAGCTAATGTGTTGAATGTGAAAAAAAACATACACAACATACAGAACATACAACATATAACACATAACATACAGAGCATACATATAACATACAACACATAACATACATATAACATACAACATATAACATACATATAACACATAACATACAGTACATGCATACAACATACAACACATAACATACATATAACACATAACATACAGTACATGCATATAAATACAACACGTAACATACATATAACATACAACACATAACACACAATTAACATACAATACATAACACACATATAAAAACATAACATACAGAACATACATATAACATACAACACACAACACATAACATACAGAACATACAGTACATATAACACATAACATACACATAACATACAACACATAACATACAGAACATACACATAACATACAACACATAACATATAGAACATACACATAACATATAACATAAAGAAACATACACAACATACAACACATAACATAGAGTACATACTCACCAATCACCTATTCCCTGATGCCATCGTCTCCTGTATTAAAAATAAAATAATAAAGCAACCTATGCATCACCTGTCCACCGTAGTCCAGATAATAACGAGTGTCCCACGACGATATCCTGTCTAGAACACTGACATCGGGTGATGTCAGCACTCTACACCGCCCCTGCGATACAATCCTGTGTATCGCTTAGACACCGGGAGAGAATGACGTCACTACAGTTCATTCTCTCACCGGCAATGCTGGGTGAGAAAATTCCCACGCAGCATTGCCATAAAGTGAGAGAATGAACTCAGTGATGCACTGCAGGAGCCATTGTCTCCTGTCAGTGCATCACTGGGAGGTCCTACAGAGCAGTGGCATCACCTGATGTCACTGTTCTATAGGGGAGACCGTCGTGGGATATTCGTTATTAATTGGACTGCGTCGGACAGGGAGTATAAGGTTGTTTTATGTTTTTACATTTTATTACTGGAGATCAATGGCGTCGCTTTGATCTGAGCGTATAACAAAGATATGAAAACCGTGTTGTGTTTTATTCATTAAAATACTTTATTTTATGCGTGTGTGTTTTTTTAACCCTTTATTAATAAAAGATTAATAATGGATAGGCGTCTTATTGACGCCTCTCTATTATTAACCGGGATAGCAAGGTGATATTAACCCTTATTATCCATTATCGCTCCACTATAGGGAGTGGGAAGAGAGGGGCTAAGTGCCAGGATTGGCACATCGTACAGATGCGACAATTCTGGGGCGGCTGGGTGTTAGGGTTCAAGTTCCCATTGCTGCACAAGGGGAGTCTCGAACCAGTCCCGCTGCGGTCCCCATCCATCTCCGTCCGCAGTGGAACCTGCTCAGCAGAGACGTCGGTCCCAGCGTCTTGCCCATTCCTATTCTGTGCGTCATACGTCGGCGATGTGCGCGCTGACGTCAGCTGCTGGCCTGTGATTTGCAGGCAGCTGTTTACTGTTGCCAGAGGTATATCTAATTTTTCTAGCATGCCCTTGCGCCACCTGCATCCCTGCCTTGCTCTGCATGCATCCCCTGCCTTTCTCTGCATGCATCCCTGCGTTGTTCTGCCGGCATACCCTGCCTTGCTCTGCCTGCCTTGCTTTGCCTGCATCACCTCCCTTGCTCTGCCTACTCCTCTGCGTTGTTCCGCCTGCATCCCTTACCTTGCTCTGGCTTCAGGAAGGCCACAGGCTGGAGCAGTACGTATATGGTCGGCCCAAGTGAAGTAATGGTAGTGGACCAAGCAGCCGACAGCTCTTTATTCTGCTACAATTGTCAAGAATATCCACTTTTTGAGATGCCAATACTGTTATGAGTGTTGTCAGACCACCTATCTTGCATTGCCAGTATTTCCAGATGACCAGTCAGTTGTTGACTGGAACGGAGTGGCGGTCATTGAATGGAGGAATGACAGTGACGCAGATGACAAATTGGATGGAATTGAGAGCGGACGCCAAGTCGCGTTTGGAGAGCCCCTGATGTGCCTAAACAGTGGAAACTCCCCAATTCTAACTCCAACCTTAACCCCAACACACCCCCAATGATAACCATAACAATAACCACAAAATCTAACCTAACACACCCCTAACACCAATTCCAACTCTAACCCTAATTCCAACCCTAACCCTAACTTTAGCCCAACCCCAACCCTATCCTAACCCCAGCCCAACCTAACCTTATCCCTGACTCTATCCCTAACCCAACCCCAACCCTAATGGGAAAATGGAAATAAATACATTTTTTATTTTATTATTTTTCCCTAACTAAGAAGGTGATAAAGGGGGTTTGATTTGCTATTTATAGCGGGTTTTTGTTTGGCAGCTGATATACACTAAAAGACGCTTTTTTTTGTAAGAAGTTTTTGCATCGCCGCATTTTGAGAGTTTATAATTTTTCCATATTTCGGCCGACAGAGTCATGTGAGGGCTTGTTTTTTGCGGGACAAGATGGCACTTTCAGTGACACTATTATTATTACCATTATTTTTTTTGTCGCGTTTTATTCCACTTTTTCCAAGTGGTATGATGATACCGCTTGGAAAAAGTATAATTTGCTACTTTTTTGTGTTTTTTTTATGACGTTCACTCAAGGGGTTAACTAGCGTGACACTTTTATAGATGGGATTTTTATGGACATGGCGATATACAAACGTGTACATTTTTTGATTAATTTTTTTTTACATAAAAATGTGCATTTATTAGTGGATTTTTTAAATTATTTTTATTATTTTTTTATATTTTTTTTACATATTTAAAAAAAAGTTTTCCTTCTTTACCTAATCCTTTTATGGGACTTTCACTTTTTTTTACTTGATTGCAGGTAAAATACATTGCAATGCTCCAGCATTGCAGTGCATTTTACCTATGTGAAAGCTTCTAAGACCATGCTATGAACATGATCTCGGAGGCTTTCCATAGTTTGATGACCCGGAGGTCGTTATGATGACCCCCGGGGCATCATTGCAGAGATCGGGCCCCGCAATGACGTCGCGGGGAAGCCAATCAGAAGGCAGAGGGAGCTCCCTCCCTCTGCTTCCCACCAGAACACTGTGATTGCGCTCAATCACAGCAATTAGGGAGTTAACATCCAGGGGTGGCACGGACGCCTCTTCTGGCTGCTAATGCAGAAGCTCAGCCACGGCAGTGCTGAGCTCCTGCACTGACTAGGCAGGAAGTGCTGATATTTCAGCATCTCCTGCGTGATCATGCTGCCATGCAGGAGGAATCTCCTGCACTGCAACAGACGTGCGTCTGACCTGCCTGGCTCCTTACCCACTGGGCCTGCTGCGACAGCGGTTGTTACGTCCCTGCCCTTCACCACGAAGCCTGTTTTCACCTTTCTGACAAGGTCAATTTTTTCAATTCTGACCACTGTCAGTTTGCGAGATCATAACTCTGGAATGCTTCAATGTATCCACTGATTCTGAGAATCTTTTCTAGTGACATATTGTACTTCACGATTGTGATACAATTTATTTGATATGACTTACATTTATCTGTGAAAAAATCAGAAATTTGGCAAAAATGTTCAAAATTTAGCAATTTTCAAACTTTTAATTTTTAAGCACTTAAATCAGAGAGTCATGTCACACAAAATGGTTCATAAATAACATTTCCCACATGTCTACTTTACATCAGCACAATTTTTACAACCTTATTTCTTTTTGTTTGGAAGTTATAAATGTTTAAATTTGACCATTTTTACAACAAAATTTACAAAACCATTTTATTTAGGGACCTCATCACATTTGAAGTCTCTTTGAGGGGCCTATGTGACAGAAAATACCCAAAAATGACACCATTCTAAAAATTTAACCCCTCAAGGTATTTAAAACCACTTTCAAAAGTTTATTAACCCTTCAGATGCTTCACAGGAATTAATGGAATGTGGAAGGAGAAAATAAACATTTTAACTTTTTTTTCATAAAAATTTTCCTGTAGACTAGTGATGGGCGAGCACTAAAATGCTCAGGTGCTCGTTGCTCAGGTCGAGCAAATTGGAATACTTGGGTACTCGGACAGAACAACAAGCCCAATATAAGTCTATGGGAGACCCGAGCATTTTTGCCGCGATCCCCCCCGGGGGTCCTTTTAAGGTTTAAAAACGTCTGAAAATGATGAAAACAATGCTCAAATGACATGGGGACATCGTGGGGATCGCCCCTGGAAGCATTCCTGACTCCTAGTTCACAGCTTTACACAATGTTATCAGAGTTTCATGCCATTTTTACCAGGGCACCAAAAAAATACCAAAACTAAACCAAAACGGATTTTGTGGGAAATAAGTACATCCTTTCCAGGTTAATGACTTGTATATAAGGCAAAATATAATAACCCCAGTCCAAAATGTTCCTCCACCACTTAGCTATGTTCAGAAGCAGCATTTTTGAAGCATTTTTAACTTTAATATTGCTTTCAACCAAAACAAATGCATTTACTGGGAAATGTCATTGTAACATTTAACAACCCTAGCTGGCCATGTGGTGTGTGACACATAAGCAGACACATCTTGTTTCATTTATGAAGGAGGGATTCTTAAATCACAGAGCCTATTTTTACAGGGGCATCAGGCAGCATTAATCTGCTTAAAGGCCATTATTAAATAGTGGGTCTCCTAACTTTTATAGCCTATGCTGTGAGTGGATGGGCTGCCAAGAATTATAACACACCCCAATACCCCTTTCCGAGATGTCCAGGAGGGCTTCCATAAAAAATGTTGCATTGAATGCAAGACCTGCCCTGCTACGAAGTCATATGCACCCCATTAAGCTTTTGAACTCAGGTATTGGATGGACCCAGGAAAATCCAATTCACATTATTCATTTTCTACTCCCATTCTGTGTTCTTATGCATTGACTGCAATGCCTGCCCTGCTACCAAGTCATATGCACCCCAATAAGCCTTTGAACATAGGTACTGGATGGGCCCAGGAAAAACCACTTCACATTATTCATTTTGTCCTCCCATTCTGTTTTTTTTTCACTGACTGCAATGCCTGCCCTGCTACCAAGTCATATGCACCCCAATAACCTCAATCCCCCCTTGGAAGAAACATGGAGGAGGGCCTCATAAAAAAAATTCCTATTAAAAATGAGCGGGTCTCCTAGACTTGGAATGCCCATACACTAGGCAAACATTTTCCCCTGTGGGGTACACCTCAACCTTTTCCATAACAAGTATTTAACACCCAGCAAAAACACCCACCCTTGTTAGGATTTTAACACTGCCTGTAGCAGCACGGAACAGGGTTAACCCTGGTGATCTAGTGGTGGTGGATGATGAGACGTGGAGGAAGGCCTGATTAATACTAAGCCCAATTTAAAGGAGCGGGTCTCCTAGACTTGCAATGCCCATACACTACGTGTATGAGCTGTCAATCATTTTCCCCTGTGGGGTACACCTTAACCGTTTTCAGAACAAGTATTTTACGCACAGCATAACCAACCACCCTTGTTAAATAATTCGACACTGGCTGTAGCAGCACGGAACACGTAAACCCTTTTGATCCAGTGGCGGTGGATGATGAGACTTGGAGGAAGGCCTGATTAAAAATAGGCTCAAATTCTAGGAGCGGGTCTCCTAGACTTTGAATGCTGTGAGACAGTGAGGGTATGTGTGTTGAATGGGGTGTACATTTCACCTAGGTACTTTGCTGACTGGTATAAGGGAAATGTATGGCTTTGTAAACCTAGTGGTAGAGAAAGGTCACTACACCTTACATTCAGTACACACTTGAATATAGAAACACTCGGCGAGCATCCAGCTCAAACAACAAGACAATAAAACATGAGTATAAAAATATAAATTTTATTACAAAATAATTAAACAAAATATTTAAACAGTAAATGAAAAAATGAATGGGTATTGGAACAAGAAGAAATGCACCTAGAGTGTATCCCTAAACCGATTAGAGCGCCATATAATTAACAAAGGATCCTAAAATTAGTAAATGAAGATCTGTATCATATACTATTCCCCAAACTGCAGTCATTGATATAATGAACTGACTGGTTGGTCTCGGTGTAAGTACACAGAGATCTAATAAGAAAGTCTATGCATGTAAAAACAAGTTTTTACAAGGGGAAAAAAAGTTCAAAAATGGTGCTCAGCACAATATTCAGGTGTTACCCATAGTGACCTATGGGAAGTGCCAGGTTAATGCTAATCTGCTTACACATGTGGGGAGGGATATGCTGCTAGGTGCGTAAACCTGAATATTGTGCTGAGCACCATTTTTGAACTTTTTTCCCCTTGTAAAAACTTGTTTTTACATGCATAGACTTCTTATTAGATCTCTGTGTACTTACACCGAGACCAACCAGTCAGTTCATTATATCAATGACTGCAGTTTGGGGAATAGTATATGATACAGATCTTCATTTACTAATTTTAGGATCCTTTGTTAATTATATGGCGCTCTAATCGGTTTTAGGGATACACTCTAGGTGCATTTCTTCTTGTTCCAATACCCATTCATTTTTTCATTTACTGTTTATATTTTGTTTAATTATTTTGTAATAAAATTTATATTTTTATACTCATGTTTTATTGTCTTGTTGTTTGAGCTGGATGCTCGCCGAGTGTTTCTATATCAGCTATGCCAGTAGTTGCTCTGTCCTGATTTTTGGACCATGTATTTGTTTATCACCCATGGTTGTGGTTTAATTAATTCAGTACACACTTGCAGCTCAGGCCTGAAACCACTCAGGTGTTAATTAGGAAACCAGAAGTAGGTGTCTGCGAACACAGACAGAGAGCTCGCTTAGTCTGGACACGGAGTCCAGGCATAGAAGGAGTCTCCAGGAGTGGAGCTGTCTCAGTCTGGGGCTCGATGTACCCCGGACACAGGAGTAGTCTTTGAGAATCCATGCTGATAGCTGCTGAATAGGAGGGGAGCTCTCTCAAGTCTGGACGTTGAAGGTGCCTTCGGACACAAGAGGAGACTCTGTGAACCTCCATGCTGGTAACCGCTGAACATATGTGTTGTTTTGGCGCAGGCTGTTAGAGTCTGGTCCGGATAGTGAGGGACGCTATCTATGTGTAGTAAGTGGCTGGAGAAGCCCAGGATTTATGTTTATGATTTGGTGTTGATTATGTTCTGTTTGCTGTGGACTTTAATAAAACTGGTTGCGGCCAGTTTTTACCAGAACTGCTGTCTGTGAATGGACTCTTTATGCCACTCCGTCTCCCCAAGACGGCGATCCCAGAGCTATATCCCCTGAAAAGCTTACAATTGGTGCTAGAATGTGCGTTGCAGCACAGTGGCTAAAGACAGCAATAAGGGAGAAGTCTGTTGAAGCAGCTCAGAGAAAAAAAAGTGTGTCAGAAAAAAGAAACGTCTGTTGGAGCAGTCTTAAAAAGACAGTGGCCCTAATAGAGTTTGCAGAAAAAAAAAAAAAAAAGTCTGCACAGCAAAGCTGAAATTGCTGTGGAAAAGACTGTGGAGTGTGTATGTCTTGAGTGAAGACTGCCGTTGTTAAGACAGAGAAGTCTGACAGTATGGATGACAGCCTGGAGAAGCTGAATAAACAAATGGCGCAAGTTAATGTGCAACATAAGACTGCCGTTGTTGAGACAGAGAAGTCTGACAGCATGGATGACAGTATGAAGGAGCTCATTAAGCACCTGGTCCAGGCCCAGCAGAGCATGCACCTGCAGAGCATGGAGCGGCAGCGCCTGCAGCACCTGCAGAGCATGCAGCGGGCCCAGTAGAGGTGGCAGCAGCAGCTACAGGAGACTAACAGGTTGTTTTTGAGCAGGTTGCAGCACTACAAAAGACTTGCAGCGCATCGTCCCAAAGTAATGTTGCAAAGTCACCTGCATTGTCCGCTGTAAAGAAGGCGGTAAGACGGACCCTGAAAAAGATGACGCCTCATGACGATGTGGAGGCATATCTCACTATATTTGAGGGACTGGCAGAGAAGGAGAACCTGCCACTATCGGAATGGGCCATGGTGGTCGCACCCTATCTGACTGGAGAACCCCAAAAGGCCTATGCTGACCTGAGCGAGCAGGACAGCAGAGACCATGCCAAGGTGAAAGCGGAGATTCTTGCCCGGCTGGGTGTTACGGTGGCAGTCCATGCCAGGGGAGTCCATGACTGGAGATGCAGTTGGGAGTCTGCCGTCGGCAACCCTGCTCATGGGGTCAAGGAGGTGATAGTGGACCGCTACACCCGCGCACGTCCTCCTGAGGTACAGCCGGAGGTCGGACAACGAGACCACCAGGACGCCACTCGTCTGGTCAGCCTGAGGGAGAGGGCCTTCGCTACCAAAGACTGCCTCCGTGACCAGCCGTCTGAGAGGTCGTCACTTCAGAGTTCCTGGACGCCGAACTCTCCCGGTAAGAGCGTTCCAGCTGTTGGGGACATGGGGTGTGCTGATAAGCGGGTTCAGGCCCGAGGGGACATGTGGGTGGAAAAGTGTGATGGACATTGTTGGAGATGTCGTGAAATTGCAGCCAACTGTCCAATAGAGGGGGAGCCTATGTATTGTGATGTTGGCAGATCCCTCTCTCCCGGCGCAGAACCTGTGTGTGTGTCCACCTCAGCCGAAGAGACTGGACCACAGGTGTCCCCGGTGGTTGTAAATGACTGCCCAGCACAGGCCCTCTTGGACTGAAAGAGTCCAGTGACTTCCGTATGTGACAGCCTGATTGATAGGGACTTCATCCCTGATAAACACCTGAGTGTGGTGTGCGTCCATGGAGACACCAAAGTCTACCCAGAGACTGTTGTGGACTTGATCCCCAAACGCGGGGAGGTTTCATCTGAAGTGGGGGTAGTGAAGAACCTGGTGCACCCCGTCATATTGGGTAATGACTTTCCCCGGTCTAAGGATCTCTGGGGGAAAAATGTTTCTGATGGACAGTGTGATGAAGCTCCTACTGAGGGTGCGCAGTCCCGAGGGGCGGAACACAATGCTAGTGGGCCGTTAAACTTATGTGATAATAATGATGATGATGATGATAATGATGATGATGATCATGATAATGATGATGACCATGATAATGATGCTGATGCTGATAATAATAATGATGATGATCATGATAGTGATGATGATGATGATCATAATCATGATAATGATATTGATAATAATGATGACTGTGATAAAGATGAAATTTCTTTGCAGGTGATGTTGGGAGACGAGGATGGTGGTTCTCGGGAACCGAGTGTCCCTGACTTACCTGTGTCCTGTGACAATTTTGAGAGTGAGCCGTGGCGAGACCCACTCTTAAAACGGCACAGGAAAATATAAGGGTTCTAAATGAGGTTTCCCAAGAGCCTGGCTCTGAGGAGAGGTTTCCTCATGTTGCCATAAACACTAACCTGTTGTATAGGGACACTGAAGTCCAGGGAGAGGTCGTGAGCCAGCTCCTAGTACCTGAGCTATATAGAAGCATAGTGCTGGGGTTGTCACATAGTCACATACTTGAGGGACCACCTGAGGGAAACCAGGGACCAGATGGTGAAGTTAATGTTGTGGATAACATGTTAACTAAGGTTCCAGAGCAGGATGCGAATGAGAATGAATTGTATAACCCTGAAAGTGAGCCGGATGTGGCTGAGAAAAAGGGGTCAGACAGGGATAGTGGTAGTGATAGTGAATCATCTGATGACCATCAAGCAACCAGTGCAAATGAGGAAGGCATGGTAGCAGAGGAGGTTGAGAGTCCTGAGAGGAAGGCTGATGCTGACCTTGCAGTCGGACAGAAGATGGCATCTGAAGATGTTTTACAGTTGGCGGTTCCCTGGCGAAGACTAGGGTGAAAGGAGGAGAGCTGAGCTTTGAAGGCAGGACTCTGAGACTGAACACAGCACAAGTGGAGGCTGTTGGAAGTGGGAAGTTGTCGATGTGTGGTGTGGATCTGCATCATGCCAGGGACTCTGGGGGAGATGCTGCAGAGGTGGAAAAAGCCATGGAAGTGGTAGTCACCAAGCCAGATGCCTCATCAGAAGCTGAGGTCTCAAGTGAAGCTGTGAGGAACAAGACTGAAGATATGGGGACTGACTCTGTCCAGGAATCTGTTTCTGCCGGAGACAGCGGCGTGGACGGGTTACGGTCCAGATCAGTAGCTGCAAATCGTGAAGCTCAGGCTGGAAGTTCGGCGCCCGGAGCCCCAGCAGTGTTCCCGAGTGACACCAAGGATCTGGATAAATCACAAAATGAGATTTTGAGACATCAGGCTGGCATTGGTGAGCTCAAGCGCACTTTCATGGAGTCTATATCGGAGCCACGTCCCAACAAATGGGAAAAGCGATGTGTCACTCCGTTGCCGCTGCAGACACACGGGAGCTCAGATGGGATGCAGAACGTGGTGGAAGAGAAGAATCCGGCGGGTTCTGGGTATCCAGATGCAGCTATCAAGGAGAACTTGAAAGCTGGAATAAATGGAGATATTGGAGACCATGATGATGTGACTGAAGAGGTAGAATGTAAGACTGACGGTAGGGCTTCTGAGCATGTTCTACCAGAAGAGCTTGAAGAAGGGGCTGAAGACATAAAGGACGTCCAACAGGTACAAGATGAATTGATTACTTCTCAGAAAAAACTCCAAACTGTGATGAAGGAGCGTGATGAGAGCCATGAGCATCTTCTTGAGAAGGTCAATGAAGTAAAAGGAAGGACACAGGGAAGCTCTTCAGTGGTAGAGCAAATGCTGCTCAATAAGTCTAAGGCTCTATATAAGAATGCTGTTGTCACGGTGAACATTACAATTCAGCTGAAGACTTAGAGGATGAATTATGTGTACGGCAAAAGAAAAACTATCAGCTACTTCTACAGTCCCAATCATTTGAACAGTGTAGCTTAAAATGGTCAGAGACCATGGCAGAGGAGCTTAAGGTCTGTGAAATAGACTTTATGAATCAACCGATATTCAAGAAAGTAGATGTGCTAAAGAGGGTTCAAGGGGAACTAGAGAAAAGTGAAAAAACCCCTATACCTCCTGTGATAGTTGGTGACACATGGTCAGTGCACCAAGGACAGGAGGTACGTGAGTTTCTGAGGAAGAGTCAGCAGAAGTGTTTTGATGTGCCGGGTCGTACTTCTCTGGCCAGGCACTATATCGAAACTGAGCCCGGCCCTAAGGTCAAGATGAAACCGTGCAGGATACCCGAGGCCCGCAGAGAGCATAGGCCTGGGAGGGTACAGGGTAGTGCGGATGCTTCAGATGAAGAGAAAGCTGATGTTGGCTATGGCTCGGGTGAAGATACAGATGACAATAGTGAAGATGAAGCTGATGAGGGCCATGACTGGTCCAGAGTTCACTGTCTCTTTTGGATTGTTGACCAGCCCTCCGGTCTGGATGACCAGTCCTCCGGTCTGGAGAAGAGGGGGGGGATATGTGAGACAGTGAGGGTATGTGTGTTGAATGGGGTGTACATTTCACCTAGGTACTTTGCTGACTGGTATAAGGGAAATGTATGGCTTTGTAAACCTAGTGGTAGAGAAAGGTCACTACACCTTACATTCAGTACACACTTGCAGCTCAGGCCTGAAACCACTCAGGTGTTAATTAGGAAACCAGAAGTAGGTGTCTGCGAACACAGACAGAGAGCTCGCTTAGTCTGGACACGGAGTCCAGGCATAGAAGGAGTCTCCAGGAGTGGAGCTGTCTCAGTCTGGGGCTCGATGTAACCCGGACACAGGATTAGTCTGTGAGAATCCATGCTGATAGCTGCTGAATAGGAGGGGAGCTCTCTCAAGTCTGGACGTTGAAGGTGCCTTCGGACACAAGAGGAGACTCTGTGAACCTCCATGCTGGTAACCGCTGAACATATGTGTTGTTTTGGCCCAGGCTGTTAGAGTCTGGTCCCGGATAGTGAGGGACGCTATCTATGTGTAGTAAGTGGCTGGAGAAGCACAGGATTTATGTTTATGATTTGGTTTTGATTATGTTCTGTTTGCTGTGGACTTTAATAAAACTGGTTGCGGCCAGTTTTTACCAGAACTGCTGTCTGTGAATGGACTCTTTATGCCACTCCGTCTCCCCAAGACAGCGATCCCAGAGCTATATCCCCTGAAAAGCTTATAATGCCCATACACTTAGTGTATGGGCTGGCAAACATTTCCCCTTGGGAGTGTACATATTTTTTGTATTTTGGTGACGGGCATCATAACACCCTTGCCAAAACATAGAGTGGCCGGATCATGACTGAATACGTTCACCATGGTGTTCAAGTGGTGGTGGACGGTGAGGTTACAGAGAACGAGGAGGATGACACCAACTAGCCAAATTCAGGAAGCGCATATCCATGTTTGGTTGTGAAGAGGTGCATGGGAATACACCTCCAAATTTAGGCTTCGCTGTCACCATTTGGTGGTGTCGAGAAGTCAGGCCCAATACATCCCTTGCTCATTTTTATAAGAGTAAGCCTGTCTGCATTTTCTGTAGAAAGGCGAATGCGTTTATCAGTGATAATGTCATCAGCAGCACTAAAAACCCGCTCAGACAAAATGCTAGCGGCAGGGCAGGCCTAGACCTCCAAGGCATAGAGAGCCAGCTCATGCCATGTGTCCAGCTTGGATACCCAATAATTAAAAGGCACAGAGGAATCACGGAGGACGTTAGTATGGTCAGCAAGGTAGTCCATCAGCATCTTAGAGAAGATTGCATTCCTTGTCAGATTACCCCGTGCCTCAGTGCATGGGTGATGGGAGGCTCTTAGAAAACTGTCCCAGAACTTTGCCAGTGTTCCCCTGCCTCTGCTGAAGTGGACTTGTGTCTGTCTCGTCTACCCTGCTTGGCTGGCCAACGAACTGTTATCTCTGCCACCAGCGTTTTGTGATGGAATTTTTTTTAATAATCCTACAACAATGGCCCTATAGTACTGTACCATTTTGGTACACCTGTCTGCCTCTGGAACTAGAGATTGAAAGTTATCCTTGTACCGTGGGTCTAAAAGTGTCACTAGCCAGTAATGACTGGTACCTAATATTTTGACAATACGAGGGTCACGGGAAAGGCAGCGCAACATAAAGTCAGCCATGCGTGCCAGACTGGTAACAGGCAAGACTTCCGTGTCCTCACCAACAGAACGACTGACCAAGGTGTCCTCCTCCTCCTCCTCATCCTCCCTGTCCTCAGGCCATCCATGCTGAACAGACAGTATGACTGTTGTGGTTGTAGTCCCGTATATAGCACATGAAAGTAGCTCCTTTTCTTCCTCATCCTCTTCCTCATTGTCAACCAATCCACATTGAGATGACACGAGGCTGGGCTGTGTGTAAACACCCTCTATGGTTCCTTGATCCTTGTCCTCGTGCTCCGCCTGCAATGCCTCCTCTATCAATGTGAGCAGAGAGCTTTTCAGAATGCAGATGAGGGGGATGGTGACACTAATTATAGCTCCATCGCCGCTCACCATCTTGGTGCACTCCTCAAAGTTTTGGAGGATGCTACATATGTCTGACATCCATGTCCACTCCTGAGGTCTTATGTGTGGAGTCAAAACTGACAAACGAGAGCCTTGTTGATGCTCGTATTCAACAACAGCCCACTTCTGCTCACAAATCCTTTCTAACATATGCAGTGTAGAGTTCCAACATGAGGGGACATCACACACCAGTCGGTGAGCCGGAATCTGCAATCGCTGCTGAAGCACGGCAAGGGTGGCTGAAGCTGTAAATGACTTTCTAAAATGTGCACATAGGTGGCGTACTTTAACCAGCAGATCCAGCAGCTCCGGATAGCTTTTTAGAAAACGTTGAACTACGAGATTCAGCACATGGGCCAGGCATGGTACGTGTGTCAGTTAGCCTCACCTCAAAGCCGCCACTAGGTTCCTGCCATTGTCACAGACAACCATGCCTGGCTGGAGATTTAGTGGTGTCAGCCATACATCTGCCTGCTCTTTCAGAGCTGTCAACAACTCTTCAGCATTGAGCAGTTTCTCACCTAAACAAATTAGCTTCAGCGCAGATTCTTGCCGCTTTGCTTTGGCAGTGCTGCAGTGCTTCCAGCTTGTGACGGATGAGCTCATTTCTGACATGGAGGCTGAAGAGGAGGAGGAGGTGCAGGAGCTGTACACAGAGGGGGCAACCCTGATTGACGTAGGGCCTGCAATCCTTGGCTTCGGGAGGATGTGTTCCATCCCAAGATCTGACTGGGTACCGGCTTCCACTATGTTAACCCATTGTGCCATCAGCGAGATGTACCGTCCATGGCCACAAGCACTTGTCCACGTGTCCGTGGTTAGGTGTACTTTCCCAGTAACTGCATTGTTGAGGGCACAGTAATGTTGTGGGACATGTGCTTGTGTAATGCCGGGACGGCACAGCGGGATTAATAGTGGCGGCTGGGGAAAGAGTACCTTGGGACGGCTACCGCCATCAGGTTGCGAAAGCTTCCATCTCCACGAGCCTAAAAGGCAACAATTCGACCACAAGCAGACAAAAAATATGAGGATTGAGTACTGTGGCCTGTGGGGCGTCGACTGCGTATTTCCGCTTATGTTGCAATGACTGGGATATTGACAACTGAAGGATGCACTGAAACAAGGACGTGCTTGATGATGGTGCTATTTGAGTGTGGGCAATGGCAGGTGCAGGGCAGGAGGCATCGTCACATGCACCGTGGACAGGGGATTTGGTTCCATGCACAACAGTGGAAGAAGCAGTGGTGTCACCCACAGACACTGTTCCTGGAGCCTGGTGTTGGGCCCACAAAGTTGGGTGCTTTGCTGCCATATGCCTGATCATGCTAGTGGTGGTAAGGCTGGTAGTTTTGCTACCCCTGCTGATGCTGGCATAACAGGTGTTGCAAATGGCCTGTTTTGGATTATTGGCAGAGTCTTTAAAAAATAACCAGACTCAGGAAGACCTAACAGTTGGACTGGCAACTTCCGTCAGGTTGGTGTTAAGTGGAACGGTTGCCTGCCTTCTGTCTGCTGCCACGACACAGATTCCGGCCTGAAGTGGTGCGATGCCTACCTCACCCTGTGTGCTGCTGTCCTCGCTCTGCATGTCTTACTGCAAGGTTGGGTCTGTTACTACATCATCCACCACCTCATCTTCCACTTCCCCATCCTGGTCCTCCTCCTGACTTTCCGGCAATTGTGTCTCATCATCGTCTGCCTCTTGTGACCATGGCTGCTCAAAGATTTGTGCATCGCTACATGGAATATCATCTTGCCCTGCTTCTAGTGAAGCGGGTGAGAGGCATGAATCTCCAAATGTAAAACTGAACAGCTCTTCGGAGTGTCCGAGTGTGGGATCAGTTGTCTCAGGGCACTCAGTATGGTGGGAGGAAGGATGATCAGGGTAAGGAATATGAGTTCCACATTCATGGCTACTGTGACTTGACCGTCTTGAAAACAGGGTGCTGGTGGATCAGTAACTGGAAGTATTATTCGCTATCCAGCCAACAACCATTTCACACTGCTATCTTGTCGCAGTCCCGTAGGACTTCGGACACTAAGGTCCAGCAAGAAGATGTGGGTGTTTCGGTGGGACAATTTCAGCTTGCCCACGGCATCAGCCTGCACCATCACCATCACGTTCACTTTCCCGCCCCTTGGCACTCGCCTTGCCAATTGTAAATGGAATAGAAAATTATACACATTCACTACAAAAGGGTTATTTGGGAGTCACCTTGTATGTGATACGTGTGCTTGAAAACCACACTTTTATCTATCTGGACTTTAGGTAAAAATGTTTTTAGCCTTATCAGATTTAATAATTACGTTAGCAAACTGCAAAAAAAATACAATGTTCTGGCCTAAACTGGCCAAACTTTGAGTACGCACAGATATGAGCTGGCAGGGAGATGCCACTACGACAAATGTGTGCCCTGTTCTTTTTTTATTTTTGGGCTAACTAGTGCTGTTTATCAGGACTCTGACACCCAGGACAAAAAAATAGAAAACTGGCCTACACTGCCCAAACTTTGAGCACACACAGATATGAGCTACCATGAAGATACCAATGCGAAAAATGTGTGCCCTGTTTTTTTATTTTTGGGCTAACTAGTGCTGTATATCAGGACTGTGACACCCAGCACAGAAAAAGGAAAACTGGCCTACACTGCCCAAACTTTGAGCACACTCAGATATGAGTTGGCACGTCGATACCACTACGACAAATGTGTGGCCTGTATTTTTTGTATTGTTTTGCGAAATACTGCTGTATATCAGTACAGTGACACCCAGGACAAAAAAAGAAATCTGCCGTAAACTGCCCAAACTTTGGGCACACACAGATATGAGCTGCCACAGAGATACCACTACAACAAATGTGTGGCCTGTATTTTTTTTTTGCAAAATACTGCTGTATATCAGTTCAGTGACACCCAGGACAAAAAAAAGACAACTGCCGTAAACTGCCCAAACTTTGAGCACCCAAAGATATGAGCTGCCACTAAGACAAATGTGTGGCCTTTATTTTATTTTTGGGCTAACTAGTGCTGCATATGTGGTGCCCCTGAGGGTACAGTTGCCACAGAGGTATTGCATCTCAACCAGAGATGTAGTATTACACCTTTCAGGTGAGATGGGGACACCCAACCTGGCTCTGACACAACACTGCATCCACACACACACTAGCATCAGTTCCTGTAGCATGTCTGCTGGCTAGGAAAGGGTGTGAGATGGTGGGTGGAGCTGGAGGGTTAGAGCAGGAGAATAGAGGGAAGTAGGGGTGAGTTTTCCCATAGGGGAAGAAGGGGAAAGACGTGCATAGGCAACCTTCCCATAAGGGAAGGCGAAAAGAGATAGAACCATGCAGCAGGCTCCTGGTCTAGAGGAGCTGCTGACAGACAGAAAGAAGCTCCCTAGAGGGGAAAAGGGGTTTCTCAGAGGCACGGCTGAACAGAGGCTACCCTTGGGGCTCTTTCTAGTCTGACGGACGTCAGCTGGGAGAATCCAGGTCGCAGAAGGGACTTGTCCCCTAGACTAGTGGAGCATACAACAGGACTCAGCTAGCAAGCCGAATGCTGTGGCAACTTTAGGGGTCACAGCCAACAACCACAATCATCTTCTCTGGGAAGGCAGCAATATAGAATCAAGGAAACGCCTGGGTCACGTTGTCCGACAGGATTCGCACCTGCTGGACTGGGACACTGTTTGTGTGGTGCTGGGAAGGAAACAGGAGTGGGAATCAGCACAGTGAGATGGCCAGGGAAGGCATATACTGACAGGGAGTTCTGGAAAGGTATCCTCCTGTAAGGTTCTGTGTACATGTTCCTGAAACTCAGTTTGTTCGTCAGCCATTTTACTTTCTGTCTTGCTGCAGCTATCTTGCCCTCAGTCAAAATGGAGTTTCCAGCTTGCATGTTCCCGCCCTGATTCTCTCCTTTTGCTTCTTAAGCAGCCACAGCTGAGCAATCAGTGCTTCAGAATCTAGCCTGCAGTGAACCTGTGACCTGACCCCTGAAGCCTTGGACCTTGTACTCCAGCTATTCCTACTGAGGAACTCTGAAGCACTTGTGGACTCTGAACCCTGCTCTTTGAAAGACCCACGTTTGCATGGACTTACGGTAACAGAGAAGAAGATCCTGAACCTGTTGTGGAGAGTGATTGCTGAGCTTAGATTACTCTGGCCTGCTGTGTCTCCTGCTTCTGTGTCTGCAAACTGTGTGACTATTTTTGCCAACTTGTATGAAGTAATACAAGACTTTCTATATCAAACCTGTGTCTCATGTATTTTCATCGCACCCAAGCACAAGACGCTATATGAACTGTACTACATACATTACAAGATTCTGAAGCCAAACGTTAGTGTCTGCTGGGTCTGGAAAGGCTGTGTCTGCTGTAACTCTGGATATCGGATGTCCGGTTGTACTTTCTGTGATGACAGTGGTTGTGACTTCTCACAACCATTCCAGATGTCCGGGTGAACTTTCTGTGATGATAGTGGTTGTGACTTCTCACAACCATTCCAGGTGAGCAGTTCCGTTAATTTTTTTTTCTCTCTGCAGTGTTACCACAGGTAAACACTATTGTTTTTTTTTTTTTCTCCTCTCCTCTTCTTCCAGTACTCCTGTCCTAAAAGATCTGGAAAATGGAGGCCCGCATAAAGGAACTTTGCGGAGTGACTGATAATATCCTTGCAGATTTGCAGAATATAAAGACCCGTTTTACAAACCTACAGGACCTCACTAATCACAATTTGCAAGTGTTTGGACAGACTGCCCAGGATTTGCGAGCCAGGATTGAGGTTCTAGAGGAGCGAGTCCAGGCTCCTGCCGTAGCCCCGAGTTCTGGGATTCCCAAGTTGCCCCCTTTTCGTTTTGGCGGTGAACGTGAGAAATTCAGGGGATTTATTAATCAATGCAATCTTTTTTTTTCTGCACATGCTTCACAATTTCCCACTGAACGATCTAAGGTGCTTACTATAATTATGTTGCTTACCAACAAGGCTTTTATGTGGGCAAACCCTCTGATTGAGACTGAGGATGATTGTTTGAATCACCTTGATGCTTTTATTTCAGCCATGGGGCAGGTGTTTGATGACCCCAATCGAGGTGCAACAGCTGAAGCAGCCATGTTAGCTTTGCGCCAAGGTAAGCACTCGGTAGCTGAATATGCCTTGGATTTCAGGAGATGGGCCCTTGATACCACCTGGGACAGTTCCGCCAAAAAATCTATTTTTCGAAAGGGGTTATCTCCACTGATTAAGGATGAACTTGCTCGTGCCGACCCTCCCACTGCGTTAGGTGACTTTATTAACTACTGCATCCGTATTGATACTCGTCTGACTGAACGCAGGCAAGAGAGATGGTTCGAAAGCAATCGCACTAACCTTTTCCTACCTTCCTCTCCAGCTAAGGAACCTTTGAGTAGGATTACACGGGAACCTGAACCTGAACCCATGCAGGTAGACTCTTTACAACGACGGGTTAGTGATGCACGCAAGGAACATCGTTTTAAGGAGAATCTATGTTTCTATTGTGGTAAGTCAGGGCACTTCATGATAAACTGCCCCAGCCGTTCTCGTAAGACTACTGCAGCACTCATTCATTGTGAGTGTTGCGAGAGGGGATCTGTCAGGTCCGAGCCTCAGGCTCCAGAGAGATCTGCAGCAACAGATCTTGATTTCTCGGACTTAAACTCCGTTACCTCTGAGGACGTTGACTGTGTAAACGCTGCCATTTTTCAAGTTTCCTCAGCGGTGTCCCAGCTGAGTTGTAAGAAAAACAATTCTCATTGCTTTCTTTCCATCAAACTCTGGGTTGACTCAGCTTGGGTGTCTAGCTCTGCTATGATCGACTCAGGGGCAAGTGGAAATTTTATGGATGTCTCCTTTGCTCTGAAAACAGGGGATACGTTCAGTGAAGAAGGCTACTCCAGTACAGATGGAAACTGTGGATGGCTCCCTGCTGACCTCTGGACCAGTGGATCAGGAAACAGAGCCTTTGAGGGTTCTTATGGGTAAAGATCATCAAGAGAAACTGTCCTTTATGCTTATCTCTTCTCCCCACTTTCCCATTATTCTAGGGCTACCATGGCTGCAGGCTCAGAATCCTACCATTAACTGGGAGACCAAGGAATTACACTTTCCAGAGAAACAGATGAGTCCAAAAGTTTCAGCTTGCTCTGTTCCTAAAGGAACCATGTCAGTCCCTGAACTACCAGCTGTATACCAGGACTATGTGGATTTATGTGACAAGAAGAACGCTGACCAGCTTCCTCCTCACCGTCCATATGATTGTCCAATTGAATTATTGCCTGGAGCAGAGATACCTTTTGGTAAGATCTACCCCTGGCGGGGCCCGAGCTAAAGGCTTTAAAGGATTACATAGACGAAAATCTAGCCAAGGGCTTCATACGCCCCTCTTCATCTCCTGCAGGTGCACCCATCTTCTTTGTAAAGAAGAAAGATGGATCTCTGAGACCATGCGTAGACTATAGGGAACTCAATAAGGTTACTATTAGAAACCGTTATCCATTGCCTTTAATCCCTGAGTTATTGGAGAGAGTGCGACATGCCAAAATTTTCTCTAAACTAGATCTTCGTGGGGCCTATAACTTAGTCCGTATTAGACCTGGGGATGAATGGAAGACTGCATTCAGGTCACGCTATGGACACTTTGAATATCTAGTTATGCCTTTTGGTCTGAGTACCGCCCCAGCCACTTTCCAACACTTGGTGAATGACATCTTCAGGGATCTCCTAGATACATTCGTGGTAATTTATTTGGATGATATTCTAATTTTTTCTAACTCCACAGAGGAACATCATGGACATGTGAGAATGGTCTTGGAACGTCTAAGACAAAATCATCTTTACATCAAACTTGAAAAGTGTGAATTCCATAAGACCGAAATTCAATTTCTGGGGTATGTACTGTCTACACAAGGAATTAGTATGGATGGAAGCAAAACCCAAGCCATCAAGGATTGGCCAAGTCCTAGAAATGTGAAGGAGGTACAGCGCTTCATCGGGTTTGCCAACTTCTATAGACGTTTCATTAGAAATTTCTCTGAGGTAGTGTCACCTATCACCCAACTTACCCGGAAAGAGTCTAGGTTCTCCTGGACTCCCCAAGCCCAGGAAGCATTTTCCCGTCTAAAAGATAAATTTACCACTGCACCTATCCTAGTACATCCCAACCCCGAGCTTGCCTTCATAATAGAGGTGGATGCTTCAGACTGTGCCGTTGGAGCTATACTCTCTCAGAGAACAGGTGAGAAGAATGTCTTGCATCCCTGTGCCTTCTTTTCCCAGCAGTTGTCTTCGGCTGAGAGGAACTACGATGTGGGCAATAGAGAGTTGTTGGCCATTATTGCCGCCTTCAAAGAATGGAGACACCTTCTTCAGTGGGCTGCACAGCAAATAGTCGTCCTGACAGACCATCGTAACCTTGAGTTTATCAGGTCGGCTAAGTGCCTGACTCCTCGCCAGGCTCGCTGGAATCTTTTCTTAAACCAATTTAATTTTATCATTTCTTATAGACCAGGATCGCGCAATGGAAAGGCTGATGCACTCTCTAGGATTTACTCAGCAGAGACACGTCCAATTACTCCTCCTAAGACTATTCTTCCTGACTCTAGATTCCTAGGAGTAATTCATAATCAAGACCTACTTAAGGACATCAAGGAAGCATACCATGCGGATTCCTTTTTGGCACAACCCCCAAGGGACGTAAGTCTTGTCTTTAAGAATGGTGTGTGGATTCAGGGACAACGCCTGTATATTCCTGAAACAGTCAGATTGAGAGTATTGCAACTCATTCACGATTCCAAGATAGCTGGGCATAGAGGAATTCTAAAGACACAGGAATTTCTTTCTCGTTTCTTTTGGTGGCCCACTTGCAGGAAGGATGTTTTAAACTATGTCACTTCATGTGAAGTTTGTGCAAGATGCAAAACACCTCGCTCCTCACCAACTGGTCTGTTACAGCCTCTTCCCACCCCGTCCCGCCCGTGGGGATCCATTTCTATGGACTTCATTGTGGAGTTACCAACCTCTCAAGGGAAGAACACCATTCTAGTGGTGGTTGACCGTCTAACAAAGGCAGCTCATTTTATTCCTTGTGTCGGCTTACCCACTGCAAAACAGACATCAGATCTGATGATTAAAGATGTGTTTCGCTTACATGGAGTACCGGATGAGGTTATTTCGGATCGAGGGGTGCAATTCACTTCTAGGTTTTGGCAAAATTTCTGTGCAGCATTGGACATTAAAGTAAACCTTTCTTCTGCTTTTCATCCCCAGACTAATGGACAGACCGAACGAACCAATCAAACCCTGGAGCAGTATCTCCGCTGCTTTATCTGCCACCTACAGGATGATTGGGTGGATCTACTTCCATTAGCTGAGTTCTCGTATAACAACTCTCAGAGTGCCTCCACTAAGCAGTCTCCTTTTTACTCTAATCTAGGTTATCATCCTAACATTCTACCACGATTTCCCATAGAAACGCCTTTACCAGCAGTGGCTGAAAGAATCACGTCTTTACAGAAGAATATGGATCTTCTAAGGAGAATCTGGAATCGGCTCAGGAAAGGTACAAGAAAGCAGCAGATAAATTTTGTAAACCTGCACCAGCTTTCAAGGTAGGAGACTTGGTCTGGCTGTCAACCAGAAATCTTAAGTTAAGGATTCCATCGTCTAAGCTGGGACATAAGTACATTGGACCCTATAAAATCAGTAAAATTATAAGTGCTGTTGCTTGTCGTCTTCAACTGCCCAGAACTAGGAGAATCCACCCTGTCTTTCATGTATCCCTACTAAAGGCTGCGACACCCAATACGTTTCCTGGACGTTCTTCTCCTTGCCCTGACCCAGTGCTAGTCGATGGTCAGGAAGAATTTGTGGTGGAAAGGATTTTAGATTCCAGGTTGTATAGAAATCAGTTACAATATCTGATTAAATGGCAGGGCTACCCAGTGGAGGACAACTCATGGGAACTAGTCAATAACGTTAATGCTCCTCGCTTGCTCCGTCAGTTTCATCAGAGGTACCCAAACAAGCCTGGTCTGAGGTCATCCGGAGGTTGTCCCTAAGGGGGGAGTAATGTAAGGTTCTGTGTACATGTTCCTGAAACTCAGTTTGTTCGTCAGCCATTTTACTTTCTGTCTTGCTGCAGCTATCTTGCCCTCAGTCAAAATGGAGTTTCCAGCTTGCATGTTCCCGCCCTGATTCTCTCCTTTTGCTTCTTAAGCAGCCACAGCTGAGCAATCAGTGCTTCAGAATATAGCCTGCAGTGAACCTGTGACCTGACCCTGAAGCCTTGGACCTTGTACTCCAGCTATTCCTACTGAGGAACTCTGAAGCACTTGTGGACTCTGAACCCTGCTCTTTGAAAGACCCACGTTTGCATGGACTTACGATAACAGAAGATCCTGAACCTGTTGTGGAGAGTGATTGCTGAGCTTAGATTACTCTGGCCTGCTGTGTCTCCTGCTTCTGTGTCTGCAAACTGTGTGACTATTTTTGCCAACTTGTATGAAGTAATACAAGACTTTCTATATCAAACCTGTGTCTCATGTATTTTCATCGCACCCAAGCACAAGACGCTATATGAACTGTACTACATACATTACACCTCCATCTGCCTGGAAGTTGGCTGGATCCCTCACCTGGAGGACGTGGCACCAAGCGGGCATCTGTGTGCACCAGAACTGTGAGTAAAGTGTTGGAAACTGCATTTGACTGTGTCTTCTCAAGTTCTAACTGCAACACTCACTCAGCACTGCTACATCTACCATCACCATTATCCTCTACAACATACATCTGCCCTGGGACAGCAAGCTCTGCCTGTGGAGAGCTATTCCAACTCTGCTGCATCACACCATCAGTCCAAAGGATCTGGTTGCAGCGCTGGTCGCCTCTGACCAGAAACCACAGGTGGCGTCACGAACACTTCAATACAACCTCTATTATCCCCTGTAAATATTCCCCTTTTATTGGATGCCCAGGGCCACGGACCGGGTCACTGCCGCTGTGACACTTTCCCTTTAAGAAGCGGCCTGGTACCGAGTACCCCACTGCCCAGGCGGGTGATCCATATATCAGTTCTGTGACACCCAGGACAAAAAAATGGAAAACCGGCCTACACTGCCCACACACAGATTTGACCTGCCACGGAAGTACCACTATGACAAATGTGTGGCCTGTATTTTTTTGCGAAATACTGATGTATATAAGTACAGTGACACCCAGGACAAAAAAAAAGAAAACTGCCATAAACTGCCAAAACTTTGGGCCCACACAGATATGAGATGCCACGAAGATACCAGTACGACAAATGTGTGGCCTGTTTTTTTATTTTTGGGTTAACTAGTGCTGTATAACAGTACTGTGACACCCAGGACAAAAAAAAAGAAAACTGCCGTAAACTGGCCAAACTTTGAGCACGCACAGATATGAGCTGGCGCGAAGATACCAGTATGACAAATGTGTGCCCTGTTTTTTTATTTTGGCAAAATACTGCTGTATATAAGAACAGTGACACCCAGGCCAAAAAAAGAAAACTGACATAAACTGGCCAAACTTTGAGCACGCACAGATATGATCTGGCACGGAGAAACCACACCAAAAAATGTGTGGCCTGTTCTCCAATTACACCTGGGGCTAGCTATATACAGCCAATATATCATATAGGTAGCAGCAGCATTACCAGAACACAGGAAGGGAATGGACACTTTTGATGCATGCAGTGATATATATACACGCATACAGTGCCTGCAGGCCTTGCACTGATATGTACAGAGCGAAGTACACTACCCTGCCTACCTAACACTGGAACCTATATACTCCGGAATTTGTCCTTAGAAGGACTGTTGGTTTAGCTGGATTGAGTAGTTTAGGATGGTAGACCCCACACTGACTAAGAAATCACCAAATCTGACCCTATCTCGGCAGCAGCTCTCCCTACACTGTCTCAATCCGGAGCTGAATGCGGCGAGCAGTGCGGCGTCCGGGCTCTTATACCCCAGATGATGCTGTGCGGCCAGCCAATCACAGCACGACCACAACAGAGATGGCTGCGGCGCTTCATTGCCTGGCAGACAATCCCTGCATCATGATTGTGTATGTAAAGTCCACCAAAAAGGCTGTGCGGAGAAGCTAGTTCCCACCAAGTAATCCTGGCAATGCTCGGTGCTCGCCGAGTACACCGAGTACTGTGATACTCTGGCGAGTAACTAGTCTTCAGTCATTATAGGTGGCTGCTGCTTCTGAATTCTCACAGCATATGCACTGCACACTTTAATCACTACTGTAGACACAATTTTTTTTACTTTCAGAAGGGTAACAGGAAAAGTGGACCAAATGGACCATACAATTTGTTGTGCAATCTCTCCTGAGCATGCCAATATGTGGGTGAAAACCACTGTTTGGGCGTACGGCAAGACTCGGAAGGGAAGGAGCACCATTTGACTTTTTGAATGCAAAATTTGCTGGCATAATTAGCGGATGCCATGTCGCGTTTGGAGAGTCCCTGATGTGCTTTAACAGTGTAAACCCCCCACAAGTGACTCCATTTTGGAAACTAGACTCCTCAGGGAACTTATCTAGATGCGTATTGAGCAACCTAAGCCCCAGGTGCTTCACAGGAGTTTATAACTTTGAGTCATAAAAATGAAAAAAAAATTTCATTTTTTCCACAAAAATGTTTTTCACCTCCAAATCTTGCATTTTCATAAGTGTAACAGGAGAAATTGCATCATACAATTTGCAGGGCAATTTTTTTCTGAACATGCCAAAACCCCATGTATGGAGACGACAGTGGAACCCCACCTCCCCCGGAAGTGACACCATTTTGGAAACTAGACCTCTCAGGGAACTTATCTAGCTGTGTGGTGAGCATCTTGAAATCACACATGTTCACAGAAGTTTATAACTTTGAGCTGTGATAAAATATAATTTTTCCCAAAATAATGTTATTTTAGCCCCAAATTTTGAATTTTCACAAGGGAAACAGGAAAATATGGACCCCAAAATTTGTTGTGTGATTTCTCCAGAGTTCACTGAAACTCCATATCTGGTTGAAAACTACTTTTAAGGTACAGTGCATATTATAGGAGTGCCATGTTACAGTGCAGATTTTGCTGCATTGGTTTGAGGGTGCCATGTCACATTGGCAGAGCCCCTGAGGTGCCTAAACAGGAGAAACCCCCATAAGTGACACCATTTTACAAACTACACTTCTCCATGAGTTCACCTAGGGGTGCAGTGATCATATTGACACCACAGGTGGGTCACAGAATATTATATCATTGGGCAGTGGAGAAAAAATAGTTAACATTTTTCCACCAAGATTTTGTGTTTGCCCCAAATTTTACATTTTCATATTGGAATAATGGTAAAAATGGCACCAAAATTTGTCCCACAATTTCTGCAGAATGTAGAAATGCCCTATATATGGCTGTACAGTACTGCTTATCCACAAGGCGAGACTCGGGATTAACGGAGTGCTATTTGCATCCTGGAGCGTAGATTTTTCTAGAATAGTTTGCAGACTCCATATACAGAGCTCCTAAGTCCTAGAAAAGCAGAATCCCCCACAAGTGACCCAATTTTAGAAATGATACCCCTTTGAGAATTTATCTACAGGTGTAGTGATGATTTTGACTCCATGGGTGTTTTCCAGAAACAAGCAGTAGTGGATGTTGCTGAGTGAAAATCGCAAATTGTAATTGTAGTGACCAGTATGTTGCAGTGACCAGTACGCTGTAGTAATCAGTACATTATGCCCAGCTCATGCTTCTGGAAACAAACCCATAAATTAGGCGAGCTCTCATCACAACAGAAATGCCAAACATGTGAGCGCTAAATGTGCTTCAGACACCCTGAGGTTCAGAAGGGAGGGGGCACTTGGATTTGGGAGCGGAGAATTTGCTGCATTTCTTTTGGGGGGATGAGGAGCCATATAGTTTTTCCAGAGCCTTTGTACTACCAATAATTTGAAAGCCCTTATATTTCTGTTAATTAATGATGGACCTGAGTGGGGGTTTACTTTTTTTTGTGGATTGAGTTGGAGCTTTTATTGGGAACATTTTACATAACGTTTAGGATCACTTTTATCAAGCGCTCTACGCTGAGCACTTACTTTGGGGTTTCTATTTAAACTCCAAATAAAGTGACAAATGAAATCCCCGTTCACTAATCCATTCACTATAATGAGGCAGCAGAGTTACTCTGGACTCCATCTGGCCTCTTTTCAGTGTTGCCCTTCTTTTCAGAAGTGCACAAAACTGTGGTCAACTGCACTTTTATGCTCCCCTAAAAAGATGGGCACCTCCAGATCACATGTCAGACGGCGTCCACAGTGCCTCCATCTGCCTCATTATAGGTAACTAGCTATGAACCCGTTCTACGCCCGGGTGGCAAGCATTTTTATAGGTATATGGTCTCCCATCCTGGTATGTGCTGCCCCCTCCTATCCTGGTATGCATGGTCCCTATCCTGGTATGCATGGCACCCCTCACCCCCACCCAAATCAGGTATTCATGGCACCCCATTCCTCATCCTGGTATGCATGGTCCCCTCATCCCCCTATCCTGGTATGCATGGTACCTGCTCATCCATATCCTGGTATTCATGGTTCCCTCACCCCCCAATCCTGGTATGCATAGTCCCCTCCTGCCCAATCCTGGAATGCATGGTCCCTTCACCCCCCAATTCTGGTATGAATGGTCCCCTCACCCCCAATTCTAGTATGCAAGGTCCCCCCTCATCCCTATCGTAGGATTTATGGTATAATTCACCCCCAAATCCTGGTATGCATGGTCCCCTCATCCCAAATCCTGGTATACATGGCACCAGGGCCGGCGTCAGCACCCGGCATACCGGGGCAAGTGCCGGGGCCCTAAGTAGGCGGGGGGGCCCACTCGCCGTCGGGCACCCCGGCGCCAGTTAGCAGTGCTAGCGCCATCACTGGGCCCCCCCGCTTGCTCAGGGCCCCGGCAGCAGCCGGCGCAATACTTACCTCTCCCCGTGCCTCCGCTGCCGCAGCTCCGGGCTCCAGGGGGCGCCTGCGCCGGCGCTTCCTCTCTCCCAGCAGCGCCGCTGAATGATGTCATCATTCAGCGGCCAGCTGTGGCAGAGAGGGCGCGGACGCCGGACAGGTGAGGTGTGTGTGTGTGTGTGTGGCTGCGTGTGTGTATGTGAGAGAGTGTCTGCGTGTGTGTATGTGAGAGAGTGCTGCCTGCGGTGCTGTCTGTGTGTGGTGCTGTATGTGTGATGGTGGTGGCGGGAGGCAGTGATGGTGGTGAGGAGAGGCAGTGATGGTGGTGAGGAGGCAATGATGATGGGGTGGCAATGATGATGGGGAGGAAATGATGATGATGATAATGATGGGGAGGCAATGATAATGGGAAGGCAATGATGATGATGATATTAATGGGGAGGCAATGATGATGATGAGGAGGAGGAGGCAATGATAATGGGAAGGCAATGATGATGATGATATTAATGGGGAGGCAATGATAATGATGATGATGGGGAGGCAATGATAATGGGAAGGCAATGATGATGATGATATTAATGGGGAGGCAATGATGATGATTATGGGGAGGCAATGATAATGGGGAGGCAATGATGATGATGATGGGGAGACAATGATGATGATGATGAGAAGGCAATGATGATGATGATGATAGGGAGGCAATGATGATGATGTTGGGCAGGCAATGATGATGATGGGGAGGCAATGATGATGATAAAGGGCAGGCAATGATGATGCTAATGGAGAGTCTTTCCACAGCGCCCTTTCCTGAGCCGTAACAGTGCAGAACGCAGCACAGTGTAGAGGAGAGCTCCATATTTTGTATGGAGCATTATATGTGGTCCAGTATTCTGTATGGAGCATTATATTGGGTCCAGTATTCTGTATGGAGCATTATATGGGGGATGGCAGGGTGACATCCCGCATGGGGTATTATATGGGTGATGAGGGGGAGACTGTGGTGCCCATAATATTGTGTGGAGGACTGTACTGTCCAGTCTGTACTGTGCGCTGTGAGGATTTGGCGGTTTTTGAGCTATTGTACAATTTACAATAGATATCAGTCATGTAATGGAAGTGTAACGACCCTGTCAGCGCCAGCGAACTGCCACGGCTGAGCAGGGTGACTCACCCACACTGTGGAAGGGCCCGGGGTCAGATGCCGCAGGGACGCTCAGGCAGACAGGACCAGAGCAGTGTGGTGAGAGTAGAAGTAAGCAAAAGGACCTGCGATCATGTGACCACAGGGGGCGGGGCTTAGCGTTCTGCTACTGGAGGTGAGTGCAGGACTCTCCAGGGATCCTGGATTAGTGAATAGGGAAACTCAGGTCAGACAAACGGGGTTCATACACAGAGAGGACGGCGCAGTACAGAAGGGGCGAGCAGAGAATAGTCAGAACATAAGCCAGGAGTCATACACGAGATAGCAATGCAGTACAGGAGGGGTAAACAGAGCATTGTCAGGACAAAGGCAAGATGTCATACACGAGATAGCAACGCAGTACAAGAGGGGCAGGCAGAACTTGTAACGGGAACAGAACCAAGTCAAAACCAAGCAAGCATAAAGAATCACAAGCACAAAACACAGGGTCACACACACTCGGCAAAGGGTCAAAGTATAAGCGACAAGGAATGGCCCCACAATAAGGCTATAAGAAGCCTCCCAGAATTCCAGAGTGAGGCCATCCAAATTAACCCTTAATCTACCTTTTCCCACAAACTCCGCAAACCATGACAGTACCCCCCTTTCAACGAGGGGCCTCTGGACCCCCTGGCTTATCAGGATGCCGGGCATGGAATGCACGAACCAAACGATTAGCGTGAACCGATGTGTCTGGCACCCAAGACCGATCCTTCGGACCATACCCCTTCCAATGTACCAGACACTGCAAAGATCCCTGATCCCGCCTGGAGTCCACAATGTGTTGTACTTCGAACTCCATATGCCCATCAGCCATAACGGGCAAAGGAACGGCGTCTGTATCTTCCCTCATTGACCCCAGGGGTTTAAGTAAGGACCTATGAAATACATTATCGAGTTTCACAGAGGGAGGGAGGCGAAGGCGATAGGCTACCGGGTTAACCACCTCGATGACTTCGTAAGGGCCAATAAATTTAGGCCCTAGTTTAGCGGAAGGTATTCGGAGACTTATGTTCCGTGTGGAAAGCCAAACCTTATCTCCACATCGCAAAATCTGAACCGAGTCCCTTTTTTTATCCGCAAAATGTTTATACTTTTCCTGAGCCCTGGAAATATTTTGTCGAACTTTCGACCAGAGATTCCTGAGACGACTGATCCCGTCATCAGCCCCCGGGCAACCAGAATCAATACGCGAGAACTCGCCAAAATGAGGATTTATCCCATAATTGATAAAAAAATGGTGACCTACCGGTAGACTGGTTTACCCGGTTGTTGAAGGCGAACTCTGCTAATGGTAAGGCCTTAGACCAGTCGCTTTGCAGAGTAGAAGTCAGGCACCGAAGAATTTGTTCAAGCGACTGGTTGGTGCGTTCAGTTTGCCCGTTGGTCTCTGTGTGGTACGCTGAGGAAAAAGACAACGATATCCCCAACTTTTTGCAAAAAGCCCGCCAAAAATTAGACACAAATTGCGTCCCTCTATCTGACACAATATTAGTAGGCACCCCGTGTAAACGTACCACCTGAGAGAGAGTCTCTGCTGACGGTAAACTTGCCATGGGTACAAAATGTGCTAGTTTAGAAAATCTGTCCACAATTACCCAGATTACAGTATTTCCACGGGAGGATGGCAGATTGGTAATGAAGTCCATGGACAAATGAGTCCACGGTCTTCCCGGAATTAGTAAAGGCGCCAATTCCCCGGCCGGCCGGCAATGAGAGCTCTTAGAACGGGCACATATCCCACATGCAGCAACATGCATCTTAATATCCGAAGTCATTAGAGGCCACCAAAAAAGTCTTGCCACTGCTTCTCGCATGGCCGCTATACCAGGGTGGGCACTCAATTTCGAATCATGGAACTCCCACAGGAGTTTAGTGCGCAAATGCTGAGGCACGAACAACTTATTTTCAGGTTTGGACCTTGGCGCTAAAGATTGTGCCTCCACAATCTCCCGCTCCAATTCCGACGACACTTCGGCAATAACAACACTGGGTTTAAGAATGGGGGACGGTGGATCGGGGGCGGATAATGGCTCAAAACTACGTGACAGAGCGTCAGCCTTGACGTTTTTAGATCCTGGTCGAAAAGTAATAGAAAACTGAAATCTGGAAAAAAAAAAGTGACCAACGGGCATGCCTGGGGTCAGTCTTTTAGCAGTTTTAATATATTCAAGATTTTTATGGTCCGTGATAACCATAATAGGGTGAGCCGCCCCCTCCAAAAAATGTCTCCATTCTTCGAACGCCAATTTGATAGCCAATAGCTCCCTATTGCCTACGTCATAATTTTTTTCAGCGGGAGAACATTTTTTAGAAAAATAGGCACAAGGCCTGAGATTTGTCAGGGAAGCTGGCCCCTGAGATAACACTGCTCCCACCCCCACCTCAGAAGCATCAACCTCGACCACAAACAGGATGGAAGGGTCAGGTTGAACCAGGATAGGAGCAGATGTAAAACAGTTTTTTAGCGTTAGAAAAGACTGTTTGGCTAACGGGGACCAGTTCTTGACATCTGCCCCTTTATGAGTGAGATCAGTAAGGGGTTTAGTTACCTGTGAGAAACCTTTAATAAACTTGCGTTAATAATTCGCAAATCCCAAGAAGCGCTGAAGTCCCTTAAGGTCTCGAGGTTGGACCCATTCCACAACAGCCTGCACCTTCTTGGGATCCATGCGAAACCCCTGAGGTGAGATTATCAGCCCTAAAAACGACAACTCTTGAACAAAAATGAACATTTTTCGAGTTTGACGAACAATTGATTTTCTCTGAGCCTTTGGAGTACAGTCTTAACATGTAACAAATGAGAATGTTTGTCAGCAGAATATATGAGAATATCATCTAGGTACACAACTACAAAGCGGCCGATGAGGTCCGAGAACACAACATTAATAAAATTTTGAAAAACTGCAGGTGCGTTGGTGAGACCAAATGGCATTACCAAGTTCTCAAATAACCCTTCAGAGGTGAGGAAAGCCGTCTTCCATTCATCCCCCTCCCGTATCCTGATTAAATTATAAGCCCCCCTAAGGTCAAGTTTTGAAAACCACATGGCCCCAGAAAGCTGATTACAGAGATCCGGAATCAACGGCAGTGGATATGTATTCCTGACCGTGATTTTATTTAGTTCTCGAAAGTAAAGGCAGGGACGTAGGCCGCCATCTTTTTCTTAACAAAGAAAAACCCTGCTGCTACCAGGGAAACTGAAGGTCTTATGTGCCCCTTGCGGAGACTCTCAGCAATATATTGTTTCATGGCTAGGCGCTCGGGACCTGATAGGTTAAACAAACGAGCTTTGGGCAATTTGGCTCCAGGAATTAGGTCAATGGCACAGTCAAATGGCCTATGAGGGGGTAACGCCTCAGCCTCACTTTCTGAAAAAACGTCCTCAAAGTCTTTCAGGTACTCCGGAATACCTTCCAGACTGATAGAAGACACAGAAACATGTTTTGCAATTTTCACACAAAAAACATCTTTATGGTAACAGTCGACACATTTGGACCCCCTCTTGATAATCTCCCCCAATTCCCAGTCAATCACTGGATTGTGGCGTAGAAGCCATGGCATGCCCAAAACCAACCCGGTGGGCAACTTGTCCATAACAAAACACTCAATCTCTTCCATGTGGGAAGAACCAACTTTCAACATAAATTTTTCAGAAACTGAAAGAATCCCCGTTCGGGTCAGTGGGGTATGAAGCCTGACTGTCCCTATCTGGTGCTGGGAAATTACATCAGAGCTGACCAAGTTGAGTGATGAACCACTGTCCACCAGTGCTGTGGAGAAAAAACGATTCTTGTCTACCAACAGTTCAACCTTTAGCAAAACCTTAGGGCATGAGGAAGAGAGTAGCTGAAGGTCTGGGCAGCCTCCTCGATTACTACCCAGACCTTGTCATTTCCCGTCGCCTTGGAGGATGACGGACACGAGGGACAATCTTTTATCCAATGACCGGACTCTCCACAATAAAAACAGAGCTGTTTCTCACGGCGGCGTTTCCTCTCCTTTTCTTTGACCGAAGTAGCGCCAATCTCCATGGGTTCGGGAGCGACACCAGTCTCTTTGCTACCGGAGAATAGGGATGCCTCGGACTGCATGACACCCCTAGCCCGTAGCCTGCGGTCCATAAGTACGGCCTGGGTAATGGCGTCCTCCAAGGTGTCAGGTGGAGGGTGAAGGGCCAGGGCATCTTGGAGGCGTTCAGATAAGCCTCTACAGAATAATCCCCGAAGGGCTGCATCATCCCATGAAATTTCTGCTGCGCAGCGCCGGAACTCTGCACAAAACCACTCAGCCGAGCGTTTACCCTGGCGCACATTCATCACCATGTCTTCAGCCATGCGAACCCTATCGGGTTCATCATATATACGACCCAGCGCTTCAAAAAAGGCATTGACAGTCATCCTTTCAGGGGCAGAGGGAGACAGAGAAAAAGCCCACGCTTGCGGTGCACCCCGAAGTAGAGAAATAACTACCCCCACATTCTGGAATTCATCCCCGGAGGAACGAGGCCTCACAGAAAAAAAAAGCTTGCACCCCTCCTTAAAGGCCATGAACTCCTTTTTGTCCCCAGAGAAGAAGTCTGGCAGTTTGACCGGCGACTCGGGGGACACCAGCGAAACATCTCTATCACCCGAGCTAGGAGACCCTGCAGCAATAGCCCCCTGCACAGTGTCCACCAACTGTTGTTGGGTCTGAGTCATTGTGCGTTGTTCCACATTAAGTTTCTGGAACATTAGTGTCAGGTTTTTAACCTGATCTGCCAAAGCTTGCATGGGATCCATGATACCAGACACTTTTTTTTTTTCTTTAGGAAGGATACTTAGCTTCCCCAACACAGAATAATATAAGGTCGCTTATATTGTAACGACCCTGTCAGCGCCAGCGAACTGCCACGGCTGAGCAGAGTGACTCACCCACACTGTGGAAGGGCCCGGGGTCAGATGCCGCAGGGGACGCTCAGGCAGACAGGACCAGAGCAGTATGGTGATAGTAGCAGTAAGCAAAATGACCTGCGATCATGTGACCACAGGGGGTGGGGCTTAGCGTTCTGCTACTGGAGGTGAGTGCAGGACTCTCCAGGGATCCTGGATTAGTGAATAGGGAAACTCAGGTCAGACAAACGGGGTTCATACACAGAGAGGACGGCGCAGTACAGAAGGGGCGAGCAGAGAATAGTCAGAACATAAGCCAGGAGTCATACACGAGATAGCAACGCAGTACAGGAGGGTAAACAGAGAATTGTCAGGACAAAGGCAAGAGGTCATACACGAGATAGCAATGCAGTACAAGAGGGGCAGGCAGAACTCGTAACGTAAACAGAACCAAGTCAAAACCAAGCAAACATAAAGAATCACAAGCACAAAACACAGGGTCACACACACTCGGCCAAGGGTCAAAGTATAAATAATATAAAAATAAATCTGGCACTCAATTGAAGGTGAAAGAAAAAGAGTTTTTATTTCAATATACAATCCTCAAAATTAGTAACGTTTCGGTCATGCATCTGACCTTCTTCAGACGGATTGTAAAGAGCTGCAAAGTGGGCGCCTTACCTTACAGCCTTATTGCTTTACTTACTTAGCGCTATAACTCACCTTCATTGTACCAGTGGACTTCAGATGAACTCACTTTGCAGCTCTTTACAATCCGTCTGAAGAAGGTCAGATGCATGACCGAAACGTTACTAATTTTGAGGATTGTATATTGAAATAAAAACTCTTTTTCTTTCACCTTCAATTGAGTGCCAGATTTATTTTTATATTATTTGTACTATGGGATTGGCATCCCAAATCTGAGCACCTTATTTTCATATACAAGGAGTGACGTGTTATTATACTCAAAGGGTCAAAGTATAAGCGACAAGGAATGGCCCCACAATGAGGCTATAAGAAGCCTCCCAGAATCCCAGAGTGAGGCCATCCAAATTAACCCTTAACCTACCTTTTCCCACAAACTCCGCAAACCATGACAGGAAGAAGAGAAGTGTTTGGCGTTGTGCTATACCCATATTTCTCTGCAGTATCTGTGCATCATGAATTGTGGTCTGTGTTAAGGGGGCCCACTGAGACTCTTTCGCCCGGGGCCCATAAAAACCTGGAGCCGGCTCTGCATGGCACCCTTTACCTCCCATTCCTGGTATGCATGGTACCCCTCTATCCTGGTATGCATGTTACCCCTCATCCCCCAATCCTGGTATGCATGGCCCCCTCACCCCCAATCCTGATATGCATGGTCCTCCCACCCCCTATCCTGGTATGCATGGTTCTCTCACCCCCCTATCTTGAAATGCATGGTCCCCTCCCCCCAATCCTGGAATGCATGGTCCCCTCACCCCCCAATGTTGGTATGCATGGTCCCCCCTCATCCATATCGTAGGATGTATGGTACCCACTCACCACCAATCCTCGTATGCATGGTCCCCTCATCCCCAATCCTGGTATACATGGCACCCTTACCTCCCAATTTTGGTATTCATGGTCCTCTCACACCCAATCCTGGTATGCATGGTCCTCTCACCCCCAATCCTGGTATGCATGGTACCTCCTCACCCACCTATCCTGGTATGCATGTTACCCCTCATCCTCCATTCCTGGTATGCATGGCCCCATCACCCCCCAATACTGGTATGCATGGTCCTCTCACCCCCTATCCTGGTATGCATGGACCCCTCTTCCCCTGTCCTGGTATGCATGGTTCTCTCACCCCCTATCTTGGTATGCATGGTCCCCTCAACCCCCAATCTTGGAATGCATTGGCCCCTCACCCTTCCAATCCTGGTATGCATGGTCTCCTTACTCCCCAATTCTGGTATGCATGGTCCCCTCTTCCCCCTATCCTGGTATGCATGAATCTCTCACCCCCATATCCTGATATGCATGGTCCCCTCACCCCCCAATCTTGGAATGCATGGTCCCCTCATCCCCCCAATTCTGGTATGCATGGTCCCCTCACCACCCAATTCTGGTATGCATGGTCCTCTCATCCCTATTATAGGATGCATGTTACCCCCCTCACCCCACAATCCTGGTATGCATGGCACCCCATACCTCCCAATTCTGGTATGCATGGTCCCCTCACCCCCCAATCCTGATGTGCATGGTCCCCTTACCCCCAATCCTGAAATGCATGGTTCCCTCACCCCCTATCCTGATATGCATGGTCTCCTCACCCCCCAATCCTGATATGCATGGTCCCCTTGCCCGCCAATCCTGATATGCATTGTCTCCTCACCCCCCAATCTGGGAATGCATGGTCCCCTCACGCCCCAATCCTAATGTGCATGGTCCTCTCACCCCCCAACCCTGATGTGCATGGTTGCCTCACCCCCCAACCCTGATGTGCATGGTCCCCTCACCCCCCAACCCTGATGTGCATGGTCCCCTCACCCCCCCAATCCTGATGTGCATGGTCCCCTCACTCCCAATCCTGATGTGCATGGTCCTCTCACCCCCCAATCCTGATGTGCATGGTCCTCTCACCCCCCAATCCTGATATGCTTGGACCTCTCACCCCCATCCCTGATGTGCATGGTCCCCTCACCCCCCAATCCTGATGTGCATCGTCCACTCACCCCCCATCCCTGATGTGCATGGCCCCCTCACCCCCAATCCTGATGTGCATGGTCCTCTCACCCCCCAATCCTGATGTGCATGGCCCCCTCACCCCCCAATTCTGATGTGCATGGTCCCCTCACCCCCCAATCCTGATGTGCATGGTCCTCTCACCCCCCAATCCTGATATGCTTGGACCTCTCACCCCCATCCCTGATGTGCATGGTCCCCTCACCCCCCCAATCCTGATGTGCATGGTCCCCTCACCCCCAATCCTTATGTGCATGGTCCCCTCACCCCCAATCCTGATGTGCATGGTCCTCTCACCCCCCAATCCTGATGTGCATGGCCCCCTCACCCCCCAATTCTGATGTGCATGGTCCCCTCACCCCCCAATCCTGATGTGCATGATCCTCTCAACCCCCTATCCTGATGTGCATGGTCCACTCACCCCCCAATCCTGATGTGCATGGTCCCCTCACCCCCCAATCCTGATGTGCATGGTCCCCTCACCCCCAGTCCTGATGTGCATGGTCCCCTCACCACCCAATCCTGATGTGCATGGTTCCCTCACCCCCAATCCTGATGTGCATGGTCCCCTCACCCCCCAATCCTGATGTGCATGGCCCCCTCACCCTCAAATCCTGATGTGCAAGGTCCCCTCACCCCCCCCTGTCCTGATGTGCATGGTCCCCTCACCCCCTATCCTGATGTGCATTGTCCCCTCACCCCCAGTCCTGATGTGCATGGTCCCCTCACCACCCAATCCTGATGTGCATGGTTCCCTCACCCCCAATCCTGATGTGCATGGTCCCCTCACCCCCCAATCCTGATGTGCATGGCCCCCTCACCCTCAAATCCTGATGTGCAAGGTCCCCTCACCCCCCCTGTCCTGATGTGCATGGTCCCCTCACCCCCTATCCTGATGTGCATTGTCCCCTCACCCTCCAATCCTGATGTGCATGGTCCCCTCACTCCCTATCCTGATGAGCATGGTCCTCTCACCGCTATTAAACTGCACACATACCCCCCAAAAAACAAACATTTATACTCACCTTTCTTCCCTGTGCTCCAGCGCTGTTCCGTTCTGCTGGACGCTGGGGGAGGGGAGCGGCGTTGGAGTACGCTCATGCCCATACCGCGCGGTTCAGCGCCATTTTGCTGAAGACACACTGTAAATGTGTCTTCAGCTAAATGGCGCCGGATAGCGCTATTGCGCATGCGCGCTTCCGAAGCGCACTCCTGGTCTCCTGCCCCGGGAGAATAGAAGCGCCACGGCAACGCTCCTCCCGGTCAGGTACGTATGTGAGTATGGCGCCGGAGATCGCGGTATGCATCCAGTACGCATACCGCGATCTCCGGCGCCATACAGAGTACTCACCGCTGGATGCCTCAATCTGTCTGGAGCCAGACTGCGCAGGCGTGTCGCGCTTGCGCAGTCTATAAAGGCTTCAGACAGAGTGACGCTCCAAGTGTTATATTATAGATCTTCCGCTGGGGGTTCCATATGAATCACGTATTTCAGAGATTTACACAGAAACCCCTGTATAAGCATTAAGCATAGAGTGCAGAGCTGAGTCTTAAGGGTATGCCACACTAAACAACATCGCTAACGGGATCGCTAAAAAACGTCATTATTTAGCGATCCCGTTAGCGATGTTGTTGTGTGCGGCATCTGCCAGCGACGAGCTTCCTGCTGTGATCTCGCTCGTCGCTGGAATCGTTGCGGACCCTATTTTCGTCGCTGGCGCCCCGCTGGGTAAGTATATATCGCTAAGTGTGGCACCTTTTTTAGCGATTTAGCGGTACTTTTGTACCGCTAAAGTCGTTAAGGAGATCGCTAACCGCGATAGCGTCCTAACGACATCGCTAAAATAGGTAGCCACTAGCGATATAGAAACAATCCCGCTAGCGATCTCATTAGTATGCGACGCTAACGAGATCGCTAGCGGGATTGTGTAGTGTGGCAGTACCTTTACTGCGAGTGAAGAATAAATCAACAGCAGGTGATCAATTGGTTTTATTTATTTTTTTATGCTATTCCTCTTGCTGTGTAAGTGATTAGGTGACTTAATTCTTCGGGTCGGTGCATTGGGCAGAGCTGCCGAGGGCTGCGTATTTCCTCAGTTAAGCCCTGCCCACTGCCACACCTCTTCCATTCAGCTCCGCCTTTGTCTGCATGCGTCCTGCGTACCTATCTTTAACATTGGGTACGCAGGTCATGCGGATGTAAGCGGATGCATCAGCATGCATCGTTTTGATGCTGCGCAGACCGCAACAAAATGCAACATATTGCGTTCGGCACAGCATCAAAACTACGCATGCGGGCCATCCGCATACATCCGCATGGCCTGCATACCCAATGTTAAAGATAGGTATGCAGGACGCATGCAGATGTAGGCGGAGCTGAACGGAAGAGGTACGGCAATGGGCGGGGCTTAACAGAGGAAGTACGCAGCCCTCCGCAGCTCTGCCCAGCACAAATGAGAAACTAGCCTAAAAGACGCTTTTTATTGCAAAAACTGCATTACCATATTTAGATAGCTATAATTTTTCCATATTTTAGCAGAGTCATGTTATGGCTTGCTTTTTGCGGGATGAGATGATATTTTTATTTTTACCATTTTTGTTCACATAACATTTTTTGATCGCTTTCTATTCCAATTTTTGGGAGGTAGAATGAACAAAAACCATCAATTCAGGAATTGTTTTTTGGGGTTTTCTTTTATAACTTTCCGAGTGTGGTAAAATTGGTAAGGCAGCTTTATTCTTTGGGTCAGTACGATTACAGTGACACCTAATTTATATAATTTTTTTATGTTTTGACGCTTTTGCCCATCAAAAACTATTTTATAGAAAAAATAATAATTTTTGCATCGCTTTATTCTGAGAGCTATAAAGATTTTATTTTTCAGCTGATGGAGTTGTACTGTATGATGGCTTGTTTTTTGCAGGACAAGATGAAGTTTTTTAGCGGTATAATTTTTATTTACATTCGTCTTTTTGATTGCGGTTTATTGCTCTTTTTGTTCAGAGGTATGATGATACAGCATAGGTTTTTGACTCGTTTTTTTATTTATTTTTTTATGGTATTCACTGAAGGGGTTAACTAGTGAGACAGTTTTATAGGTCTGGTCGTTCCAGCTGCGGCACTGCCAAATATATACAGTATACTTTTTTATTTATTTTTTTGCATAAATGTTTTTATTGGAATAAAATTTTTTTATTTTTGCTCTCTATTTGGGTATTTTTTAAATATTTTTACACTTTGTAATAACTTTTCTTTTACATTATCGCAGGTTGGGACTTTTGAGCTGATACTTTGCAATGCTTTTGCACTGCAGAGTATTAGATCAGAGTCTGACAGGCAGGGGAGGAGGTGTCTCAGGTCCTGCTCTCAGCAGGCGCTCACAAGCCACATTAGGACCTGTACGGAGCAGCTCCCAGTGAGGCTGCAGTGAGCAGAGAAGGAGTCTAGATAGAGACTCAGAGGGAATGGAAGCCAGGAAGGGATTAGTCCTAGAGAAGTGGAGAGAAGTAGAAAGAAAGAAGCAGAGAGAAAGAGAAGCTTCTGGAGTGAGAGAAAGGAAGAAGTCCCAGGGATACGGAGAGAGCAGAAGCCATTCATTGGTCCCAGCCTGTTGGCAGAGGGACTAGGTCGCAGAAGGGAACTCGACCCCTAGACTAGTGGAAGAATTCAAGATTCAGCTAGCAAGTCGACTGCTGTAATAACAGAGGAATCACAGACAATAACCACCATTATCTTCTCTGGGGAGGTAGCTATATAGAATCAAGAGGAACACAGAAATAAGTCGTTGTCCTAGAGGATTCGCAGCTGCTGATCAGGGACACTTTTGGTGAAGGTGCCTTTTTGTTCAGAGGTATGATGATACAGCATAGGTTTTTGACTCGTTTTTTTATTTATTTTTTTATGGTATTCACTGAAGGGGTTAACTAGTGAGACAGTTTTATAGGTCTGGTCGTTCCAGCTGCGGCACTGCCAAATATATACAGTATACTTTTTTATTTATTTTTTTGCATAAATGTTTTTATTGGAATAATATTTTTTTATTTTTGCTCTCTATTTGGGGATTTTTAAAATATTTTTACACTTTGTAATAACTTTTCTTTTACATTATCGCAGGTTGGGACTTTTGAGCTGATACTTTGCAATGCTTTTGCACTGCAGAGTATTAGATCAGAGTCTGACAGGCAGGGGAGGAGGTGTCTCAGGTCCTGCTCTCAGCAGGCGCTCACAAGCCACATTACCTGCAGGACCCTGAAGGACCCCACAGCCTTCTTTTGGTCAGGGGTTACCATGGAGACCATCAGAGCAATGCGATTGCATCGTTTTGTGCTGATCAGAGCAGTCAGGTAGCCCACTCCCTGTGTGAGGATCCTCAATTTGACTGTCACTATTAACAAGCGGCATCAGAGGGTGTTAGCTCTCACAGAGCTGACACCCACACCCGAAAACTGTTGTGCTTCGCAAGAGCTCGCGTGATCACGGCACCGTACATATACTTCTCTTTTCAGGGACGCAGCTCCCAAAGCGTGCATGTCGGGAAGGAGTTAAGATGCAGATTGAGGGCTTCCTTTTTTAATATGTGGCGCCCCTGAGGGTTCAGTCGCCACAGAGGTATTGCGCCTCACCCAGAGGTGTGATACCCCACTCTCAGGTAAGGAGAGAGCACCACCTAGGACTCTAACACCTGCACCCAACACACACTAGAACAGCTGGGCACCATGGACGGACCCTACGGGAGGATGGTCTCATCCCAGTCTGAGATAGGAAAGGATGTATGGGTGGGTGGAGTATTAAGTAGCAAGGAGGAGTGAAGCTTGAGGAAGCAGGAACAGGGTTTTGGAGGGAGTCCTGAGGAGGACGAGGAAGGATTAGGACGTGTACGGAGCAGCTCCCAGTGAGGCTGCAGTGAGCAGAGAAGGAGTCTAGATAGAGACTCAGAGGGAATGGAAGCCAGGAAGGGCTTAGTCCTAGAGAAGTGGAGAGAAGTAGAAAGAAAGAAGCAGAGAGAAAGAGAAGCTTCTGGAGTGAGAGAGAGGAAGAAGTCCTAGGGATACGGAGAGAGCAGAAGCCATTCGTTGGTCCCAGCCTGTTGGCAGAGGGACTAGGTCGCAGAAGGGAACTCGACCCCTAGACTAGTGGAATAATTCAAGATTCAGCTAGCAAGTCGGCTGCTGTGATAACAGAGGGATCACAGATGATAACCACCATTATCTTCTCCGGGGAGGTAGCTATATAGAATCAAGAGGAACACAGAAATAAGTCGTTGTCCTAGAGGATTTGCAGCTGCTGCTCTGGGACACTTTTGGTGAAGGTGCTGGAAGGATAGAAAGGAGTGGGAAAATCAGCCAGAAAAAGGAACACAAATATAGAACGGAGTCCTGGAAAGGTGCTGCCCAATCTGCCTGGGGGTTTTCTGAGTCCCTCACCTGGAGGACACAGTACCAAGCGGGCATCTGTACTGCATGCATCAGAACTGTGAGTAAAGCTTTGGAAACTGCAACACACTGACTGTTTCTCAGTTTCTTCCTGCGTCACACAATCCACTCAGCTACATCTCTCAGCACTATTACTACCTTTTACTACATCTACCTACCCTGGGATCCCATAGCCTCACCTGTGGGAGGCTGTACCAACTCTGCTGCATCTCACTATCTATCCCAGAGGATCATCCCTGACCAGATACCACAGGTGGCGTCACGAATACCTACACTACAAACTCTAAACATCCCCTGTAAATAATCCTCAGTTTTATTGGACGCCCAGGGCCACGGACAGGGTCACTGCCGCTGTGACACATCCCTTTAATACACTGGCACGGTACCGAGTATCTCACTACCTTGGTGGGCGATTCAAATACACCTCAACACACTTGTCAGGAAACCTTTAGTGTTTATTTTTCCATTCAGAATGAACATTTTCTATGAAATGCCATACTACAAAATACTCTGATAAATGTGAGCCATTTATGCCATTTATTGAAAATGAGATTTGTGATTTGGCATACTCAAAAAAGTTATTTTCCTGACAAATGCATTCAAGACCATGTTGCAAAAATGAGAACACTCCTATGAAAGTCTTTGCAGCAAAGCTAAATTTTAGACTGCATAATTCTGATAATTAAGAATTCAACCACAGATGAGTCAGGGTTGAAGATAATCAACATGCCATTTCACTGTAGTTAGCTAAAGTAGTAGAAAGGTAAACTGGAATGAGTGTTTCCTATGACATGATATGGTGTACACTGCAGAGGAATGGCATGCCTGAGTGTAATCCATGAAGGAAGCCTCGTCTTAAGACCATGCACAAAAAGCCTACCTACAATTTGCCAGGGCTCATGCTGAAAAATATGAAGACTATTGCGATTCTGTACTCTAGAGAAGTGTTCCCCAACGTCGGTCTTCAAGAGCCACCAACAGATCATGTTTTCAGGCTTTCCTTAGTATGGCTCAGGTGATAATTGCATCACATGCACAGGCAATAATTCCTTCACCTGGACCATACTAAGGAAATCATGAAAACATGACTTGTTGGTGGCTCTTCAGAGCCGAAGTTGGGGAACAATGCTCTAGATTGATGAGACCACGATACATCTCTTTGGAAGTGATGGCTTCTAAATTGTATGGTGTTGCAAAGGTGAGGAGTACAAAGAAAATGCATGGTGCCTACAGTGATGGTGGCAATGTCATGATGTGGTGCTGCATGAGTGCTGCTGATGTCGGGGAGCTACATTTCATTGATGGTATTATGATTTCATAGATGGACTGCTCTATATTGAAAGAGATGATGCTTCCATAACTCAGTACCGTTGGAAGATGTTTACTTTTCCAAAATAATCCAAACCACAAATCTAAGGACACTTTCATTTCTGAAGAACAGTGTGAAAGGTGATTCAGTGGCCAACTATGTCTCCTGATCTGCACACAATTGAACACCAATGGGGAATTCTAAAGACACAAATTGAACATCATTCTCCAAGATTTTGCAATGAAAGTTATTTTATTAACCTTACTTTCATTTTATGGGTTAAAAAATGTTCTATGAAACTCAGTGCTATCAAAATTTTCAAAATTGTTATTGTGTTTAGTGAGATATTAATTAAAATCTTACTTTTCAATCAGGGTACTTATTTGTGCTGAGCTCTGCATATATAAATTTTTTTCAAAAATTTAATTTAACTTTGTTGTACTTTTTCTTTAGTTCTACTAAGGGACTTGATTACAATTACAGTTTACAATGTATGATGGTGTAACGTAATGTTAAATGCTCTGGTTACTTTCCTTGTTAGTGCAGCTTTCCGCACACACTGACCAGCACTTCTGTCCATATAGTGGCTGCTGGTGGAGGAAAAGTGACCATACCAGTCCATCAGCTCCTGCAATACAAAAGCAGTTCTCCCATGTTCAGCATTTACAATTGAAGGAGTTGGTGGACGGGTCTGGTCATATGTTCCCCAGGGGCGGTGTTAGGGGCAGGCAAACAAGGTATTTGCATAAGGGCCCACTCCCCCAGGGGCCCCCAGCCAATGTCTAATAGCGGCATACCAAGTAGCCTCTATGGGGCCTGTGAGTCAGCGCTGGCTCTGGCCCCCCCGCATTCAACTGTATCAGCGTCATAGATGCCGATACAATCTACATCAATGATGGAGGCGAGAGCACAATTACGTCACATCATTGCATGCAGACGTGCTGCAGACAATGGAGCAGCGGGGGAGTGAAGAGAGGTGAATATTGTATTTTTTTCTTTTTTAAATTGATTACATTGTGGTGGATATAATACTTGAGAACTATGGGGCTGCATAGTACTCTATGGCGGCTGGATTGGACTCTATATGGGCAGCATTGTACTCTATCGGGGCTGCATTATACTCTATGGGGCTACATTACACTTTATAAGGGTGCATTATACTATATGAAACCGCATTGTACTCTCTAGGGCTGCATTACACTTTGACAAGGACTATGAGGAGTGCATTATACTATACATACTATATGGGGGCTGCATTATACTCTATGAAGGACTATAGATTATATATTATACTGTATGTGCTATATGGGGGCTGCATTATTCTGCATGGAGGACTGGTAGGTACATTATACTGTATGGAGCACTATGGCAAATGCATTATACTATATGAAGGACTATGGGGTGCATTTTACTGTGGGGAGTGCATCATAGTATATGGAGGACTAAGGGTGCATTATACAATATGGAGGACTATGTTAGCATTATACTATATTGAGGACTATGGCTGTGCACTATGCTACAGTATATGTAGGACTATGCCTAGTGCATTATGCTATATTGAGGACTATAGTTTGTGCATTATACTATATGGAGGACTATGGGGTGTATTATACCATTTGGAGGACTTTGGGCTGTGCATTATGCTATATGGAGGACTATGCGGTGCATTATACTATGTGGAGGACTATAGGGTGCATTATGCTAAATAAGGAAAATGCTGCCTATTCATTGAGTGACTGGATTGTTTATGCCGGAACAAAAATCATTGTTTTCAGCAGCACATCTCCCATTGAAAACTGCCGATGTGCTGCTGATAACATGATACTGTATGTGGACAGATTGATCTACTAATCATCGTTCTGTACTCATCATTCTTCCTCAGTCAGTGTAAAGAGGCCTGGAAACAAGCATAAGAACTAATTCAATATTGTCGATCGTGCTCGTTTAACGACCTCAGCTCAGTACACGTAAATACAACCAAAATATTTCTGCATGATGGTGCAATATGTGAGCATTGCGGGCCCCATTTTAAAGTTTTGCCCAGGGCCCTTCTTTGTCTAAAACCAGCCCTGATGCTCCCCTTTCAGCAGCCAATTAATGGATAGAAGAGCTATGCAGTTTGTGGGAAAAGCTGCAATAACAAGAGTAAGTAACTAACCCCTTTAAGGTGTTGAAGTCTCTTCGAATATTACACTTGTTCTATCTTTGTATCTATCTAGCCTACCTATTACTGATAGTGCTATTTCTATGTTGAAGTGATAACTTGTACTGCAGTGTCTGCTTCTCTTCTGCAGTTATACAGGCAGGCAAGATTACCAATTAGAAACAAGGAGGAGCAGAACAGTGAAAGATGTGGGTCTGATTGAATTTTGACACTTTGACTGGTTTGCAACTTCTCAGCCCTACACAAAGCAAGCTGTGAAGCACTGTTTTGACTAACAGCAAGAATTAACATGGTGCTAATTTGTTTTCTGTAAACCAAAATCAGCAGTAATAATCTTCTTTGACAGTTTTTTCTGTGTACTTTTGGTGATTTAAAGCAGCATTTTTAATGCATTTCTTTTATTACTAAAAAGTTACCAACGTAACTGTATTTTTCCCACATGTGTTTTTACAGGCCTTTTTCAGTCATTGCTTGAAAGAAACTTTCTGCATTTATCTAATAAGAAGCTCAGCTGTCCTGAAGTGACTTTCCTGGATCTCACGGCTATTCATTTGTAAAAATAACGATGGATACCTTCATCTCTTGCACAATTGGGAACCAGTGCGGTGACTCAGTGGATAGCACTACAGCCTTGCAGCGCTGGAGTCCTGGGCTCGAATCCCACCTAGGACAACATCTGCAAGGAGTTTGTATGTTCTCCCCGTGTTTGCGTGGGTTTCCTCCGGGTACTCCGGTTTCCTCCCACACTCCAAAAACATACTGATAGGGAATCTAGATTGTGAGCCCCATCAGGGACAGCGACAATAATGTGTGCAAAACTGTAAAGCACTGCGGAATCTGTTAGTGCTATATAAAAATAAAGATTATTATTATTTAGCACATATCAGAGGCCAGAGGGTAGGTTTTAGGACAGGGGTCCTCAAACTACCGCCCACGGGCCACATGCGGCCCACCGAGGACATTTATCCGGCCCGTCGACCCCTGGGCTCAGCCGACATTGAACGTCACTACAGTTCAATGTCGGCGGGCCCTTTAATCGCGGGCGGAACTACAATGCGGCTAGGAAGGACTTACAGCCTTCCGTATGCAGCGCAGATGACCTGATTGTCATCACGCCGCCTGTGATGCCTGGTGACATCACACCGCCTGTGCCAGAAGAAGACGGAGTTGAGCGGGCGCCTCTCCAGAGCAACGGGGGACATAGGTGAGCACTGGTATTTTTTTTTTTTAACCTTGGGCCCAGCCTATTGGAGACTATGCTGCCTACTGGGGATTATGCTGCTTACTGGGAAATATGCTGCCTATTGGGGATTATGCTGCCTACTGGGAAATATATAAACCAGGAGAAACAAAAAGGAGCGTATAGGTTACTGAAAATACAAAATCTTTTATTAAATAACAATGTGTAACTGTACGTAAAAGTCATAAAGGACATATAACACAAGTGGCAGCAAAATTACATCAAATTCATTGCAAATCACAGTATATAGGACCCCACATATATCCACACCCGACCCAGACCATACCCACAATGAGGTTAGTGGGCACAGAAAAAATTATTTTTCAGAATAATAGTTTTATAAGACAAATTGCATACATAACCAACATTAAATTACATGGATGGTTCATCCAAATGGAGGGGAGAGATGGGGAAGCGAGAAAAGCAGCGAAGGGAGCTACAGAAAAATCAATTAGGTGTATATGCCTGAGTATATAAGCATAATGCATGCCAAGTAAACACCTCTCCCTTTGCTATGCGCCAATGTTTTAATAAAGTGCTATTAGTACCAATAAACATTGCCACCCCCCACTGGATACCATGAGGTCAGAGATCGCAAAAAGTGACATAGATGCAAAAACAAATGAATCACCGCATAAGTAGCCACATGGATCTTACCCAGGTATATGGGACAAGGTACCCCCAGCACAAGTGCAGCTGTCCGGTCCCGACACACGTTTTGTGGGCTAAAACCCACTTTCTCAATGGACGGTACATGGGAGTAACGGACAAGGACCTTCTTAAGCTACAAGTCAGCAGTCACATGCTGCTAGACGGCCAATCAGCGCAGTGCATCATGGCGCATGCGCAGTGCGTCTCCCAGGTCCTGTGCCATGCAGCCAGAGCGTCAGGTAGAGCAGGCACAAGGGAAATAGAGGTTCCCAAGGCCTACCCCCACCTATGGTGTGACGCCCGGCGGCATGTCTGGAGCGGGTGACACACGAACGCATGCGCACCACCGCTAAAATAGATTCGGCATGCTATGTCATTAACCCCTTAATGACCAAGCCATTTTGTAGGTTAAAGACCAGGCCAATTTTTACAATTCTGACCACTGTCTCTTTATGAGGTTATAACTCTGGAACGCTTCTACGGATCTTGGCGATTCTGAGACTGTTTTCTCGAGACATATTGTACTTCATGATAGTGGTAAAATTTCTTCAATATAACTTGCGTTTATTTATGAAAAAAACGGAAATATGGCAAAAATTTTGAAAATTTTGCAATTTTCAAACTTTTAATTTTTATGCCATTAAATCAGAGAGATATGTCACAAAAATTAGTTAATAAATAACATTTCCCACATGTCTACTTTACATCAGCACAATTTTGGAACCAACATTTTTTTTTTGTTAGGAAGTTATAAGTGTTAAAAGTTGACCAGCGATTTCTCATTTTTCCAACAAAATTTACAAAACCATTTTTTTTAGGGACCACCTCATATTTGAAGTGAATTTGAGGGGTCAATATGACAGAAAATACCCAAAAGTGACACCATTCTAAAAACTGCACCCCTCAACGTGTTCAAAGCCACATTCAAGAAGTTTATTAACCCTTTAGGTACTTCACAAGAATTGAAGCAATGTGGAAGGAAAAAATGAACATTTAACTTTTTTTTCCCAAAATTTTTCTTTCGACACAATTTTTTTAAATTTTGTCAAGGGTATCAGGAGAAAATGAACCACAATATTTGTTGTACAATTTCTCCTCAGTACACCGATACCCCATGTGTGGGGGTAAACCACTATTTGGGCGCATGGCAGAGCTCGGAAGGGAAGCAGCGCCATTTGACTTTTTTGGCTGGAATTGAGATTGGACGCCATGTCGCATTTGGAGAGTCCCTGTGTGCCTAAACAGTGGAAACCCCCCACAAGTGACCTCATTTTGGAAACTAGACCCCCCAAGGAACTTACCTAAATGTGTTGTGAGAGCTTTGAACCCCCAAGCGCTTCACAGAAGGTTATAACGTAGAGCCGTAAATTAAAAAATCATATTTTTTTCCACAAAAATGATCTTTTCATCCCAATTTTTATGTTCCAAAGGACAAAAGGACCCAAAAAGTTATTGTGCAATTAGTCCTGAGTACGCTGATACCCCATATGTGGGGGTAAACCACTATTTGGGCGCATGGCAGAGCTCGGAAGGGAAGCAGCGCCATTTGACTTTTTTGGCTGGAATTGAGATTGGACGCCATGTCGTATTTGGAGAGCCCCTGTGTGCCTAAACAGTGGAAACCCCACACAAGTGACCCCATTTTGGAAACTAGACCCCCCAAGGAACTTATCTAGATGTGTGGTGAGAGCTTTGAACCCCCAAGGGCTTCACAGAAGGTTATAATGTAGAGCAGTAAAATTAAATAGTCATATCTTTTCCACAAAAAATGATCTTTCCACCCCCAATTGTTATTTTCCAAAGGCTGACAGGACCCCAAAAGTTATTGTGCAATTTGTCCTGAGTATGCTGATACCCCATATGTGGGGGTAAACCACTATTTTGATGCATGGCAGAGCTCGAAAGGGAAGGAGCGCCTTTTTCAAATGCAGACTTTGATGGAATGGTCTGCGGGTGTCATGTCACGTTTGGAGAGCCCCTGATGTGCCTAAACAGTGGAAACCCCCCACAAGTGACTCCATTTTGGAAACTAGACCCCCCAAGGAACTTATCTAGATGTGTGGTGAGCACTTTGAACCCCCAAATGCTTCACAGAAGTTTATAACGTAGAGCCGTGAAAATAAAAAAATCATATTTTTTTCCACAAAAATAATCTTTTTGCCCCCAAATTTTTATTTTTCTAAGGGTAACAGGAGAAATAGGACCCCAAAAGCTATTGTGCAATTTGTCCTGAGTACGCTGATATCCCATATGTGGGGGGGAACCACTATTTTGACGCATGGCAGAGATCGGAAGGGAAGGAGCACCGTTTTTAAATGCAGACTTTGATGGAATGGTCTGCGGGTGTCATGTCGCGCTTGGAGAGCCCCTGATGTGCCTAAACAGTAGAAACCCCCCACAAATGACCCCATTTTGCAAACTAGACCCCCCAAGGAACTTATCTAGATGTGTGGTCAGCACTTTGAACCCCCAAGGGCTTCACAGAAGTTTATAACGTAGAGCCGTGAAAATAAAAAAATCATATTTTTTCCACAAAAATGACTTTTTGCCCCCAAATTTTTATTTTTCTAAGGGTAACAGGAGAAATAGGACCCCAAAAGCTATTGTGCAATTTGTCCTGAGTACGCTGATATCCCATATGTGGGGGGGAACCACTATTTTGACGCATGGCAGAGATCGGAAGGGAAGGAGCACCGTTTTTAAATGCAGACTTTGATGGAATGGTCTGCGGGTGTCATGTCGCGCTTGGAGAGCCCCTGATGTGCCTAAACAGTAGAAACCCCCCACAAATGACCCCATTTTGCAAACTAGACCCCCCAAGGAACTTATCTAGATGTGTGGTCAGCACTTTGAACCCCCAAGGGCTTCACAGAAGTTTATAACGTAGAGCCGTGAAAATAAAAAAATCATATTTTTTCCACAAAAATGACCTTTTTGCCCCCAAATTTTTATTTTTCTAAGGGTAACAGGAGAAATAGGACCCCAAAAGCTATTGTGCAATTTGTCCTGAGTACGCTGATATCCCATATGTGGGGGGGAACCACTATTTTGACGCATGGCAGAGATCGGAAGGGAAGGAGCACCGTTTTTAAATGCAGACTTTGATGGAATGGTCTGCGGGTGTCATGTCGCGCTTGGAGAGCCCCTGATGTGCCTAAACAGTAGAAACCCCCCACAAATGACCCCATTTTGCAAACTAGACCCCCCAAGGAACTTATCTAGATGTGTGGTCAGCACTTTGAACCCCAAGGGCTTCACAGAAGTTTATAACGTAGAGCAGTGAAAATAAAAAAACATATTTTTTTCCACAAAAATGACCTTTTTGCCCCCAAATTTTTATTTTTCTAAGGGTAACAGGAGAAATTGGACCCCAAAAGCTATTGTGCATTTTGTCCTGAGTACGCTGATATCCCATATGTGGGGGGAACCACTGTGATCGCCTTACTGCAATCTTTGGGAGGCACAATGAACAAATCTACAAAAGGTGAAGAATTGGTTTTCTTTTTTACGCCGTTCCTCGTGCGGTATTAGTGATTAGGCGACTTTATTCCTCGGATCGGTGCGATTACAGCGATACCAGATTTACATCCTTTTTTCATGTTTAGCTTCTGTCACACTCTAAAAGATGCTTTTTTTTGGAATAATTTTTTGTAAGAAATTTTTGCATCGCCGTATTTTGAGAGCTATAATTTTTCCATATTTCGGCCGATAGAATTATCTGTGGGCTTATTTTTTGCGGGGCGAGCTGACGTATTTATTGGTACCATATTCTGGCACATAACGTTTTTTGATCGCTTCCTATTTCGATTTTTGTGGAAGCAGAATGAACAAAAACCAGCAATTCAGGAATTGTTTTTTTTTCCTCCGTTCCGCGTGTGGTAAAATTGATAAAGCAGCTTCATTCTTCGGGTCACTACGATTAAAGCGATACCTCATTTATATATTTTTTTTTATGTTTTGGCGTTTTTTACACAATAAAAAATTTTATAGAAAAAATAATTATTTTGCATCAGTTTATTCCGCGAGCTATAACTTTTTTATTTTTTTGCTGATGATGCTGTATAGCAGCTTGTTTTTTGCGGGACAAGATGACGTTTTCAGCGGTACCATGATTATTTATATCTGACTTTTTGATCGCGTGTTATTGCACTTTTTCCAAGCAGTATGATGATACAGCTTGGAAAAAGTATAATTTACTACTTTTTTGTGTTTTTTTTTTTTTTACGGCTTTCACTGAAGGGGTTAACTAGGGTTACGCTTTTATAGATGGGATTTTTACGGACGTGGCGATACCTAACATGTGTATTTTTTTTGTTTTTTATTTTTTTATTACATAAAAATGTGTATTTTTTAGGGGATTTTTTTTAAATTATTTTTTAATATTTTTTTTACAATTTTTTTAAAAAAATGATTTTTTTTAACTTGTCCCTTTATGGGACTTTCACTTTTTTTACTTTTTATTGCAGTTACAATGCATTGCAATGCTCCAGCATTGCAATGCATTGTACCTATGATGAAAGCTGCTGTGACATGATCACAGCAGCTTCCCGTAGGTAGATGACCCGGAGGTTGTCATGACAACCCCCGGGTCATCAAGGCAGAGATCGGGCCCTGCAAATACATTGCAGGGCGCCGATCTGAGGCAGAGGGAGCTTCCGACCCTCTGCCTCCCCCCCTGAGCTCTGCGATCGCTGGATCGCAGCAGTCAGGGGTTAACAGCCAGGGGCAGTGGGGGCTCCGCTCCTGGCTGTCAGTGCAGGAAGCCTGGCCACTGCAGCGCCGGCTCCTGCACTGATCGCGCTGGGGAAGCTGAAATTTCAGCTTCTCCTGCACGATCGCTGCTGTGTTTGGTCAGTCAGATTGACTGACCAATCACAGCGCTGTGGTTGCGGGGACCGACGGCAAAGGTCCCCGCACCGCTTGCCGTGCCTGTCAGCTGTCTATGACAGCTGTCGCACTGATCTACCACTGCGTGTTTACACGCAGTGGTAGATCAAAGGCATGACGTGCACATTCCGTCCTGGTGCCGGAACTGGCACCTTGCCATGACGGACTGTGCACGTCAGCGGACATTAAGGGGTTAATACCACATAGAGTATAAGAAAATATATGAGTGGCACATAGAAGAAAATAATATTGGAATCTGATAGCAACCAATAACCATATAGCAGGTAAATACAATATCGGACTGGGAGTCAGTCAGAGGCATTCCAATAGGCATATCAGCGTCACAGATATCTTGCATATTTCAATGGGATATTCACAACATCAGGTATTTTTTGAAGAAGGTTAGTCCAAAACTGATCTTGATGAGTAGTGTCCATACATAAGTAATCATAATCACATAAACTAAAATAAAAACAAAAAGCAACAAGATCAATAAAAATAAAACCAAAATTAAAAACACGGACATGCTGCACAGTGTGAGGGGGTATATACCCAGAACAAAGGAGACAAAGAGGAAAACTATACCACTAAGGCCGGCGTCACACTGGCCACAGAATCGGACGACTGCAATACGATGAAAAATCGTATTGCAGTCTGCCCTATGTTAATCTATGGAGCAGCTCCCAGTATCAGATTTTTTGTGGTCCGTTTTAAACGTCCGTGTGCAATCGCAGCATGCTGCGATTGTCACCGATTGTGGGTCGACTATCGCCAATGCAAGTCTATGGGAGCGATGAAAAATCTGATTACAAACGGACCGCATGTGTGACTTGCGATTAAATCGCATCGGTGTCCTTTAGAAAAGCCGGCAATTCATCCCCGGCTATACTGTAAAATCACACTGACAGCTTTAATAAAGAATAGAAAGAATAGATATACACACATAGAATATATATATATATATATATATATATATAATATATATATATATATATACACATGTCATTGTGACATGTATATATATATATATATATATTTATAGTTCCTAGACTTCTACATACTGTAATAGCCGCTAATACAATTGTCGGCTTTTGTGAAATCACAGAAACCGACATGAAATGATACATTGTTTCCACACAGTTAACCATGTCATTTCCTGTATTTTGATATTTGTTTAGAACTTACAATTACATGAGTGTATTTGTGCAAAATTTCAGACATGTAGGGGTTAATTAAAGGTGTAAATTCGTTGAAAAAAAATGCGTGGGCTCCCGCTGTATTTTCTCCACCAGACAGACAAAGCAAGCGAGTGGGGGCAGATAATAACAGCCTAGGGAGGGTACATTTTTTTGTGCCCCCCCTGGCTACTAACATCTGCCCCCAGACACCCCAGAAAGGGCAAATCTATAATTAGATTCGCCCTTTCTGGCACTTTGCCCGTCTATTCCCATTGCCCTGTAGCGGTGGCGAATGGGTTAATAATGTCACCTTAATGTCACCTTAGTATTGAAAGGTGACCTTAAGGCAGGTTAATAATTGAGAGCTGTCAATTAGACAACTATCAATTATTAATCCTATTGAAGTAAATAAAAAAAACACACACACTTTAAGAATAAATAATTTTAATGAAATAAAAACACATATTTTTGACCATCTTTTATTTCACTCTTAATCCGTGCAAAGCCCTTGTTCTTCTAAAATAAATATAAAATAATAAAACAACATTATTCTTACCTAGCTGGCAATCTGTCACGTCCCACGATGTAATCCTGCGTGCTCATCTGATAGCTCCTGAATGAATGATCTTATCTCCTGCCGACAGGAGAGGATGTGATTAATGAATGAAGCTTAATTGATTGTATCCCACTTTCACCTTAGGTCAGGTCACTAAAGTGAAAGTGCCAATAAATCAATTAAGCTCCATTCATTAATCTATTCCTCTCCTTTCCCTGGGAGAGTAACTTATTCATTCAGGGGAATACAGGTCTGAGACAGCATTATTAGCTCTCTGCTACCTGTAACCTGTTAACCCTTTCTGATGGATTACACCGTGGGACCTGACTGTACATCGGATTGGTAAGAATAATTTTGCTTTTTTATTTTATTTTTATTACAGGAAATGGTTTTAGCAGGAAAATAAAATATGGTCAAAAACTGTGTGATTATTTCATTAACCCCTTCCCGACCCATGACGCCACGTAGGCGTCATGAAAACCTGTGCCAATCCGACCCATGACGCCTATGTGGCGTCATGAAAGGATCGCGTCCCTGCGGGTCGGGTGACCGGGGTCACTGAAAGGTCACCCGACCCGCCGGCACAGGACCCTTTGTGCTTCACCACAGGGGGGTTGGCTTAACCCCCCCGTGGCCACGATCGCTCTGATTGGCTGTTAAAAGTGAAACAGCCAATCAGAGCAATCTGTAATATTTCACCAATATAATTGGTGAAATATTACAATCCAGCCATGGCCGATGCTGCAATAGCATCTCCCATGGCTGGACACCGAGCCCTGACCCCCCCACACGGATTCACGGCGGCGATCGGCCGCCGCCACCGAAAGATGGCAGCGATCGGTCACCGCCGTCACTAACAGCTCCCCTCCTCCTTTGCTCCGGTGCCCCCACCTTCCGATCCCCCCCCCTAACCTTCCGACCACCCTACTCACCTCTCCCGATCCACCGATATCCCTGGATCGGTCCCGGCGTCCGCCCGAGCCTCTTCATGGCGCCGCCATCTTGGAAAATGGCGGGCGCATGCGCAGTGCGCCCGCCGGCCGGCGCATGCGCAGTGCGCCCTGCCTAGTCAAAAAAATTATTTTGATCACTGTGATAAACTGTCACAGTGATCAAAATAAAAAAAAGTAAGTGAACCCCCCCCCTGTCATAGGTAGGGAAAAATAATAAAGAATTTTTTTTTTTTTTCCTATTAGGCCCTGTGCACACGTTGCGGATTTTGCTGCGGATCCGCAGCTGATTTCTCTGCTGATCCGCAGCTGATTTCTCTGCTGATCCGCAGCTGATTTCGCTGCTGATCCGCAGCGGATTTCGCTGCTGATCCGCAGCGGATTTCGCTGCTGATTCTCAGCTGATTTCGCTGCTGATCCGCTGCTGATTTCGCTGCGGATCAGCAGCGCAATCAGCAGCAAAATCAGCTGCGGATCAGCAGCGAAATCAGCTGCGGATCAGCAGCGGATTTCGCTGCTGATCCGCAGCTGATTTCGCTGCTGATCCGCAGCTGATTTCGCTGCTGATCCGCAGCGGATTTCGCTGCTATCCGCAGCTGATTTCGCTGCTGATCCGCAGCGATTTCGCTGCTGATCCGCAGCGGATTTCGCTGCTAATCCCAGCGATTTTGCTGCGGATCAGCTGCGGATTTTGCTGCGGATCCGCAGCGATTGCCTGCGGATCACAGCAATCAGAACTGGTACAGTACAATGCAAATAAATGTAAAAAAACGCTGTGCAGCATGCTGCAGATTTTTCAGCGCGGATTTGCTGCGGTTTAAATCCGCAGCATGTCATTCTTGTGCGATTCCGCAGCGATTTTACACCTAATTCCATTGATGTTAACCGCAGAAAAACCGCAGCTGATTTCAGCAAATCCGCGCTAAATACGCAGGTAAAAGGCAGGTCGTTTTACCTGCGGATTTTAGAAAAATCCGCAAGTGAATCCGCAACGTGTGCACGGGGCCTTAGGGTCAGGCTGGGTTCATATTGCATTATGGCAGTCCGTTAGATGGACTGCGTTTCACCGCGGTATAACGCAGTGTAACGCAGTCCGTTAACGCTGCCATTCACCCCATTTGTGTGCGCATCGCAACGCATGCCATGAAGCGGCATGCGTTCGCGACGTGTCGTCATTCAGTGACGGAGCGTTGGACGCAGGCTGCAGCGTCTGGGCTCCATCACCGCTAGCACAGATGAATCATCGCTGATTCCTCTGCACTAGCGGTATAGCATAACGCGATCGCGTTATGCTATACCGTTACCAGCCCGTCAACGCTACGTGTTGAACGGGCTGGTAAAACGCAATATGAACTCAGCCTTAGGGTTAGAACTAGGGTTAGGGTTAGAACTAGGGTAAGGGTTAGAACTAGGGTAAGGGTTAGAACTAGGGTTAGGGTTGGAATTAGGGTTAGGGTTGGAATTAGGGTTAAGGTTGGGATTAGGGTTAGGGTTGGGATAAGCGTTAGGGGTGTTTTGGGGTTAGGGTTGGGATTAGGGTTAGGCTTGTGGTTAGGTTTATGGTTAGAGTTGGGATTAGGGTTAGGGGTGTGTTGGGTTAGGGTTATGGTTAGGGTTTGTATTAGGTTTAGGGTGTGTAGGGGTTAGGGTTGGGGTTAGGGGTGTGTTGGGGTTAGGGTTGGAGTTAGAATTGAGAGGTTTCCACTATTTAGGTACATCAGGGGATCTCCATACGCGACATGGCGCCACCATTGATTCCTGCAAATTTTGCGTTCAAAAAGTCAAACAGTGCTCCCTTTATTCCAAGCCCCGACGTGTGCCCAAACAGTGGTTTACCCCCACATATGGGGTATCAGCGTACTCGGGAAAAATTGCACAACAACTTGGGGGTCTAATTTCTCCTGTTACTGTTGGGAAAAAAAATTGGGGACTAAAAAATTTATTTTTGTGGAAAAAAAATGATTTTTTATTTTCACGGCTCTGCGTTATAAACTTCTGTGAAGAACTTGGGGGTTCAAAGTGCTCACCACACATCTAGATAAGTTCCTTTCGGGGTCTAGTTTCCAAAATGGGGTCACTTTGGGGAGTTTATACTGTTTAGGCACATCAGGGACTCTGCAAACGTAACATGACGACCGCAGACCATTCCATCAAGTCGGCAATTCAAAACGTCACTACTTCCCTTCCGGGCCCCGAAGTGTGCCCATACAGTAGTTTTCTCCCACATATGGGATATCAGCGTACTCAGGACAAATTGGACAACAACTTTTGAGGTCTAATTTCTCCTGTTACCCTTGGGAAAATAAAAAAATTGGGGACTAAAAGATCATGTTTGTGGAAAAAATATGATTTTTTTATTTTCATGGCCCGGCGTTATAAACTTCTGTGTAGCCCTTGGGGTTCAAAGTGCTCACTACACATCTAGATAAGCTCCTTGGGGGGTCTAGTTTCCAAAATGGGGTCACTTGTGGGGGGTTTCTACTGTTTAGGCACATCAGGGGCTCTGCAAAGGCAACATGACGCCCACAGAACATTCCATCAAGTCTGCATTCCAAAATGGAGCTCCTTCCCTTCTGTGCTCTCCCATGCGCCAAAACAGTGGTTCCCCCCCACATATGGGGTACCAGTGTACTCAGGACAAACTGTACAACAACTTTTGTGGTCCAATTTCTCCTGTTACCCTTGTGAAAATAAAAAATTGCGGGTTAAAAAAATCAGTTTTTGAGGAAAAAAATGATTTTTTATTTTCACGGCTCTGCATTACAAACTTCTGTGAAGCACGTGGGGGTTCAAGGTGCTCACCACACATCTAGTTAAGTTCCTTGAGGGGTCTAGTTTACAAAATGTGGTCACTTGTGGGGGGTTTCTACTGTTTAGGCACATCAGGGCTCTGCCCGCCCGCAGACCATTCCATCAAGTCGGCATTTCAAAGCGTCACTACATCCCTTCCAAGCCCTGACGTGTGCCCAAACAGTGGTTCTCCCCTACATGTGAGGTACTAGCGTACTTAGGACAAATTAGACAACAACTTTTGGGTCCAATTTCTCCTGTAACCATTGTGAAAATAAAAAATATGGGGCTAAATAATAATTTTTGAGAAAAAAAAATGATTTTTTATTTTCACGGCTCTGCGTTATAAAGTTTTGTGAAGCACCTGGGGGTTCAAAGTGCTCACTGTGCATCTGCATAAGTTTCTTAGGGGTCTAGTTTCCAAAATGGGGTCATTTGTGGGGGAGCTCCAAAGTTTAGGCATACAGGGGCTCTCCAAACATGACATGGTGTCCGCTAACGACTGGAGCTAATTTTCCATTCAAAAAGTCATATGGCGCTCCTTCCCTTCTGAGCCCTGCCGTGCGCCCAAACAGTGGTTTATGACCACATATGAGGTATCTGTGTACTCAGGAGAAATTGCCCAACAAATTTTAGGATCCAAATTATACTGTTGCCCATATGAAAATGAAAAAACTGAGGCTAAAAGAAAATTTTTGTGAAAAAAAGTACTTTCTTTTTTTTACGGATCAATTTGTGAAGCACTTGGGGGTTCAAAGTGCTCACTCTGCATCTAGATAAGTTCCTTGGGGGTCTAGTTTCCAAAATGGGGTCACTTGTGGGGGAGCTCCAATGTTTAGGCACACAGGGACTCTCCAAATGCGACATGGCATCCGCTAAATATTCCAGCATATTTTCCATTCAAAAAGTCAAATGGCGCTCCTTCCCTTCTGAGCCCTGCCGTGCGCCCAAACAGTGGTTTATGACCACATATGAGGTATCGGTGTACTCAGGAGAAATTGCCCAACAAATTTTAGGATCCAATTTATACTGTTGCCCATGTGAAAATGAAAAAACTGAGGCTAAAAGAAAATTTTTGTGAAAAAAAAAGTACTTTCTTTTTTTTACGGATCAATTTGTGAAGCACCTGTGGGTTTAAAGTGCTCACTCTGCATCTAGATAAGTTCCGTGGGGGGTCTAGTTTCCAAAATGGGGTCACTTGTGGGGGAGCTCCAATGTTTAGGCACACAGGGACTCTCCAAATGCGACATGGCAACCGCTAAATATTCCAGCATATTTTCCATTCAAAAAGTCAAATGGCGCTCCTTCCCTTCTGAGCCCTGCCGTGTGCCCAAACAGTGGTTTATGACCACATATGAGGTATCGGTGTACTCAGGAGAAATTGCCCAACAAATTTTAGGATCCATTTTATCCTGCTGCCCATGTGAAAATGAAAAAACTGAAGCTAAAATAAAATTTTTGTGAAAAAAAAAGTACTTTCTTTTTTTTACGGATCAATTTGTGAAGCACCTGGGGGTTCAAAGTGCTCACTCTGCATCTAGATAAGTTCCATGGGGGGTCTAGTTTCCAAAATGGGTCACTTGTGGGGAGCTCCAATGTTTAGGCACACAGGGACTCTCCAAATGCGACAATGGCAACCGCTAAATATTCCAGCATATTTTCCATTCAAAAAGTCAAATGGCGCTCCTTCCCTTCTGAGCCCTGCCGTGCGCCCAAACAGTGTTTATGACCACAAATGAGGTATCTGTATACTCAGGAGAAATTGCCCAACAAATTTTAGGGTCCATTTTATCCTGATGCCCATGCAAAAATGAAAAATTGATGCTAAAAGAAAAATTTTGTTGGAAAAATTAAAATGTCCATTTTTTCCTTCCACGTTGCTTTAGTTCCTGTGAAGCACCTGAAGGGTTAATAATCTTCTTGAATGTAGTTTTGAGTAGCTTGAGGGTGCAGTTTTTATAATGGTGTCACTTTTGGGTATTTTCTGCCATATAGACCCCTCAAAGTGACTTCAAATGTGAGGTGGTCCCTAAAAAAAATGGTTTTGTAAATTTTGCTGTAAAAATGAGAAATCGCTGGTCAACTTTTAACCCTTATAACTTCCTAACAAAAAAAAATGTTGTTCCCAAAATTGTGCTGATGTAAAGTAGACATGTGGGAAATGTTATTTATTAACTATTTTGTGTCACATAACTCTCTGGTTTAACAGAATAAAAATTCAAAATTTGAAAATTGCGAAATTTTCAAAATTTTGGCCAAAGTTCCATTTTTTTCACAAATAAACGCAAAAATTATCGACCTAAATTTACCACTAACATGAAGCCCAATATGTCACGAAAAAACAATCTCAGAATCGCTAGGATCCGTTGAAGCGTTCCTGAATTATTACCTCATAAAGGGACACTGGTCAGAATTGCAAAAAATGGCAAGGTCTTTAAGGTCAAAATAGGCTGGGTCATGAAGGGGTTAAACTTCTTTTTTATTAAACTGTGTGTGTTTGATTTTTCTATCATACAATAGGATTAATAATTGATAGTTGTCAAATTGACAGCTCTCAATTATTAACCTGCCTTAAGGTCACCTTTCAATACTAAGGTGACATTAAGGTGACATTATTAACCCATTCGCCACCGCTACAGGGCAATGGGAATAGACGGGCAAAGTGCCAGAAAGGGCGAATCTAATTATAGATTTGCCCTTTCTGGGGTGTCTGGGGGCAGATGTTAGTAGCCAGGGGGGGCACAAAAAAATGTACCCTCCCTAGGCTGTTATTATCTGCCCCCACTCGCTTGCTTTGTCTGTCTGGTGGAGAAAATACAGCGGGAGCCCACGCATTTTTTTTCAACGAATTTACACCTTTAATTAACCCCTACATGTCTGAAATTTTGCACAAATACACTCATGTAATTGTAAGTTCTAAACAAATATCAAAATACAGGAAATGACATGGTTAACTGTGTGGAAACAATGTATCATTTCATGTCGGCTTCTGTGATTTCACAAAAGCCGGCAATTGAATTAGCGGCTATTACAGTATGTAGAAGTGTAAGAACTATAAATATATATATATATATATATATACATGTCACAATGACATGTATATATATATATATATATATATATATATATATACATGTCACAATGACATATATATATATATATATATATATATATATATATATATATATATATATGTGTTCTATGTGTATATATCTATTCTTTCTTTTGTGATTGAAATACTATTCTTTTTGGATCCATTATATGTCAGTTTTGCAAGCCTGCGAGAAATTCTCGCAAGTCGGATGAAAATCAGATGTTACAAGGTACACACACATGCGACTAAATCGCATCTTTGAAGGAAAATCAGATGCCAGAAGGATGTGTGATGTTTGTATTTTGATCCGACAATCGACCGACTAAAACGGACCGATTTTTTGTAGTTGTGTGTGACGCCGGTCTAAGGAGAATTGTAATGCTAAAGAAATGAGGCAAAGGACATAGATTCATTCAAACCTTTCTACTATTAGGGCTGTCCCAGTTGGGCAGTTCCTAAGGATGAGGCGCATCTGTTCATCCGAGGCGAGATTTGAAGCACAAGCTCAAGATCTTAAAAACCGCTTCCTAGCACATGGATACAGCAAAAGGTGTATTAAACGTGCATATAATAGGGCCCGGAAAACCCCCCCGAGGAGATTTACTCCATCCAAACAAACGGGTGCAGAACAATGAAACTGATATATCAATTAGATATACAGTATCTCTACGTACAATCACGAGTGGGAACATATGCGCGATGTCTTGAATAAACATTGGACTATCTTGTGTACTGAGCCTGCACTGGGGATCGAGGTGGGGGATTTTCCACAGATGACAGCTCGACGTGCAAATAATTTGGGTGACCTGCTTGTTCGTATTTCTTGTGGGAGCACCCACGTTATTTACTATGCTACATGTGGCTGCTCTAAAATTTATGTCGGTCTCACCACCAGGGAGCTACGCGTTAGGGTACGGGAGCATGTGCGGGACATTCACGCGGCCAAGTCGGCAAGTGATCAATCTGATCTAAAAACCATCCCATGCCATTTTTTGAAGTACCATGATGGCAACGCGGCTACTTTTATGGTCAGAGGCATTGATATTCTCCATTTGGGTGTTAGGGGTGAAAATTATAAGAAGATTTTGGCTCAGATGGAAACCAGGTGGATTGCCAAATTAGACACACTAACACCTAAAGGTTTGAATGAATCTATGTCCTTCGCCCCATTTCTTTAGCATTACAATTCTCCTTAGACCGGGATCACACATGCGAGTAAGTCGTCCGACACTCGCATGTGAAATCCCAGCTCTGGCGCCGGCACTCGGGAGTGGAGCGAGCGGCTGCATTGAAATACATGCAGCCGCTCGCTCCACTCCCGAGTGCCAGCGCCAGAGCTTGGATTTCACATGCGAGTGTCGGACGACTTACTCGCATGTGTGATCCCGGCCTTAGTGGTATAGTTTTCCTCTTTGTCTCCTTTGTTCTGGTTATATACCCCCTCACACTGTGCAGCATGTCCGTGTTTTTAATTTTGGTTTTATTTTTATTGATCTTGTTGCTTTTTGTTTTTATTTTAGTTTATGTGATTATGATTACTTATGTATGGACACTACCCATCAAGATCAGTTTTGGACTAACCTTCTTCAAAAAATACCTGATGTTGTGAATATCCCATTGAAATATGGAAGATATTTGTGACGCTGATATGCCTATTGGAATGCCTCTGACTGACTCCCAGTCTGATATTGTATTTACCTGCTATATGGTTATTGGTTGCTATCAGATTCCAATATTATTTTCTTCTATGTGCCACTCATATATTTTCTTATACTCTATGTTGTATTAATGACATAGCATGCCGAATATATTTTAGCGGTGGTGCGCATGCGTTCGTGTGTCACCCGCTCCAGACATGCCTCTGTTTCCCTTGTGCCTGCTCTACCTGACGCTCTGGCTGCATGGCACAGGACCTGGGAGACGCACTGCGCATGCTCCATGATGCACTGCGCTGATTGGCCGCCTAGCAGCATGTGACTGCTGACTTGTAGCTTAAGAAGGTCCTTGTCAGTTACTCCCATGTACCGTCCCTTGAGAAAGTGGGTTTTAGCCCACGAAATGTGCATCGGGACCGGACAGCTGCACTTGTGCTGGGGGTACCTTGTCCCATATACCTGGGTAAGATCCATGTGGCTACTTATGCGGTGATTCATTTGTTTTTGCATCTATGTCACTTTTTGCGATCTCTGACCTCATGGTATCCAGTGGGGGGCGGCGATGTTTATTGGTACTAATAGCACTTTATTAAAACATTGGCGCATAGCAAAGGGAGAGGTGTTTACTTGGCATGCATTATGCTTATATACTCAGGCATATACACATAATTGATTTTTCTGTAGCTCCCTTTGTTGCTTTTCTTGCTTCCCCATCTCTCCCCTCCATTTGGATGAGCCATCCATGTAATTTAATATTGGTTATGTATGCAATTTGTCTTATAAAACTATTATTCTGAAAAATAATTTTTTCTGTGCTCACTAACCTCATTGTGGGTATGGTCTGGCTCGGGTATGGATATATGTGGGGTCCTATATACTGTGATTTGCAATGCATTTGATGTAATTTTGCTGCCACCTGTGTTATATGTCCTTTGGGACCGGACAGCTGCACTTGTGCTGGGGGTACCTTGTCCCATATACCTGGGTAAGATCCATGTGGCTACTTATGCGGTGATTCATTTGTTTTTGCATCTATGTCACTTTTTGCGATATCTGACCTCATGGTATCCAGTGGGGGGTGGCGATGTTTATTGGTACTACTAGCACTTTATTAAAACATTGGCGCATAGCAAAGATAGAGATGTTTACTTGGCATGCATTATGCTTATATACTCAGGCATATACACCTAATTGATTTTTCTGTAGCTCCCTTCGCTGCTTTTCTTGCTTCCCCATCTCTCCCCTCCATTTGGATGAGCCATCCATGTAATTTAATATTGGTTATGTATGCAATTTGTCTTATAAAACTATTATTCTGAAAAATAATTTTTTCTGTGCCCACTAACCTCATTGTGGGTATGGTCTGGCTCGGGTGTGGATATATGTGGGTCCTATATACTGTGATTTGCAATGCATTTGATGTAATTTTGCTGCCACCTGTGTTATATGTCCTTTATGACTTTTACGTACAGTTACACATTGTTATTTAATAAAAGATTTTGTATTTTCAGTAACCTATACGCTCCTTTTTGTTTCTCCTGGATTATATGTTTGTTCGGAGCAGGTATTCGGTCTTTGCTTTTTTCATGCTGACTATCATGGGTGTGTAATCACCCTCTGGTCTAATATGCAACTAGGCTGTGCGTTAGCTACTGGGAAATATGCTGCCTATTGGGGATTAAGCTGCCTACTGGGAAATATGCTGCCTATTGGGATTATGCTGCCTATTGGGGATTAATAATGTTTACAGTTTTATGACCCTCTAGTGGCTCTTCCATTGGCTCATGGGCGTATGTGCAATAGTATATGTGGACTGGGTGCCAGTATCTACTGTTCATTGAAACGATTCTTAGCCTGCTAGTCTGCATTAAACTCTGTGTCACTCTGTTCAGTCATGTGTAGCACTGTATGTATGCTTACTTCTGGGTGACGTTATTCAGACTTTTCTATTAGGGCATGTATTAGTTGCAATCATCTCTCCTACTGAGGAGTTACTTTGGTCACCAGACTTTATTTTTATGTACCTGAGGTGAGGTTCATTGCAACGATATTGCCACCTACTTTAACTTTCTAAACTCCCCACTAGTCTACATATATACTGTTTAATACACCACCATTTGGATGTCCTTTCGTTTACACAATTCATGTGCAATGACATATAGATTGTTAAATCTGCACATAACTTTGTGCCATTTTTGGTCTAGCCATGCGCAGTATTGTATGAACACATACTTCTGAGTGTTAATATTCTGATTTCACTTTGTCGGTATATATCTGTTGCATTTATTTCTCCTATTGAGGAGTTACTTTGGTCATTAGACTTTATTTCATGGACCTGAGGTGATTCACCATTTCCAATTTTTCAAACACTTCCACCAGCTTGAGTGGACGATTGGTGCTAATGGTGTTCTATGTTACTTTATTGACATTGTATATATTTGGTTGTTATTTTGTTTATATCATATTTTTCTTGTTTATATTTGATGTAATAACCACAACATATGTTTTGTCACCTTTTATAGCGATTATTAAGATTCGGGAGAGTCGAAACGTCATTCATTGCTCTGTCAATCGGTTTGTATATACGTTTGCTTCCCATGTTTGGTTTTGTTAATAAAAATTGATACGATTTTGCATAGAATTCCTCAAGAGTGTGCGGTATATTCTATATTCTAATAGCGTGCACTGGCAGACCATTCGTGGAGGGAGAATTTGTTAAAGAATGCCTTCTTTCTGTTGCCAAAGAGAAGTGTCCAGACAAGGTCGATTTATTTAGTACAGTGAGTCTTTCAGTGCCTACAATTACAAGAAGGATTGAAGAAATGGGAGACAATTTGCATCAGCATTTGCAAAACGCCGCAAAAAAACTTTCCTACTATTTTTCCTTGGCACTCGACGAAAGTAATGATATTTGTGATTTTGCACAACTTCTAATTTTTATTCGTGGGACAAGTAATTATTTTGAAGTCACAGAAAAGCTTGCTGCACTGCAAAGCATCAAAGGAACAACTACAGGAGAGGAAATCTATGAAAAGGTTTGCCAAACTGTGAATGGTTTGGAGCTGGACTGGGCTAAACTAGCCAATGTGACAACTGATGGTGCTCCTAGCATGGTGGGGTCTAAGAAAGGAGTATGTCAGGTCTGCGGCTACTGCCGTGCCTGACCCTGCCGCCGAGCCCGCCCTGTCTCCTCTTACTTACCACGCTGCTCCAGCGGCGCGTCTTCCTCCTGCTCCTGGGTCCCAGCTTCTCCTCTCCGCTCGGTCAGTTGCGCGCCCGACGGCGGACCCGCGCATGCGCCTTAGGCCGCGGCCGCCCGCTCTGCTGGCTGTTTAAGGTATCACACCTGATTTGAACCATCTGTGGTCCAATCAGGTGCTGTAGCTGGCTATATCAGGCCGCCCTCCCTTATAATCAGGCGCCTGATTATAGTGTGTGTCTGTGTGCATGCTTTTTGTGCACCTCAGCACTCTATTTAGGTAATTCCTGCGGGGTTACCCTCTGCTCTAATTAACCCCTTTTTGTTTCTGTTCCCAGTGCTCTGGTCTCTGTCCTGGCCCCTGGTCCTCCGCTGTCCTGGTGCTTCCTTCGTCTCCTGGTCCTCTCCTGCAGTTCCTGTCCCTCTCAGTCCTGATCCTTTTCCTGTTCCTCTGGATTCATTCCAGTACCCTGTACCTGTTAGGTCTATATTGCTACTATCCCTCAGCCTTCGAGCCATTACGTTCCCAGCTTCACTACGAGCCGTCCCTTTTGGCACCGGCTGTTGCGGTACCAGGCTCTCCCGGGCCTGCCCCTTACGGTCTCTGTATAGGGGTCGGTTCCACCTGGTATGCTCACCCGGGGGTAGTTCGGTGCCATGACCCAGAGGGTCCACTCCTGGAAGCTAGCCCTTCTAGGTGTCCCTGTCTTACAGTATAATCAGGCCATGGATCCCCCCGGTCCCTTCGGTCCCGCTCAGAAGGAATTGTTATATTTGCGAGAGAATCAATCTCGCATTATGTCCTTCATGATAACTATGGATTCTCATTTGTTAGCCTTACAGACCGCAGATCCTGGAAATGCCTCTCAACTAGCTAGTCTCCAGCAGGAGCTTGTACAGCAGTGCGATACTCAAGCCCACATTTTTGACATATATGGCTTTGGGGGATGATCGGTTACTCTCCCTTCAGACTGCCGCTTCCTCGCAAGCGTCTGTTCGTGTCCCTAACGCCATCCCTCACTCCTCCCCCCATCTCAGAAAGCCACCTCGGTATAGTGGCAACCCAAAGCTTTGCAGGGTTTTTTTAAATCAGTGCCATTTGCACTTTGAGTTATTACCCCAACAGTACCCTACTGACCAAGCTAAATTTGCTTTCATTATCTCCCATCTTGAGAGAGAGGCTTTGTCATGGATAAATCCTTTATGGGAACGAGATTATCCTGTGGGCTTAAGTCTACCCGCCTTTTTTGACATTTTTCGTAGAGTTTTTGACAAACCAGGTCGGTTAGCCTCTCTTACTGAGTCCCTCATTAGTCTCCATCAAGGCACCCTCACAGTCGGACAGTACGCAATTTGTTTCCGCACACAGTCTTCTGAGTTAGGGTGGAATAATTAGGCACTGGTGGGGGCATTCTGGCGGCGTCTATCGGGGAGGATTAAGGATGAACTTGCGGGTCGTGATACCCCGACCTCCTTGGAGGATCTCATTGCTCTAGCCACTTGCATTGATCTGCGATTCCAGGAGCGCTCGTGGGAGTCGGCTAGGGAGAGGAGGTCCTTTAGGTCATTTCGTTTGAGGAGTAGACCACCTAGTCCTCGACCTACAGCTACTTCCACAGGGTCCACTGCGGAACCTATGCAGGTGGATCGGCTCAAGGTGGCGGAACTTCGTCGGAGGGAGAGATGTGCGCAAGGTCTATGCTACTACTGCAGAGGGTCGTCGCATTTTCTCCGATCTTGCCCAGAGCGTCCTGAAAACTCATCCACCTAGGCCAGGTAACAGAGGTTTCCCTAGGTGCACATAATTCCTCTCTACCCCTTACTATGTCCGCTCTTCTTGTTTTTGATCAGAGGCGTGAGTCTTTGGAGGCATACGTTGATTCGGGTGTGGCAGACAACTTTATTCGGCTCGAAAAAGTGAACAAGTATCAAATTCCGGTGGTAACCTAGAAAAATCCGTGTCTAATTGCATCGGTGGGTGGTAGACCTCTACGAGTGAACATCACCATGGTTACGGTGGAGGTAATGATGCAAATAGGAGCCTTACACCAAGAGAAGATTGCCTTTTACGTCTTGCCTCATCTATCTCACGCATTGCTTCTTTGTCTTCCCTGGCTCAGGTCGCATGAGCCAGTCCTCGACTGGCACTCGGGGAAGGTTCTTCGTTGGGGCCACTCTTGTCCTGATCGATGTCTGTTGCCTGTTCTTCAACCCGGCCGGCAACATTCGTCCTCTGATATTCCTTTCCTTCCTGCTGCCTACCAGTCTTTTGCGGATGTCTTCGATAAGAAGGAGTCAGAGAGTCTTCCTCCGCATCGGCCATTTGATTGTCCAATCGAGCTAATCCCTGGGGCCATCCCTCCTAGGGGCAGGGTTTATCCGCTGTCTCCAGCAGAGACCTCGGCCATGAATCAATACATTCAGGAAAATTTGGCAAAAGGCTTCATACGGAAATCTTCTCCTGCGGGAGCGGGTTTCTTCTTGTCCGGATCCCTCTCCTTGTATTGACCACAGAGGACTAAATGGCATCACGGTCATGAATAGGTATCCTCTACCGCTCATCCCTGAACTTTTTGACAGACTAAGGGGTGCTCGGATTTTTACCAAATTGGATCCTCGAGGTATCTATTACCGGATCCGCATACGCGCCGGACATGAGTGGAAGACCGCTTTTAACACGTGGGATGGCCATTATGAATATTTGGTCATGCCCCTTAGTCTCTGCAATGCTCCGGCAATGTTTCAAGAGTTTGTTAATGAGATCTTCCGGGACCTTCTTTACTCCTGTGTCGTAGTATACTTGGATAACATCCTCGTTTTCTTCTCTGATCTTTCCTCCCATAGAAGAAGAGTTCGCCAAGTGTTGCAACGTCTTCAAGAAAATCACTTGTATGTTAAAATTGAAAAGTGCCTGTTTGAGAAAACCTCATTACCCTTCTTGGGATTTATTGTCTCTGACTCTGGACTGAGGATGGACCCTGAAAAAATGGCCGCCATCCACAAATTGCCACGCCCTGTGGGAATCAAGTCCATCCAACGGTTCCTTGGCTTCGCAAACTATTACAGGCAATTTATTCCTCATTTTTCCTCGCTGTCTAAGCCAATCTCCACCCTTACCCGGAAGGGAGCGAAACCTAATTCCTGGACCCAGAAGCCGAAGATGCCTTTCAGACTCTGAAACATGCCTTTGCAGTTACTCCAGTCCTTCATCGGCCGGAGGTCTGCAAGCCCTTCATCCTTGAGGTGGACGCATCCTCAACCTGAGCCGGTGCGGTACTGTCTCAGAGAATATCGTCTGGTCGCTAAGTTCTTTGTGTGTTTTTCTCCAAATCGTTCTCTCCAGCAGAGTGCAACTATTCAATTGGAGATCGGGAATTGTTAGCCATAAAACTGGCTCTGGAGGAATGGCGATACCTTGTGGAGGGGGCCGTTCATCCCTTCATAATCTACACAAACCATAAAAATTTGGCTTATATCCAATCAGCCCAAAGACACAATGCCCGACAAGCAAGATGGTCTCTGTTCTTTGCTCGCTTCAATTTCAAGCTCCACTTCCAGCCCGGCGATAAGAACACCAAAGTGGATGCTCTCTCCAGGTCTCTTCAGCCAACTGTGGCAGAGAAAGCTCTCCTGCATATCATCAAGCCTGAAAAGATCATCACTGTGGCCCTGTGAATCTTGTCAAGCCTCCACCAGGCAAAACCTATGCAGCTGAGGAAGCCAGGGTTGAGGTGCTACGTTGGGGACACTCTTCCAAAATTGCTGGACATGTGGGCACTAGAGTTGAGCGAAACAGGTCGGTCACATTCAAAAAAGACCGACTTTCACCAAAGTCGAGTTTCGCCAAGTGAAACCCGACCATAGCGTGAGGTCAGCCATGCATTCGGCGACTTGAGCGCAAAAGTTGGTTTTCCCATAATGCTTAAAGGGCCTTTTCTCAGCCAATGAGCAGGGACGCACACTGTGGGCAACGTGATGACATGGGCAGCGGCCGCCACCATCTTAGAGAAGGGCATTGCAGTGATTGGCTTTCTTTGTGTGGCGTCACAGTGCCCATAAAAGCCCTCACCGCCGACCGACATTTTACTTCTGCCGATGTTAGCGTAGGGAGAGGTTGCTGGTGCTGGTTCACAGTAGGGAGAGCGTTAGGCAGTAAAAAAACAATAATTCTGTGCTTGTGCTGATAGCGATTAGCTGTACAATTAGTGTGCAGTGACAGGGGAGGGAGGATATTGTTGTGTGCAGCAGCGCTGGTCCTTAGGCCCCTGCCAGTGAGAGGGGAGGAATTGCTTGTGTGGAGCAGCAGAGCTGATTATTATTAGGCTGCTGTTTGCCAGTGAGAGGGTAGGAATTTATTATGTGCAGCAGCAGAGCTGATTATTAGGCTGCCTGCCAGTGACAGCAGAGGAATTTCTTGTGTGAAGCAGCAGAGCTGATTATTAGGCTGCTGTTTGCCAGTGAGAGGGGAGGAATTTATTGTGCGGAGCAGTAGAGATGATTATTAGGCTGCCTGCTAGTGACAGGGGAGGAATTTCTTTTGCTGTGTGTACACTGCTTTGCAGAGTGCTTTTTAACACAGCACCTGCACAGCACTAATACTTTTATTTTTTTCTGCACAGTTACTGAGCGTTCATTTTTTCCCACACCGTATAGAGCTGTACGCTCCTCACACTACCGTGTACTGGCTGGTATCACGGACAAATACATGCTGACTATCTGTGTGTGACTCCGGAAATATATACGGAGATTTCAATTTTCCCCAAAACTGTATACAGCTGGTATCTTCTGATACAGTACCGTTTTTCTGCCTTGTGTATTATGGTCAAATCCATACTGAGAGAGCGTGTGTGTGTGACTATGGAAATATATACGGAGATTTAATTTTTCCCCAAAACCATATACAGCTGGTATCTTCTGATACAGTACCGATTTTCTGCCTTCTGTATTACGGTCAAATCCATACTGAGAGAGCGTGTGTGTGTTACTCCTGAAATATATACAGAGATTTCAATTTACCCCAACACTGTATACACCTGTACGCTACTGATACAGTACACTTTTTCTGCTTTTCATATTCTGGTCTACTCCATACTGAGCCTGTGAGCATCTGTGTGTTACTCCTGAAATATATACGGAGATTTAAAATTACCCCAACACTGTTTACAGCTGTACGCTAGTGATACAGTGAACTTTTTCTGCTTTTCATATTCTGGTGTTATCCATACTGAGCCTGTGACCGTGTGTGTTACTCGTGAAATATATACGGAGATTTTAAATTACCCCAACACTGTATAAAGCTGTACGCTAGTGATACAGTACACTTTTTCTGCTTTTCATATTCTGGTGTTATCCATGCTGAGCCTGTGACCGTGTGTGTTACTATTGAAATATATATGGAGATTTTAAATTACCTCAATACTGTATACAGCTGTATGCTACTGATACAGTACACTTTTTCTGCTTTTCATATTCTGGTGTTATCTGTTGTGAATGTGTTAGAAATGAATTCTGAGCAGAAGCTCCCTCTGGTGGTTACAAACAGTACTGAACTATTCAATGAAGATTGTGAAGATTGGCAATCAGGTGTTACAGACTGGTCTTATATAAGGGAGGTTCCCTCCCATCAGGGTTGCCGGTGATCAATTGTTCTTGTCTCAACTTTGGTTCCTGGTTCACTTGGAAGCTTGCTGTGTCTTGCCTGCATCTTCTGCTAACAGATAAGATATTTTCTGCTTTTATTTTTATGCTTGCTTTTTGCATTTTGTCCTGCACTTCTGTGGAGGTCAGCCAGGTCCCCTCCGGGGGCTTGTGCTCCTCTCAGTTTATCTGAGCCACTG
>JARQOD010000006.1:150520033-150658382 GCA_033576555.1 Oophaga sylvatica | reverse complement strand
TCTATAGAAGTTGGCAAACCCGATGAAGCGCTGTACCTCCTTCACATTTCTAGGACTTGGCCAATCCTTGATGCTTGGGTTTTGCTTCCATCCATACTAATTCCTTGTGTAGACAGTACATACCCCAGAAATTGAATTTCGGTCTTATGGAATTCACACTTTTCAAGTTTGATGTAAAGAGATTTTGTCTTAGACGTTCCAAGACCATTCTCACATGTCCATGATGTTCCTCTGTGGAGTTAGAAAAATTAGAATATCATCCAAATAAATTACCACGAATGTATCTAGGAGATCCCTGAAGATGTCATTCACCAAGTGTTGGAAAGTGGCTGGGGCGGTACTCAGACCAAAAGGCATAACTAGATATTCAAAGTGTCCATAGCGTGACCTGAATGCAGTCTTCCATTCATCCCCAGGTCTAATACGGACTAAGTTATAGGCCCCACGAAGATCTAGTTTAGAGAAAATTTTGGCATGTCGCACTCTCTCCAATAACTCAGGGATTAAAGGCAATGGATAACGGTTTCTAATAGTAACCTTATTGAGTTCCCTATAGTCTACGCATGGTCTCAGAGATCCATCTTTCTTCTTTACAAAGAAGATGGGTGCACCTGCAGGAGATGAAGAGGGGCGTATGAAGCCCTTGGCTAGATTTTCGTCTATGTAATCCTTTAAAGCCTTTAGCTCGGGCCCCGCCAGGGGGTAGATCTTACCAAAAGGTATCTCTGCTCCAGGCAATAATTCAATTGGACAATCATATGGACGGTGAGGAGGAAGCTGGTCAGCGTTCTTCTTGTCACATAAATCCACATAGTCCTGGTATACAGCTGGTAGTTCAGGGACTGACATGGTTCCTTTAGGAACAGAGCAAGCTGAAACTTTTGGACTCATCTGTTTCTCTGGAAAGTGTAATTCCTTGGTCTCCCAGTTAATGGTAGGATTCTGAGCCTGCAGCCATGGTAGCCCTAGAATAATGGGAAAGTGGGGAGAAGAGATAAGCATAAAGGACAGTTTCTCTTGATGATCTTTACCCATAAGAACCCTCAAAGGCTCTGTTTCCTGATCCACTGGTCCAGAGGTCAGCAGGGAGCCATCCACAGTTTCCATCTGTACTGGAGTAGCCTTCTTCACTGAACGTATCCCCTGTTTTCAGAGCAAAGGAGACATCCATAAAATTTCCACTTGCCCCTGAGTCGATCATAGCAGAGCTAGACACCCAAGCTGAGTCAACCCAGAGTTTGATGGAAAGAAAGCAATGAGAATTGTTTTTCTTACAACTCAGCTGGGACACCGCTGAGGAAACTTGAAAAATGGCAGCGTTTACACAGTCAACGTCCTCAGAGGTAACGGAGTTTAAGTCCGAGAAATCAAGATCTGTTGCTGCAGATCTCTCTGGAGCCTGAGGCTCGGACCTGACAGATCCCCTCTCGCAACACTCACAATGAATGAGTGCTGCAGTAGTCTTACGAGAACGGCTGGGGCAGTTTATCATGAAGTGCCCTGACTTACCACAATAGAAACATAGATTCTCCTTAAAACGATGTTCCTTGCGTGCATCACTAACCCGTCGTTGTAAAGAGTCTACCTGCATGGGTTCAGGTTCAGGTTCCCGTGTAATCCTACTCAAAGGTTCCTTAGCTGGAGAGGAAGGTAGGAAAAGGTTAGTGCGATTGCTTTCGAACCATCTCTCTTGCCTGCGTTCAGTCAGACGAGTATCAATACGGATGCAGTAGTTAATAAAGTCACCTAACGCAGTGGGAGGGTCGGCACGAGCAAGTTCATCCTTAATCAGTGGAGATAACCCCTTTCGAAAAATAGATTTTTTGGCGGAACTGTCCCAGGTGGTATCAAGGGCCCATCTCCTGAAATCCAAGGCATATTCAGCTACCGAGTGCTTACCTTGGCGCAAAGCTAACATGGCTGCTTCAGCTGTTGCACCTCGATTGGGGTCATCAAACACCTGCCCCATGGCTGAAATAAAAGCATCAAGGTGATTCAAACAATCATCCTCAGTCTCAATCAGAGGGTTTGCCCACATAAAAGCCTTGTTGGTAAGCAACATAATTATAGTAAGCACCTTAGATCGTTCAGTGGGAAATTGTGAAGCATGTGCAGAAAAAAAAAGATTGCATTGATTAATAAATCCCCTGAATTTCTCACGTTCACCGCCAAAACGAAAAGGGGGCAACTTGGGAATCCCAGAACTCGGGGCTACGGCAGGAGCCTGGACTCGCTCCTCTAGAACCTCAATCCTGGCTCGCAAATCCTGGGCAGTCTGTCCAAACACTTGCAAATTGTGATTAGTGAGGTCCTGTAGGTTTGTAAAACGGGTCTTTATATTCTGCAAATCTGCAAGGATATTATCAGTCACTCCGCAAAGTTCCTTTATGCGGGCCTCCATTTTCCAGATCTTTTAGGACAGGAGTACTGGAAGAAGAGGAGAGGAGAAAAAAAAAAAACAATAGTGTTTACCTGTGGTAACACTGCAGAGAGAAAAAAAATATAACGGAACTGCTCACCTGGAATGGTTGTGAGAAGTCACAACCACTATCATCACAGAAAGTTCACCCGGACATCTGGAATGGTTGTGAGAAGTCACAACCACTGTCATCACAGAAAGTACAACCGGACATCCGATATCCAGAGTTACAGCAGACACAGCCTTTCCAGACCCAGCAGACACTAACGTTTGGCTTCAGAATCTTGTAATGTATGTAGTACAGTTCATATAGCGTCTTGTGCTTGGGTGCGATGAAAATACATGAGACACAGGTTTGATATAGAAAGTCTTGTATTACTTCATACAAGTTGGCAAAAATAGTCACACAGTTTGCAGACACAGAAGCAGGAGACACAGCAGGCCAGAGTAATCTAAGCTCAGCAATCACTCTCCACAACAGGTTCAGGATCTTCTTCTCTGTTACCGTAAGTCCATGCAAACGTGGGTCTTTCAAAGAGCAGGGTTCAGAGTCCACAAGTGCTTCAGAGTTCCTCAGTAGGAATAGCTGGAGTACAAGGTCCAAGGCTTCAGGGGTCAGGTCACAGGTTCACTGCAGGCTAGATTCTGAAGCACTGATTGCTCAGCTGTGGCTGCTTAAGAAGCAAAAGGAGAGAATCAGGGCGGGAACATGCAAGCTGGAAACTCCATTTTGACTGAGGGCAAGATAGCTGCAGCAAGACAGAAAGTAAAATGGCTGACGAACAAACTGAGTTTCAGGAACATGTACACAGAACCTTACAGGAGGATACCTTTCCAGAACTCCCTGTCAGTATATGCCTTCCCTGGCCATCTCACTGTGCTGATTCCCACTCCTGTTTCCTTCCCAGCACCACACAAACAGTGTCCCAGTCCAGCAGGTGCGAATCCTGTCGGACAACGTGACCCAGGCGTTTCCTTGATTCTATATTGCTGCCTTCCCAGAGAAGATGATTGTGGTTGTTGGCTGTGACCCCTAAAGTTGCCACAGCATTCGGCTTGCTAGCTGAGTCCTGTTGTATGCTCCACTAGTCTAGGGGACAAGTCCCTTCTGCGACCTGGATTCTCCCAGCTGACGTCCGTCAGACTAGAAAGAGCCCCAAGGGTAGCCTCTGTTCAGCCGTGCCTCTGAGAAACCCCTTTTCCCCTCTAGGGAGCTTCTTTCTGTCTGTCAGCAGCTCCTCTAGACCAGGAGCCTGCTGCATGGTTCTATCTCTTTTCGCCTTCCCTTATGGGAAGGTTGCCTATGCACGTCTTTCCCCTTCTTCCCCTATGGGAAAACTCACCCCTACTTCCCTCTATTCTCCTGCTCTAACCCTCCAGCTCCACCCACCATCTCACACCCTTTCCTAGCCAGCAGACATGCTACAGGAACTGATGCTAGTGTGTGTGTGGATGCAGTGTTGTGTCAGAGCCAGGTTGGGTGTCCCCATCTCACCTGAAAGGTGTAATACTACATCTCTGGTTGAGATGCAATACCTCTGTGGCAACTGTACCCTCAGGGGCACCACATATGCAGCACTAGTTAGCCCAAAAATAAAATAAAGGCCACACATTTGTCTTAGTGGCAGCTCATATCTTTGGGTGCTCAAAGTTTGGGCAGTTTACGGCAGTTGTCTTTTTTTTGTCCTGGGTGTCACTGAACTGATATACAGCAGTATTTTGCAAAAAAAAAATACAGGCCACACATTTGTTGTAGTGGTATCTCTGTGGCAGCTCATATCTGTGTGTGCCCAAAGTTTGGGCAGTTTACGGCAGATTTCTTTTTTTGTCCTGGGTGTCACTGTACTGATATACAGCAGTATTTCGCAAAACAATACAAAAAATACAGGCCACACATTTGTCGTAGTGGTATCGACGTGCCAACTCATATCTGAGTGTGCTCAAAGTTTGGGCAGTGTAGGCCAGTTTTCCTTTTTCTGTGCTGGGTGTCACAGTCCTGATATACAGCACTAGTTAGCCCAAAAATAAAAAAAACAGGGCACACATTTTTCGCATTGGTATCTTCATGGTAGCTCATATCTGTGTGTGCTCAAAGTTTGGGCAGTGTAGGCCAGTTTTCTATTTTTTTGTCCTGGGTGTCAGAGTCCTGATAAACAGCACTAGTTAGCCCAAAAATAAAAAAAGAACAGGGCACACATTTGTCGTAGTGGCATCTCCCTGCCAGCTCATATCTGTGCGTACTCAAAGTTTGGCCAGTTTAGGCCAGAACATTGTATTTTTTTTGCAGTTTGCTAACGTAATTATTAAATCTGATAAGGCTAAAAACATTTTTACCTAAAGTCCAGATAGATAAAAGTGTGGTTTTCAAGCACACGTATCACATACAAGGTGACTCCCAAATAACCCTTTTGTAGTGAATGTGTATAATTTTCTATTCCATTTACAATTGGCAAGGCGAGTGCCAAGGGGCGGGAAAGTGAACGTGATGGTGATGGTGCAGGCTGATGCCGTGGGCAAGCTGAAATTGTCCCACCGAAACACCCACATCTTCTTGCTGGACCTTAGTGTCCGAAGTCCTACGGGACTGCGACAAGATAGCAGTGTGAAATGGTTGTTGGCTGGATAGCGAATAATACTTCCAGTTACTGATCCACCAGCACCCTGTTTTCAAGACGGTCAAGTCACAGTAGCCATGAATGTGGAACTCATATTCCTTACCCTGATCATCCTTCCTCCCACCATACTGAGTGCCCTGAGACAACTGATCCCACACTCGGACACTCCGAAGAGCTGTTCAGTTTTACATTTGGAGATTCATGCCTCTCACCCGCTTCACTAGAAGCAGGGCAAGATGATATTCCATGTAGCGATGCACAAATCTTTGAGCAGCCATGGTCACAAGAGGCAGACGATGATGAGACACAATTGCCGGAAAGTCAGGAGGAGGACCAGGATGGGGAAGTGGAAGATGAGGTGGTGGATGATGTAGTAACAGACCCAACCTTGCAGTAAGACATGCAGAGCGAGGACAGCAGCACACAGGGTGAGGTAGGCATCGCACCACTTCAGGCCGGAATCTGTGTCGTGGCAGCAGACAGAAGGCAGGCAACCGTTCCACTTAACACCAACCTGACGGAAGTTGCCAGTCCAACTGTTAGGTCTTCCTGAGTCTGGTTATTTTTTAAAGACTCTGCCAATAATCCAAAACAGGCCATTTGCAACACCTGTTATGCCAGCATCAGCAGGGGTAGCAAAACTACCAGCCTTACCACCACTAGCATGATCAGGCATATGGCAGCAAAGCACCCAACTTTGTGGGCCCAACACCAGGCTCCAGGAACAGTGTCTGTGGGTGACACCACTGCTTCTTCCACTGTTGTGCATGGAACCAAATCCCCTGTCCACGGTGCATGTGACGATGCCTCCTGCCCTGCACCTGCCATTGCCCACACTCAAATAGCACCATCATCAAGCACGTCCTTGTTTCAGTGCATCCTTCAGTTGTCAATATCCCAGTCATTGCAACATAAGCGGAAATACGCAGTCGACGCCCCACAGGCCACAGTACTCAATCCTCATATTTTTTGTCTGCTTGTGGTCGAATTGTTGCCTTTTAGGCTCGTGGAGATGGAAGCTTTCGCAACCTGATGGCGGTAGCCGTCCCAAGGTACTCTTTCCCCAGCCGCCACTATTAATCCCGCTGTGCCGTCCCGGCATTACACAAGCACATGTCCCACAACATTACTGTGCCCTCAACAATGCAGTTACTGGGAAAGTACACCTAACCACGGACACGTGGACAAGTGCTTGTGGCCATGGACGGTACATCTCGCTGATGGCACAATGGGTTAACATAGTGGAAGCCGGTACCCAGTCAGATCTTGGGATGGAACACATCCTCCCGAAGCCAAGGATTGCAGGCCCTACGTCAATCAGGGTTGCCCCCTCTGTGTACAGCTCCTGCACCTCCTCCTCCTCTTCAGCCTCCATGTCAGAAATGAGCTCATCCGTCACAAGCTGGAAGCACTGCAGCACTGCCAAAGCAAAGCGGCAAGAATCTGCGCTGAAGCTAATTTGTTTAGGTGAGAAACTGCTCAATGCTGAAGAGTTGTTGACAGCTCTGAAAGAGCAGGCAGATGTATGGCTGACACCACTAAATCTCCAGCCAGGCATGGTTGTCTGTGACAATGGCAGGAACCTAGTGGCGGCTTTGAGGTGAGGCTAACTGACACACGTACCATGCCTGGCCCATGTGCTGAATCTCGTAGTTCAACGTTTTCTAAAAAGCTATCCGGAGCTGCTGGATCTGCTGGTTAAAGTACGCCACCTATGTGCACATTTTAGAAAGTCATTTACAGCTTCAGCCACCCTTGCCGTGCTTCAGCAGCGATTGCAGATTCCGGCTCACCGACTGGTGTGTGATGTCCCCTCATGTTGGAACTCTACACTGCATATGTTAGAAAGGATTTGTGAGCAGAAGTGGGCTGTTGTTGAATACGAGCATCAACAAGGCTCTCGTTTGTCAGTTTTGACTCCACACATAAGACCTCAGGAGTGGACATGGATGTCAGACATATGTAGCATCCTCCAAAACTTTGAGGAGTGCACCAAGATGGTGAGCGGCGATGGAGCTATAATTAGTGTCACCATCCCCCTCATCTGCATTCTGAAAAGCTCTCTGCTCACATTGATAGAGGAGGCATTGCAGGCGGAGCACGAGGACAAGGATCAAGGAACCATAGAGGGTGTTTACACACAGCCCAGCCTCGTGTCATCTCAATGTGGATTGGTTGACAATGAGGAAGAGGATGAGGAAGAAAAGGAGCTACTTTCATGTGCTATATACGGGACTACAACCACAACAGTCATACTGTCTGTTCAGCATGGATGGCCTGAGGACAGGGAGGATGAGGAGGAGGAGGAGGACACCTTGGTCAGTCGTTCTGTTGGTGAGGACACGGAAGTCTTGCCTGTTACCAGTCTGGCACGCATGGCTGACTTTATGTTGCGCTGCCTTTCCCGTGACCCTCGTATTGTCAAAATATTAGGTACCAGTCATTACTGGCTAGTGACACTTTTAGACCCACGGTACAAGGATAACTTTCAATCTCTAGTTCCAGAGGCAGACAGGTGTACCAAAATGGTACAGTACTATAGGGCCATTGTTGTAGGATTATTAAAAAAAATTCCATCACAAAACGCTGGTGGCAGAGATAACAGTTCGTTGGCCAGCCAAGCAGGGTAGACGAGACAGACACAAGTCCACTTCAGCAGAGGCAGGGGAACACTGGCAAAGTTCTGGGACAGTTTTCTAAGAGCCTCCCATCACCCATGCACTGAGGCACGGGGTAATCTGACAAGGAATGCAATCTTCTCTAAGATGCTGATGGACTACCTTGCTGACCATACTAACGTCCTCCGTGATTCCTCTGTGCCTTTTAATTATTGGGTATCCAAGCTGGACACATGGCATGAGCTGGCTCTCTATGCCTTGGAGGTCTAGGCCTGCCCTGCCGCTAGCATTTTGTCTGAGCGGGTTTTTAGTGCTGCTGATGACATTATCACTGATAAACGCATTCGCCTTTCTACAGAAAATGCAGACAGGCTTACTCTTATAAAAATGAGCAAGGGATGTATTGGGCCTGACTTCTCGACACCACCAAATGGTGACAGCGAAGCCTAAATTTGGAGGTGTATTCCCATGCACCTCTTCACAACCAAACATGGATATGCGCTTCCTGAATTTGGCTAGTTGGTGTCATCCTCCTCGTTCTCTGTAACCTCACCGTCCACCACCACTTGAACACCATGGTGAACGTATTCAGTCATGATCCGGCCACTCTATGTTTTGGCAAGGGTGTTATGATGCCCGTCACCAAAATACAAAAAATATGTACACTCCCAAGGGGAAATGTTTGCCAGCCCATACACTAAGTGTATGGGCATTATAAGCTTTTCAGGGGATATAGCTCTGGGATCGCTGTCTTGGGGAGACGGAGTGGCATAAAGAGTCCATTCACAGACAGCAGTTCTGGTAAAAACTGGCCGCAACCAGTTTTATTAAAGTCCACAGCAAACAGAACATAATCAAAACCAAATCATAAACATAAATCCTGTGCTTCTCCAGCCACTTACTACACATAGATAGCGTCCCTCACTATCCGGGACCAGACTCTAACAGCCTGGGCCAAAACAACACATATGTTCAGCGGTTACCAGCATGGAGGTTCACAGAGTCTCCTCTTGTGTCCGAAGGCACCTTCAACGTCCAGACTTGAGAGAGCTCCCCTCCTATTCAGCAGCTATCAGCATGGATTCTCACAGACTAATCCTGTGTCCGGGTTACATCGAGCCCCAGACTGAGACAGCTCCACTCCTGGAGACTCCTTCTATGCCTGGACTCCGTGTCCAGACTAAGCGAGCTCTCTGTCTGTGTTCGCAGACACCTACTTCTGGTTTCCTAATTAACACCTGAGTGGTTTCAGGCCTGAGCTGCAAGTGTGTACTGAATGTAAGGTGTAGTGACCTTTCTCTACCACTAGGTTTACAAAGCCATACATTTCCCTTATACCAGTCAGCAAAGTACCTAGGTGAAATGTACACCCCATTCAACACACATACCCTCACTGTCTCACATATCCCCCCCCTCTTCTCCAGACCGGAGGACTGGTCATCCAGACCGGAGGGCTGGTCAACAATCCAAAAGAGACAGTGAACTCTGGACCAGTCATGGCCCTCATCAGCTTCATCTTCACTATTGTCATCTGTATCTTCACCCGAGCCATAGCCAACATCAGCTTTCTCTTCATCTGAAGCATCCGCACTACCCTGTACCCTCCCAGGCCTATGCTCTCTGCGGGCCTCGGGTATCCTGCACGGTTTCATCTTGACCTTAGGGCCGGGCTCAGTTTCGATATAGTGCCTGGCCAGAGAAGTACGACCCGGCACATCAAAACACTTCTGCTGACTCTTCCTCAGAAACTCACGTACCTCCTGTCCTTGGTGCACTGACCATGTGTCACCAACTATCACAGGAGGTATAGGGGTTTTTTCACTTTTCTCTAGTTCCCCTTGAACCCTCTTTAGCACATCTACTTTCTTGAATATCGGTTGATTCATAAAGTCTATTTCACAGACCTTAAGCTCCTCTGCCATGGTCTCTGACCATTTTAAGCTACACTGTTCAAATGATTGGGACTGTAGAAGTAGCTGATAGTTTTTCTTTTGCCGTACACATAATTCATCCTCTAAGTCTTCAGCTGAATTGTAATGTTCACCGTGACAACAGCATTCTTATATAGAGCCTTAGACTTATTGAGCAGCATTTGCTCTACCACTGAAGAGCTTCCCTGTGTCCTTCCTTTTACTTCATTGACCTTCTCAAGAAGATGCTCATGGCTCTCATCACGCTCCTTCATCACAGTTTGGAGTTTTTTCTGAGAAGTAATCAATTCATCTTGTACCTGTTGGACGTCCTTTATGTCTTCAGCCCCTTCTTCAAGCTCTTCTGGTAGAACATGCTCAGAAGCCCTACCGTCAGTCTTACATTCTACCTCTTCAGTCACATCATCATGGTCTCCAATATCTCCATTTATTCCAGCTTTCAAGTTCTCCTTGATAGCTGCATCTGGATACCCAGAACCCGCCGGATTCTTCTCTTCCACCACGTTCTGCATCCCATCTGAGCTCCCGTGTGTCTGCAGCGGCAACGGAGTGACACATCGCTTTTCCCATTTGTTGGGACGTGGCTCCGATATAGACTCCATGAAAGTGCGCTTGAGCTCACCAATGCCAGCCTGATGTCTCAAAATCTCATTTTGTGATTTATCCAGATCCTTGGTGTCACTCGGGAACACTGCTGGGGCTCCGGGCGCCGAACTTCCAGCCTGAGCTTCACGATTTGCAGCTACTGATCTGGACCGTAACCCGTCCACGCCGCTGTCTCCGGCAGAAACAGATTCCTGGACAGAGTCAGTCCCCATATCTTCAGTCTTGTTCCTCACAGCTTCACTTGAGACCTCAGCTTCTGATGAGGCATCTGGCTTGGTGACTACCACTTCCATGGCTTTTTCCACCTCTGCAGCATCTCCCCCAGAGTCCCTGGCATGATGCAGATCCACACCACACATCGACAACTTCCCACTTCCAACAGCCTCCACTTGTGCTGTGTTCAGTCTCAGAGTCCTGCCTTCAAAGCTCAGCTCTCCTCCTTTCACCCTAGTCTTCGCCAGGGAACCGGCCAACTGTAAAACATCTTCAGATGCCATCTTCTGTCCGACTGCAAGGTCAGCATCAGCCTTCCTCTCAGGACTCTCAACCTCCTCTGCTACCATGCCTTCCTCATTTGCACTGGTTGCTTGATGGTCATCAGATGATTCACTATCACTACCACTATCCCTGTCTGACCCCTTTTTCTCAGCCACATCCGGCTCACTTTCAGGGTTATACAATTCATTCTCATTCGCATCCTGCTCTGGAACCTTAGTTAACATGTTATCCACAACATTAACTTCACCATCTGGTCCCTGGTTTCCCTCAGGTGGTCCCTCAAGTATGTGACTATGTGACAACCCCAGCACTATGCTTCTATATAGCTCAGGTACTAGGAGCTGGCTCACGACCTCTCCCTGGACTTCAGTGTCCCTATACAACAGGTTAGTGTTTATGGCAACATGAGGAAACCTCTCCTCAGAGCCAGGCTCTTGGGAAACCTCATTTAGAACCCTTATATTTTCCTGTGCCGTTTTAAGAGTGGGGTCTCGCCACGGCTCACTCTCAAAATTGTCACAGGACACAGGTAAGTCAGGGACACTCGGTTCCCGAGAACCACCATCCTCGTCTCCCAACATCACCTGCAAAGAAATTTCATCTTTATCACAGTCATCATTATTATCAATATCATTATCATGATTATGATCATCATCATCATCACTATCATGATCATCATCATTATTATTATCAGCATCAGCATCATTATCATGGTCATCATCATTATCATGATCATCATCATCATTATCATCATCATCATCATTATTATCACATAAGTTTAACGGCCCACTAGCATTGTGTTCCGCCCCTCGGGACTGCGCACCCTCAGTAGGAGCTTCATCACACTGTCCATCAGAAACATTTTTCCCCAGAGATCCTTAGACCGGGGAAAGTCATTACCCAATATGACGGGGTGCACCAGGTTCTTCACTACCCCCACTTCAGATGAAACCTCCCCGCGTTTGGGGATCAAGTCCACAACAGTCTCTGGGTAGACTTTGGTGTCTCCATGGACGCACACCACACTCAGGTGTTTATCAGGGATGAAGTCCCTATCAATCAGGCTGTCACATACGGAAGTCACTGGACTCTTTCAGTCCAAGAGGGCCTGTGCTGGGCAGTCATTTACAACCACCGGGGACACCTGTGGTCCAGTCTCTTCGGCTGAGGTGGACACACACACAGGTTCTGCGCCGGGAGAGAGGGATCTGCCAACATCACAATACATAGGCTCCCCCTCTATTGGACAGTTGGCTGCAATTTCACGACATCTCCAACAATGTCCATCACACTTTTCCACCCACATGTCCCCTCGGGCCTGAACCCGCTTATCAGCACACCCCATGTCCCCAACAGCTGGAACGCTCTTACCGGGAGAGTTCGGCGTCCAGGAACTCTGAAGTGACGACCTCTCAGACGGCTGGTCACGGAGGCAGTCTTTGGTAGCGAAGGCCCTCTCCCTCAGGCTGACCAGACGAGTGGCGTCCTGGTGGTCTCGTTGTCCGACCTCCGGCTGTACCTCAGGAGGACGTGCGCGGGTGTAGCGGTCCACTATCACCTCCTTGACCCCATGAGCAGGGTTGCCGACGGCAGACTCCCAACTGCATCTCCAGTCATGGACTCCCCTGGCATGGACTGCCACCGTAACACCCAGCCGGGCAAGAATCTCCGCTTTCACCTTGGCATGGTCTCTGCTGTCCTGCTCGCTCAGGTCAGCATAGGCCTTTTGGGGTTCTCCAGTCAGATAGGGTGCGACCACCATGGCCCATTCCGATAGTGGCAGGTTCTCCTTCTCTGCCAGTCCCTCAAATATAGTGAGATATGCCTCCACATCGTCATGAGGCGTCATCTTTTTCAGGGTCCGTCTTACCGCCTTCTTTACAGCGGACAATGCAGGTGACTTTGCAACATTACTTTGGGACGATGCGCTGCAAGTCTTTTGTAGTGCTGCAACCTGCTCAAAAAACAACCTGTTAGTCTCCTGTAGCTGCTGCTGCCACCTCTACTGGGCCCGCTGCATGCTCTGCAGGTGCTGCAGGCGCTGCCGCTCCATGCTCTGCAGGTGCATGCTCTGCTGGGCCTGGACCAGGTGCTTAATGAGCTCCTTCATACTGTCATCCATGCTGTCAGACTTCTCTGTCTCAACAACGGCAGTCTTATGTTGCACATTAACTTGCGCCATTTGTTTATTCAGCTTCTCCAGGCTGTCATCCATACTGTCAGACTTCTCTGTCTTAACAACGGCAGTCTTCACTCAAGACATACACACTCCACAGTCTTTTCCACAGCAATTTCAGCTTTGCTGTGCAGACTTTTTTTTTTTTTTTTTCTGCAAACTCTATTAGGGCCACTGTCTTTTTAAGACTGCTCCAACAGACGTTTCTTTTTTCTGACACACTTTTTTTTCTCTGAGCTGCTTCAACAGACTTCTCCCTTATTGCTGTCTTTAGCCACTGTGCTGCACGCACATTCTAGCACCAATTGTAAGCTTTTCAGGGGATATAGCTCTGGGATCGCCGTCTTGGGGAGACGGAGTGGCATAAAGAGTCCATTCACAGACAGCAGTTCTGGTAAAAACTGGCCGCAACCAGTTTTATTAAAGTCCACAGCAAACAGAACATAATCAACACCAAATCATAAACATAAATCCTGGGCTTCTCCAGCCACTTACTACACATAGATAGCGTCCCTCACTATCCGGGACCAGACTCTAACAGCCTGCGCCAAAACAACACATATGTTCAGCGGTTACCAGCATGGAGGTTCACAGAGTCTCCTCTTGTGTCCGAAGGCACCTTCAACGTCCAGACTTGAGAGAGCTCCCCTCCTATTCAGCAGCTATCAGCATGGATTCTCAAAGACTACTCCTGTGTCCGGGGTACATCGAGCCCCAGACTGAGACAGCTCCACTCCTGGAGACTCCTTCTATGCCTGGACTCCGTGTCCAGACTAAGCGAGCTCTCTGTCTGTGTTCGCAGACACCTACTTCTGGTTTCCTAATTAACACCTGAGTGGTTTCAGGCCTGAGCTGCAAGTGTGTACTGAATTAATTAAACCACAACCATGGGTGATAAACAAATACATGGTCCAAAAATCAGGACAGAGCAACTACTGGCATAGCTGAATATAGAAACACTCGGCGAGCATCCAGCTCAAACAACAAGACAATAAAACATGAGTATAAAAATATAAATTTTATTACAAAATAATTAAACAAAATATAAACAGTAAATGAAAAAATGAATGGGTATTGGAACAAGAAGAAATGCACCTAGAGTGTATCCCTAAACCGATTAGAGCGCCATATAATTAACAAAGGATCCTAAAATTAGTAAATGAAGATCTGTATCATATACTATTCCCCAAACTGCAGTCATTGATATAATGAACTGACTGGTTGGTCTCGGTGTAAGTACACAGAGATCTAATAAGAAAGTCTATGCATGTAAAAACAAGTTTTTACAAGGGGAAAAAAGTTCAAAAATGGTGCTCAGCACAATATTCAGGTGTTACGCACCTAGCAGCATATCCCTCCCCACATGTGTAAGCAGATTAGCATTAACCTGGCACTTCCCATAGGTCACTATGGGTAACACCTGAATATTGTGCTGAGCACCATTTTTGAACTTTTTTTCCCCTTGTAAAAACTTGTTTTTACATGCATAGACTTTCTTATTAGATCTCTGTGTACTTACACCGAGACCAACCAGTCAGTTCATTATATCAATGACTGCAGTTTGGGGAATAGTATATGATACAGATCTTCATTTACTAATTTTAGGATCCTTTGTTAATTATATGGCGCTCTAATCGGTTTAGGGATACACTCTAGGTGCATTTCTTCTTGTTCCAATACCCATTCATTTTTTCATTTACTGTTTATATTTTGTTTAATTATTTTGTAATAAAATTTATATTTTTATACTCATGTTTTATTGTCTTGTTGTTTGAGCTGGATGCTCGCCGAGTGTTTCTATATTCAAGTGTGTACTGAATGTAAGGTGTAGTGACCTTTCTCTACCACTAGGTTTACAAAGCCATACATTTCCCTTATACCAGTCAGCAAAGTACCTAGGTGAAATGTACACCCCATTCAACACACATACCCTCACTGTCTCACAGCATTCAAAGTCTAGGAGACCCGCTCCTAGAATTTGAGCCTATTTTTTAATCAGGCCTTCCTCCAAGTCTCATCATCCACCGCCACTGGATCAAAAGGGTTTACGTGTTCCGTGCTGCTACAGCCAGTGTCGAATTATTAACAAGGGTGGTTGGTTATGCTGTGCGTAAAATACTTGTTCTGAAAACGGTTAAGGTGTACCCCACAGGGGAAAATGATTGACAGCTCATACACGTAGTGTATGGGCATTGCAAGTCTAGGAGACCCGCTCCTTTAAATTGGGCTTAGTATTTAATCAGGCCTTCCTCCACGTCTCATCATCCACCACCACTAGATCACCAGGGTTAACGTGTTCCGTGCTGCTACAGGCAGTGTTAAAATCCTAACAAGGGTGGGTGTTTTTGCTGGGTGTTAAATACTTGTTATGGAAAAGGTTGAGGTGTACCCCACAGGGGAAAATGTTTGCCTAGTGTATGGGCATTCCAAGTCTAGGAGACCCGCTCATTTTTAATAGGAATTTTTTTTATGAGGCCCTCCTCCATGTTTCTTCCAAGGGGGGATTGAGGTTATTGGGGTGCATATGACTTGGTAGCAGGGCAGGCATTGCAGTCAGTGAAAAAAAAACAGAATGGGAGGACAAAATGAATAATGTGAAGTGGTTTTTCCTGGGCCCATCCAGTACCTATGTTCAAAGGCTTATTGGGGTGCATATGACTTGGTAGCAGGGCAGGCATTGCAGTCAATGCATAAGAACACAGAATGGGAGTAGAAAATGAATAATGTGAATTGGATTTTCCTGGGTCCATCCAATACCTGAGTTCAAAAGCTTAATGGGGTGCATATGACTTCGTAGCAGGGCAGGTCTTGCATTCAATGCAACATTTTTTATGGAAGCCCTCCTGGACATCTCGTGAAAGGGGTATTGGGGTGTGTTATAATTCTTGGCAGCCCATCCACTCACAGCATAGGCTATAAAAGTTTAGGAGACCCACTATTTAATAATGGCCCTTTAAGCAGATTAATGCTGCCTGATGCCCCTGTAAAAATAGGCTCTGTGATTTTAAGAATCCCTCCTTCATAAATGAAACAAGATGTGTCTGCTTATGTGTCACACACCACATGGCCAGCTAGGGTTGTTAAATGTTACAATGACATTTCCCAGTAAATGCATTTGTTTTGGTTGAAAGCAATATTAAAGTTGAAAAATGCTTCAAAAATGCTGCTTCTGAACATAGCTAAGTGGTGGAGGAACATTTTGGACTGGGGTTAATTATTTTGCCTTATATACAAGTCATTAACCTGGAAAGGATGTACCTTATTTCCCAGCAAAATCCGTTTTGGTTTAGTTTTGGTATGTTTTTTGGTGCCCTGGTAAAAATGGCATGAAACTCTGATAACATTGTGTAAAGCTGTGAACTAGGAGTCAGGAATGCTTCCAGGGGCGATCCCCACGATGTCCCCATGTCATTTGAGCATTGTTTTCATCATTTTCAGACGTTTTTAAACCTTAAAAGGACCCCCGGGGGGATCGCGGCAAAAATGCTCGGGTCTCCCATAGACTTATATTGGGCTTGTTGTTCTGTCCGAGTACCCAAGTATTCCAATTTGCTCGACCTGAGCAACGAGCACCTGAGCATTTTAGTGCTCGCCCATCACTAGTCTACAGGAAAATTTTTATGAAAAAAAAGTTAAAATGTTTATTTTCTCCTTCCACATTCCATTAATTCCTGTGAAGCATCTGAAGGGTTAATAAACTTTTTGAAAGTGGTTTTAAATACCTTGAGGGGTTAAATTTTTAGAATGGTGTCATTTTTGGGTATTTTCTGTCACATAGGCCCCTCAAAGAGACTTCAAATGTGATGAGGTCCCTAAATAAAATGGTTTTGTAAATTTTGTTGTAAAAATGGTCAAATTTAAACATTTATAACTTCCAAACAAAAAGAAATAAGGTTGTAAAAATTGTGCTGATGTAAAGTAGACATGTGGGAAATGTTATTTATGAACCATTTTGTGTGACATGACTCTCTGATTTAAGTGCTTAAAAATTAAAAGTTTGAAAATTGCTAAATTTTGAACATTTTTGCCAAATTTCTGATTTTTTCACAGATAAATGTAAGTCATATCAAATAAATTGTATCACTATCGTGAAGTACAATATGTCACTAGAAAAGATTCTCAGAATCAGTGGGATACATTGAAGCATTCCAGAGTTATGATCTCGCAAACTGACAGTGGTCAGAATTGAAAAAATTGACCTTGTCAGAAAGGTGAAAACAGGCTTCGTGGTGAAGGGCAGGGACGTAACAACCGCTGTCGCAGCAGGCCCAGTGGGTAAGGAGCCAGGCAGGTCAGACGCACGTCTGTTGCAGTGCAGGAGATTCCTCCTGCATGGCAGCATGATCACGCAGGAGATGCTGAAATATCAGCACTTCCTGCCTAGTCAGTGCAGGAGCTCAGCACTGCCGGTGGCTGAGCTTCTGCATTAGCAGCCAGAAGAGGCGTCCGTGCCACCCCTGGATGTTAACTCCCTAATTGCTGTGATTGAGCGCAATCACAGTGTTCTGGTGGGAAGCAGAGGGAGGGAGCTCCCTCTGCCTTCTGATTGGCTTCCCCGCGACGTCATTGCGGGGCCCGATCTCTGCAATGATGACCCGGGGTCATCATAACGACCTCCGGGTCATCAAACTATGGAAAGCCTCCGAGATCATGTTCATAGCATGGTCTTAGAAGCTTTCACATAGGTATAATGCACTGCAATGCTGGAGCATTGCAATGTATTTTACCTGCAATCAAAGTAAAAAAAAGTGAAAGTCCCATAAAAGGATTAGGTAAAGAAGGAAAACTTTTTTTTAAATATGTAAAAAAAATATAAAAAAATAATAAAAATAATTTAAAAAATCCACTAATAAATGCACATTTTTATGTAAAAAAAAATTAATCAAAAAATGTACACGTTTGGTATATCGCCATGTCCATAAAAATCCCATCTATAAAAGTGTCACGCTAGTTAACCCCTTGAGTGAACGTCATAAAAAAAACACAAAAAAGTAGCAAATTATACTTTTTCCAAGCGGTATCATCATACCACTTGGAAAAAGTGGAATAAAACGCGACAAAAAAAATAATGGTAATAATAATAGTGTCACTGAAAGTGCCATCTTGTCCCGCAAAAAACAAGCCCTCACATGACTCTGTCGGCCGAAATATGGAAAAATTATAGCTCTCAAAATGCGGCGATGCAAAAACTTCTTACAAAAAAAAGCGTCTTTTAGTGTATATCAGCTGCCAAACATAAAACCCGCTATAAATAGCAAATCAAACCCCCTTTATCACCTTCTTAGTTAGGGAAAAATAATAAAATAAAAAATGTATTTATTTCCATTTTCCCATTAGGGTTGGGGTTGGGGTTAGGGATAGAGTCAGGGATAAGGTTAGGTTTGGGCTGGGGTTAGGGATAGGGTTGGGGTTGGGGCTAAAGTTAGGGTTAGGGTTGGAATTAGGGTTAGAGTTGGAATTGGTGTTAGGGGTGTGTTAGGGTTAGATTTGTGGTTATTGTTATGGTTATCATTGGGGGTGTGTTGGGGTTAAGGTTGGAGTTAGAATTGGGGAGTTTCCACTGTTTAGGCACATCAGGGGCTCTCCAAACGCGACTTGGCGTCCGCTCTCAATTCCATCCAATTTGTCATCTGCGTCACTGTCATTCCTCCATTCAATGACCGCCACTCCGTTCCAGTCAACAACTGACTGGTCATCTGGAAATACTGGCAAATGCAAGATAGGTGGTCTGACAACACTCATAACAGTATTGGCATCTCAAAAAGTGGATATTCTTGACAATTGTAGCAGAATAAAGAGCTGTCGGCTGCTTGGTCCACTACCATTACTTCACTTGGGCCGACCATATACGTACTGCTCCCAGCCTGTGGCCTTCCTGAAGCCAGAGCAAGGTAAGGGATGCAGGCGGAACAACGCAGAGGATGTAGGCAGAGCAAGGCAGGTGATGCAGGCAAAGCAAGGCAGGCAGAGCAAGGCAGGGTATGCCGGCAGAACAACGCAGGGGATGCATGCAGAGAAAGGCAGGGGATGCATGCAGAGCAAGGCAGGGGATGCAGGTGGCGCAAGGGCATGCTAGAAAAATTAGATATACCTCTGGCAACAGTAAACAGCTGCCTGCAAATCACAGGCCAGCAGCTGACGTCAGCGCGCACATCGCCGACGTATGACGCACAGAATAGGAATGGGCAAGACGCTGGGACCGACGTCTCTGCTGAGCAGGTTCCACTGCGGACGGAGATGGATGGGGGACCGCAGCGGGACTGGTTCGAGACTCCCCTTGTGCAGCAATGGGAACTTGAACCCTAACACCCAGCCGCCCCAGAATTGTCGCATCTGTACGATGTGCCAATCCTGGCACTTAGCCCCTCTCTTCCCACTCCCTATAGTGGTGCGATATGGGATAATAAGGGGTTAATATCACCTTGCTATCCCGGTTAATAATAGAGAGGCGTCAATAAGACGCCTATCCATTATTAATCTTTTATTAATAAAGGGTTAAAAAAACAACACACGCATAAGAATAAAGTATTTTAATGAAATAAAACACAACACGGTTTTCATATCTTTGTTATACGCTCAGATCAAAGCGACGCCATTGATCTCCAGTAATAAAATGTAAAAACATAAAACAACCTTATACTCCCTGTCCGACGCAGTCCAATTAATAACGAATATCCCACGACGGTCTCCCCTATAGAACAGTGACATCAGGTGATGCCACTGCTCTGTAGGACCTCCCAGTGATGCACTGACAGGAGACAATGGCTCCTGCAGTGCATCACTGAGTTCATTCTCTCACTTTATGGCAATGCTGCGTGGGAATTTTCTCACCCAGCATTGCCGGTGAGAGAATGAACTGTAGTGACGTCATTCTCTCCCGGTGTCTAAGCGATACACAGGATTGTATCGCAGGGGCGGTGTAGAGTGCTGACATCACCCGATGTCAGTGTTCTAGACAGGATATCGTCGTGGGACACTCGTTATTATCTGGACTACGGTGGACAGGTGATGCATAGGTTGCTTTATTATTTTATTTTTAATACAGGAGACGATGGCATCAGGGAATAGGTGATTGGTGAGTATGTACTCTATGTTATGTGTTGTATGTTGTGTATGTTCTTTATGTTATATGTTATGTGTATGTTCTATATGTTATGTGTTGTATGTTATGTGTATGTTCTGTATGTTATGTGTTGTATGTTATGTGTATGTTATGTGTTATATGTACTGTATGTTCTGTATGTTATGTGTTGTGTGTTGTATGTTATATGTATGTTCTGTATGTTATGTGTTATATGTGTGTTATGTATTGTATGTTATATGTGTGTTATGTGTTGTATGTTATATGTATGTTACGTGTTGTATGTTATATGCATGTACTGTATGTTATGTGTTATATGTATGTTATGTGTTGTATGTTGTATGCATGTACTGTATGTTATGTGTTATATGTATGTTATATGTTGTATGTTATATGTATGTTATGTGTTGTATGTTATATGTATGCTCTGTATGTTATGTGTTATATGTTGTATGTTCTGTATGTTGTGTATGTTTTTTTCACATTCAACACATTAGCTGAAATTTGGCGTCCGCCTTTTTTTTTAAAACGTCCAATGCAACGTTTTTTGTGTCCGTCAAAATGGCGGACTATGACAGATCCGCCGCGTCTGCTGTTTTGTATAATGGTCGCCTATAGGTGGCGGATCCGCCTGCATCCTTTTTTGATGGAATCCACCAGCGAATCCGTTGTTTCCATAGAAAATGCTGAAAACTCTCTTTCTCTCTCTCTCTCCTCCGTGCCAGACATGTGTACAATACATTTTCCAGGTTGAAAAGTTCATGATGGATCCGTCTGAAAACGGATCCGTTTGCATCCGTTTTTCAACTTTTCTGCTGGATCTGCTTTTTTCACACTTTGGCGGATTTTAACTGACGCCAAATGACTGACGTGTGAACGAGGCCTTAGAATTGACATTGTGCATGATTTAAGTTTAGAAGCAGACTTTTACTTTTTAGTCAGTGATTCATATTTCATTTAATTATGCTTGTTAGGATTTTTAAATGAAGTTCTTTATGCCGATTATTTGTCCTCTAGTGCTTGGCTGTTGCTTTTCTTACTTTTTGCTTTCAGATAGTACGATACTATCCAGCTATAGAAATATTTCCTCTTAAAATAGAAGAAAAATACTCTCCATGAAATGTCTTTGTGCGAATTCTGGTAACATAAGCTATTCTATTATTTCTTAACACTGGTTTTCTGTGATTACTTTGTATCTCAGTTCATACTGCACCCACACACACAAATGATACACCATTTAAAAGGTAAACTTGCCCCTTTCAGCAAGAAAATAGCCAAACAAACCACACATCCATGATTTGATCACAAAATACAGTTTAAACATTAATTTTCATAAACCTGCAGTAAGGAAAAATGACCTGCAGTAAGGAAAAATGACCTGCAGGTGGCACCACACTACCCCAAAGCACACTACCACAATGCTGCTTACAGACATCACAAATAAATCCAAACATTTGCCTTGGGGTCTTTCCAGCTTGCCCAAGTGCTTGCCATGCCTATTTCAGGCACATTGGAGGATTGCACACTTCACTGCAGGTGATTCACATATGTAAAGACATTTGTAAACATGCACTGCTTTTTCGGTGATTACTTTGCCCACACACACAAATGGTGAGTCACGTATGCAAACACATTTGTAAACACACACTGTTTTTTTGCTGATTACTTCGTCCCACACACACAAATGATACACCATTTGAAAGGTAAACTTGCCCCCTTCAGCAAGAAAAGAGACAAACAAACCACACATTCACGATTTTATCACTAAATACAGTTTAAACATTAATTTTCATAAACCTGCAGAAAGAAACAATGACCTGCAGGTGGCACCTCAACCGAAAGACATTTTTGGCCTCTATTAGTGATGGGAGAGCACTAAAATGCTCAGATGCTTGTTGCTCGGGTCGAGCAAATTGGAATACTCGGGTACTCAGACAGAACAACGAGCCCAATTTAAGTCTTTGGGAGACCGGAGCATTTTTACCGTGATACCCCCCGGGGGTCCATTTAAGGTCTAAAAACGTCTGAAAATGAAATACTGCTCAAATGACATGGGGACAATCCTGGGGATCACCCCAGGAAGCATTCCTGACTCCTAGTTTACAGCTTTAAACAATGTTGTCAGAGTTTCATGCCATTTTTACAGGTGAACCAAAAACATACCGAAACTAAACCAAAACGGATTTTGCTGGGAAATATGTTAAGGTACATCCTTTCCAGGTTAATGACTTGTATATAAAGCAAAATAAATAACCCCAGACGAAAATGTTCCTCCAAATCTTGGACTATGTTAAGTCGCAGCGTTTTTCAACTTTAGCATTGATTTCAACCAAAACACATGCAGTCACTGGGAAATGTCATTGTAACATTTACCAACCCTAGCTGGCCATGTGGTGTGTGACACATAACTAGACATATCTTGTTTTATTTATGAAGGAGGGACTCTTAAAGTCACAGAGCCTATTTTTACACAATGGCATCAGGCAGCATTAGTCTGCTTAAAGGGCCATTATTAAACAATAGTTCTCCAAAACTGTTATAGCTAGAGTTAAGCGAAACAGGTCGTTCATTTTCAAAAATCGCCGATTGTCGCCAAAGTCGGGTTTCATGAAACGAAACCCGACCGTGGAGTGAGTTCAGTCACGTGTTCGGCGACCATTTTGCTGGAGTCGGTTTTCCCCTATACTTTAAGCGCCTTTTCTCGGCCAATGAGCAAGGACGCAGGCTGTGGGCAACGTGATGACATAGCAGCCGGCCAGCACCATCTTAGAGAAGGGCATTGCAGCGATTGGCTGGCTTTCTTTGGCGTCACAGTGCATATAAAATCCCTCAGTGCCGACCGCCATTTTACAACTGCCGAACTCAGTGTAGGGGAAGGTTGCTGACTGTGCGTCTGAGCAGCGAGAGCGTTAGGCAGGGCCTAAACAAAAAAATAACTTTGTGCTGATAGCAATTAGCTGTACAGTGACTGTGCAGCGAGAGGGGAGGATTTTAGTGCATGCAGCAATGCTGGTTCTTAGGCTGCCTGCCTGCCTGCCTGCCAGTGATGCTGTAGAAATTTCTTGTGTGGACCATCATATCTGATTACAGGCTGCCTGCCTATGAAAGAGGGGCAATTAATTTGGTGTAGTAGCTGAGCTGCCTGCCTGCTAGTGACAGTCTACAAATTGCTTGAGTGGACCATCAGATCTGATTACAGGCTGCCTGCCTATGATAAAGGGGCAATTAATTGGGTGTAGTAGCTGAGCTGCCTGCCTGCTAGTGACAGTGTACAAATTGCTTGAGTGGACCATCAGATCTGATTACAAGCTGTCTGCCTATGATAAAGGGGCAATTAATTAGGTGTAGTAGCTGAGCTGCCTGCCTGCTAGTGACAGTCTACAAATTGTTTGAGTGGACCATCAGATCTGATTACAGGCTGCCTGCCTAAGATAAAGGGGCAATTAATTGGGTGTAGTAGCTGAGCTGCCTGCCTGCTAGTGACAGTCTACAAATTGCTTGATTGGACCATCAGATCTGATTACAGGATACCTGCCTGTGATAAAGGGGCAATTAATTGGGTATAGTAGCTGAGCTGGCTGCCTGCTAGTGACAGTCTACAAATTGCTTGAGTGGACCATCAGATCTGATTACAGGCTGCCTGCCTGTGATAAAGGGGCAATTAATTGGGTGTAGTACCTGAGCTGCCTGCCTGCTAGTGACAAAGTACAAATTGCTTGAGTGGACCATCAGATCTGATTACAGGCTGCCTGCCTGTGATAAAGGGGCAATTAATTGGGTGTAGTAGCTGAGCTGCCTGCCTTCTAGTGAAAGTGTACAAATTGCTTGAGTGGACCATCATATCTGATTACTGGCTGCCTGCCTGTGATAAAGGGGCAATTAATTGGGTGTAGTAGCTGAGCTGCCTGCCTGCTAGTGACAGTCTACAAATTGCTTGAGTGGTCCATCAGATCTGATTACAGGATGCCAGCCTGTGATAAATGGGCAATTAATTGGGTGTAGTAGCTGAGCTGCCTGTCTACAAATTGCTTGAGTGGACCATCAGATCTGATTATAGGCTGCCTGCCTTTGATAAAGGGGCAATTAATTTGGTGTAGTAGCTGAGCTGCCTGCCTGCTAGTGACAATGTACAAATTGCTTGAATGGACCATCAGATCTGATTACAGGCTGCCTGCCTGTGACAAAGGAGCAATTAATTGGATGTAGTAGCTGAGCTGCCTGCCTGCTAGTGACAGTGTACAAATTGCTTGAGTAGACCATCAGATCTGATTACAGGCTGCCTGCCTGTGACAAAGGGGCAATTAATTGGGTGTAGTAACTGAGCTGCCTACTGCTAGTGACAGTGTACAAATTGCTTGAGTGGACCATCAGATCTGATTACAGGCTGCCTGCCTGTGATAAAGGAGCAATTAATATAATTGGGAGTAGTAGCTGAGCTGCCTGCCTGCTAGTGACAGTGTACAAATTGCTTGAGTGGAGCATCACATCTGATTTTTGAAATTCTACTGTAATCCATAGTGAGTCTGTGACAGTCTGTGTGTTATTCCTCAAATATATACGGTGATTAAAATTTTTCACCTTCACCGTATACAGCTGTACTCTTCTCACACAGTAACATATATCTTCTGTGATTTTGGCAACATTTACACAAACATGAGGAAGTATGGTGGAAGAGGTCGAGCACGTGGTGGTGGTGGGCCACCTGCTACTGATGGTGGTGGTTGTGCTGCATCTGCTCCTACTGCCAAAAGCACAATAGCACCTAAGGCAGGAGGTGTTGAGCCTGCGTTATCGTCTGGCTGCAGAAGGCCTGGAAGGCTCCCTTTTCTGGGAGTAGGTAAACCACTTTTAAAGCCTGAGGTTCAGGAAAAGGTTTTGGCTTTCATTGCCGAAGCTGCGTCAAGCTCTATCGCCTCCTCTTCTGATATTTCAAAATCTGCAACCACTGACTCACCAGTGCAGCCTTCTGGTCCAGACCAACCACTTTCCTTGGCTCCTTTACCCCCACTACAAGTGAAGGATGTGTCAGCCAACACTTCAGATTACTCCATGGAGCTCTTTTCACATACCATGCCTAGGTTTTTAAGTCAAATGCCTCATTCCCCAGTCCAGGATGAATGTGACATTGAGTGCACTGATGCACAGTCACTGCTAGATGATTGTGCTGCCCCATTGAAGCACAGAACTACATTGCTCTTGAAGTCTGCTGAAACTCATTTGCCCCTTCCCGCATATTGTACCACCTTAGATGGTGACAGAGAGGACGATGCAGATGAAATTGAAGAGGAGGTGATGGATGACCCAGTTGATGACCTGGATTGGCATGTAGTGGTGGAAGAGGGTGCCATTGGCAGTAGCTCAGAAGAGGAGAAGGATCTGCAGCAGGTATCGAGATCGCATCGGGGTTTATCTGGCAGGCCTGTATGAGTCCCAAAAGGTCTCAAAAAAAATAAAGTTGCAGGGACGGTTGGCCTGACGGTCACATTACCAGAGTGTGCAAGGACTGAAAATGTATCCCCTGGTAGGAAGAGTGCAGTGTGGCACTTTTTTGAACAAAATCCTACCAATGAGGCTAAGGTTGTCTCTAAAAAGTGCCAAAGAACCTTTAGCCGAGGGAAAAATCTCAAAAATTTGAACACCAGTGGCATGCTTAGACATTTAATGAACATGCACATGCAAGCGTGGACGTAGAACAAAAACTCAGATAGCACATGTGCATCGGCTCCTACTCCAGTTAGCCAGCAACGCTCTATTGCTTCCCCCACTGTAAGGCCACCGGTTGGCACACCACCAGCAAGAAATGTAGAGGTGTCGTCGCAAGGCCAAAGCAGTCAGGGAATCACTATGTTTATGGCACGAAAAAATGCATCTAGGCCATCACCACCATCACCATCAACCACCCACTCTCAGTCCCTCGTGACCACTGATAGTTTCAGCAGATGCAGCTCTCAAGTCCAGCTCACCCTAGCAGACGCTCTGAGTAGGAAAAGAAAGTACTCAGCCTGTCATCCTAGTACACAGGGTTTGAATGCCTGCATTGCAAAATGGATCTCATTAGAGATAATGCCCTTTCTTTTGGTTGAAAGCGCATTGTTCAGAGAACTCATGACCTAAGCTGGCCCACGCTATGACATACCCAGTTGCCATTTTTTTCGAGAAAAGCCATCCCTGCCCTCCACCAGCATGTGAAAGACCGCATTGTCCATGCACTGCCGCAATCAGTCAGTGGAAAGGTGTACCTCACAACAGATGCATGGGCCAGTAGGCATGGCCAGGGCCATTACGTGTCCATAACTGCACACTGGGTTAATGTGGTGGATGCAGGGTCCACAGAGGACGGCGGTGGTGGGACAGTGCTGCCTAGCCCACGTTATAGGCAACAGTTGGCTGTAGGCGTTGGCCCCCCTCCTCCTCCTCTTCCAGAAGCGAAAGCTCGGCAGCAGAGCGAAGACGCACGAGCACTCCATCCGCAGCTGGCAGGGTTGCAGATGAGGTGTCCCACTGTCGAACAGCTAGTGGTAAGCTTCAGCAGGCTGTTTTACAAATTATGTGTTTGGGCGACAAGAGACTCACCGCTGATGTACTGTCCCAATACTAGCTTCGAGAAACAGAGACATGACTGGGCAGTATACATCTTGAGCCAGGCAAAATAGTCAGGGATAACGGCCGTAATTTTGTGGTGGCCATATCCATGTCAAAACTCTGACACACATAACTTGACTGGCTCACATCTTGAACCTGGTGGTGCAGTGCTTTTTAAATAATTATCCGGAGTTAACATCTCTGCTCCATAAAGTGCGAAGACTGTGTTTGTACATCCGTCACTGCCCCGTAGACTCCACTCACATGCAGAAGCTGCAGCAAGCGCTCAAGCTCCCCAAGCACCGCCTAATCATAGATGTTGCCACAAGGTGGAACTCCACCATGCACATGGTTGACAGGTTGTGCGAACAGAGGCAGGCTGTAATGCATTTATGGGAGGATACATGGGCAGGTAGTTCTAGGGCAGACATGGAGTTGTCGGGTGTGCAGTGGTCAAAGCTGAAAGGTTGTCAGCAAAATGGCTCGTTTTTCTTTCGTCTTCCTCTGAATTCTCACATTCCTCCATTTTCAGCTGCAGAACGTCCAGCATACACCTCAACCTATGTAACTTTTTGCCACCTCTCTATCTGGCCTGCGCCCCCACAGGGCCGGGGGCACCTCCTGGCGCCCCCGGGCTAGTGCCGGTACCCTGAATAGGTGGGGGCTCCCACTCTCGGGCGACGGCACTGACACAGGGTCCCTCATAGTACCAAAAAGTGGATCTGATGATGGGATGGGCCCACTTGCCGTCAGACACACGGGCGTACTATGAGGGGCCCTGTGCCAGTGCTGGCGCCCATGACTGGGCCCCCCCGCTTGCCTATGGCCACAGCACTCGCAATAGTTACCTCTCCCTGCTCCACAGCTGTGGAGTCTTGGCAGTGAAATCATTCACAGGGACAGCCAATACCAATTTTGGTACGTGATCCATGCCCCTGCGATCCCGAGAACTGTAGCGATGGCCATCCTTGGGCCCCGTCCGCCATTGCGACCATGCTGGCCAGCACTCTCCTCCTGGTTCGCCTGCTGTTAGGGCCAGGCAGCAGGGGATCCAGCTGATGCAGCCTGCCCGATGAACACATCCTCTTCTTCCTCCCCATTGCAGGCCCGCTGACGACGTCTTCCTCCAGGGCGCCTGGCGCACACGCAGCCCTCGTATCTGGCTCCCTGCCTGCTCCGGCCTGTACCCCGTGCCTCCGCTATGATGCTTCTCCCGGATCCCTACGGGGTTCCACACCACCCACTGCAGCGCCGCTAGCCCCTGGTGCCGACTGTGCTCTACGAGGAGGCTGCACATCCTATGTGGCCTGCACTTTCATTGTGGCACTCGATCCAGGTCCGATCGGCAGTCCTGCGCCAGCCGCCCGGCTAGGCAGTTTCCTGGCAGAGGTGTGACAATTGGGGGAGCCGCACCGCTTCCTCCAGCCTCCGCAGGGTCCCTGGAGGGGCTTCGGAGCCTGCGCCGGCCGCGCGATGACTGCTTCGGTGACAGCCTCTCTGGGGGCCTTGTCCTCCTGCCCTTGCTCTCTGCATTCCGGGTATCCGTAAGCGCCCATGAGGGAAGACAGCTGGCCTTCTAGCCATCCACCGCTCCTGGAGCGCGCGAGCTCCCGCAGGCGCTCCATAAGATTTGACACAGACACACCTGACTGCTTCTGCCTCCAGCCCCGGGATGACCACCGCCGACATTACAACATAACAGAAGGTGTATGAACACCTCCTCTCCAAGTCAAAGGTGAAACGAGTATTACATTAAGCCAAATGAATTTCCTCAGATACAGTGTTTTTTTTTAAAAAAAAAAAATTCTATTGACATGTGAAGAATAAAATCACTATCAATTTATATAAAAAGGATGCAAGTTTAGAAAAAGGGACGTAGGACTCTCCCTTACATTTTCACCACATTGCTGCATGGTAAAGAGTTAGACTACAGTTTTGTGACCACATCAATCGCAAGTTGTAATAAAACACCTGCAGTTCTCTATACATAATAGATTTATTGCCATTATGTTCCAATGTCATGATCCTTGAATAAGGAATGTGGCTTAGTGAATAACATTCGCCGTCTATAAATTTAACTTCAGCAAGTTACAAATATTAATAGAATATTTTGCCTATCGATTATTTACTACAGTTGGGAAGAGAACAAATAATGAGTATAGTCCCAGATACATGTGATATACAGAATAGTGGCCCAATATGCCCCCCAAAAAAATGTACTTTGATGGTCAAGAAAATATTTTCGTATGTGTTGGCAAGAGGTGTAACTGAGGGCTCTGTACAAAACAATGCATGGCAGTGAGAAACTCTCTCAATGTTGTTCCTCCTACTGGTGGAAACCATAAACAGGCAATACTATTAAACACTTACAATATTATGCTGACTTTTTCCTATCTGTTGCCAAGAGGTGTAACTGAGGGCCCTGTGCAAAACAATGTATGTGAGTGATACAATTTCTCTATACTGTTCCCCTTACTGGTGGAAACCATTAACAGGCAATGCAATAAAGAGCTTTAATTATTATGCTGAGTTATTCACACAAGAGAACCGCTATGATGACTCAATGAATAATGCCATGTGGTAACAATTCTTTACCTTTATCCCAGCAGCTATATCTGTATGTGCGATGGGAGTCCCATCCCTCTGCCCCCTAACAGAAGCAGTGCAGCGCCATGAAAGGTTCGCATTTCACAACAGCGAAGATGCATTTACATCTGTCTCTTCTGCTAAGAGAATCACTGCCTTGTGATATATGAATTTGTGAAACCAGGCATCAGTCAGGGGCCGCTGCTGTGCCTGTGGGCCCTAGTCAGCTGCCTGGTCTGCCTGCCCATAAGGCCGGGCTAGGACATGGTGCTGTGGAAGATTCTATAGCGGTAGCCAGCTCGTTGATGTAAATGTTGAAGAGAGTTGGACTTTGGCTACTCACTTTCGACATGTTCAAATATAGATGTGACTATGTCATCAGGAATATACAGCTATACTGTACTTATACAGTTCACTTTCGTGCTTAGCAGAATTGGGTGGTAGCCAGACTGGGCCTCTGGCTACCAGTTTTTCTCCGTTAATACATACGGAGCTGAACAATTAACACAGCAATATCTACAGCTGAAAATTTTCACCCAGCCCTTCAAGTGGCCACTGGCCAGCTTTCAAGGTCAGACGAAACTGAGATCTCATGGAGTCATCAGACGAGGGGCCATAAACCCTTAGAATGTAAAAGCCACAAGGATTTGGATAAAACCACCACAGACAGAGGTTAAGTAAACCGTAAAGTTTAACAATCACAAGCCGCAAATATATGGAGCCATTAAATTTTTTAACAGAAATGCAGCAATGTAATTGTCTGAATGCATTCTGTATATTTGAATATGCATTCAAAAGAGCCATTGGTATGTTCACACTACACTATTAACAGCAATCATATCTATATTCTTTAAAAACGGAAGATTAACCCATTGACTACTATCTATAATCATGACAATCTTTTTTAGCAATATCTATAGCTAAGTAATGTTAAGTAATGTTAAAAGTAGCTGCTACTATGTTGTACTGATTAGAGTTGAGCGATACTTTCCGATACCCCTAAGTATCGGAATCGGAATGGTATCGCCGATACCATTAAAATATCGGCGATACCCGATACCGATACCGGAAGTCCCATGTAAGTCTATGGGAACAAAATATCGGAACTAAAAAAACCCCATTCTTTCCTTGTAAACACTAAATATACACACATAGAATACATATATATATATATACATGTCATTGTGACATATATATATATATATACATATATGTATAGTTTATACACTTCTACATAGTAAAATATCCTCTGATTCAATTGCCGGGTAAAGCCGGCTTCAGTGAAAAGACAGAAGCACCCGACATGAAATGACACTTGGTGTACATAGGGTTAACCATGTCTTTTCATGTCGTTTGCTATCTGATTTGCACAAACAATTAAATCAGTCTATGTTTGCAAAATTTCACACCTGTAGGGGTTAATTAAAGGTGTAAATTCGTTGTAAAAAAAACGGACTTTTTTGCTACGAATTTACACCTTTAATTAACCCCTACAGGTGTGAAATTTTGCACACATAGACTGATTTAATTGTTTGTGCAAATCAGATAGCAAAGGACATGGTTAACCCTATGTACACCAAATGTCATTTCATGTCGGGTTCTGCATTTTCACAAAAGCCGGCAATTGAATTAGCGGCTATTATACTATGTAGAAGTGTATGAACTATAAAATATATATATATATATATATATATATATATATGTGTCACAAATTCAATGACATGTATATATATATATGAGGTGTAAAATTGCTGAAAAAAAATGCGTGGGCTTCCGCCCTATTTTCGCAACCAGACAGACAAAGCCAGTGAGTGGGGGCAGATAATAATAGCCCAGAGAGGGACCATTATTTTTGCCCCCCCCGGCTACTAACATCTGCCCCCAGACACCCCAGAAAGGGCAAATCTCTAATTAGATTTGCCCTTTCTGGCACTTTGCCCGTCTATTCCCATTGCCCTGTAGCGGTGGCGAATGGGTTAATAAGGGGTTAAAATGACCTTGCAATTGAAAGGTCACTTTAAGCCAGGTTAATAATTGAGAGCTGTCAATTAGACAACTATCAATTATTAATCCTATTGTATGAAAGAAAAATCAAACACACACACTTTAATAAAAAAGAAGTTTAATGAAATAATCACACAGTTTTTGACCATATTTTATTTACCTGCTAAAACCATTTCCTGTAATAAAAATAAAATAATAAAGCAAAATTATTCTTACCAATCCGATGCACAGTCAGGTCCCACGGTGTAATCCTTCAGAAAGGGTTAATGTTTACTACAGGGACCGCAGCTAATGCTGCAGCCTCACAGTAAACCCCCAAATGAATGAGTTCCTCTCCTGGCTGACAGGAGAGGAAGTGGAAAGCTTAATTGATTGCTTTCCACTTTCACTTCAGGTCAGCCAGGGACACCATCAGTGACGTCAGAGGGAACTGATTAACAAAAATAGGGGTTCCCTTCGAAAAAAAAATGGCGTGGGTCCCCCCTATTTTTGTTAACCAGCCAGATGAAGCAGACCGCTGAGGCCTGGATTTTCAGGCTGTTAAGGAGCCAAGATCCATGGACCTTGCCAGCCTGATAATACCAGGCCACAGCAGTCTGCATATCTTGGCTGATTAACAAAAATAGGGGATCCCCTCGAAAAAAATTAGCGTGGGGTCCCCCCTATTTTTGTTAACCAGCCAGATGAAGCAGACCGCTGAGGCCTGGTTTTTCAGGCTGGTAAGGATCCAATATCCATGGACCTTGCAAGCCTAATAATACCAGGCCACAGCAGTCTGCTTAGCTTGGCTGGTTAACAAATATAGGGAATCCCCTCGAAAAAAAAAACGGCGTGGGGATTCCCCCTATTTTTGTTAACCAGCCAAGTAAAATGCAGACTGCTGCGGCCTGGTATTAAAAGACTGTCAAGGCCCATGGATTTTGGCCCTCAACAGCCTGATAATACCAGGCTACAGCAGCCCCACATTTGGCGCATCAAAAGATGTGCCAATTGTGGCACTTTACCCGGCTCTTCCCACTTGCCCTGTAGCGGTGGCAAGCGGGGTAATAAGGGGTTATTGTCACCGTTGATTGCACGGTGACAATAAGCCCGGTTAATAATGGAGAGGTGTCAATAAGACACCGATCCATTATTAATCCCAAAGTTATTAAATGTTTAAAAAAGACACAGCAAGAAAAAAGTATTTTAATGAAATAAAAGAGACAACACAGTTTTCATTGTTTTTATTACTCTCTCATTCCTGCGACGCCATCGATCTCCTGTAAAAAAATAAAAAAACCAAACCAACAGTATACCACCTGTCCGACGCAGTCCATAGTAACGATTGTCCCACGACGATCCAGCTCTGCTACATCGGAATGACAGGCAGAGCCTGTCATCCCGGCGCAGCACAGCTGCTTACCAGCTTCCCCGGCGGTGACGTCATCGGACTGCTTTACGGCCGCGATTACCCAGCAGTCACTGCAGTTATCGCGAGATACTGCATGTGACCGCCGGGGAGAAGAGGATGGCGGCCATTAAGCAGCCCGGGATGTGACCGCCGGAGATCTTCTGCCGGGTAAGTGCCGCTGACTCCTGACAGACCCGACCGACGGACAGTGACAGTGACAATTCCGATTCCGGTATCCGATATGACGAAAATATCGGAACTCGGGATCGGAATTCCGATACAGCCAATATCGGCCGATACCCGATATTTGCAGTATCGTATCGCTCAACACTAGTACTGATAGAGTAAACGTTCTTGTTTTTCAATTTGTGTGTAAGTCAAACTGGGCCTCTGAGTATGGTTGTTCCTGCGGAAATAGATACGGAGCTGAACAATTGACACAACAATATGTACAGCTGGACTGTAGTTCTAGAGTTCACTTTCATGCTTTGCAGAATTGGGTGGTAGCCAGACTGGGGCTCTGGCTACCAGTTTTTCTCGGTAAATAGATACGGAGCTGAACAATTAACACAGCTATATCTCCTGCTGGACTGTAGTTACACAGTTCACTTTCCTGCTTTGCAGAATTTGCTGTTAGCCAGACTGGGCCTCTGGCTAACATTTTATTTTCGTAAATTGATACGGAGAAGAACAATTCCCCCAGCAATGTATACAGCTGAATTCTACTGATACAATAAACTTTCCAGCTTTTCAATTTGGGTGTTTGCCAAACTGGGCCTCTGAGTATGGGAGTTCCTGCGAAAATAGATACAGAGCAGAACAATTGACACAACCATATGTACAGGTGGACTGTAGTTGTACAGTTCACTTTCCTGCTTTGCAGAGTTGGCTGGTAGCCAGACTGGGACTCTGGCTACCTGTTTTTCTCCGTAAATACATAAGGAGATGAACATTTCACACAGCAATATCTACTGCTGTCCTATACTTAGACAGTTCACTTTCCAGCTTTGCAGAATTGGGTGTTAGCCAGACTGGGCCTCTGGCTAACATTTTTTCTCCGTAAATGGATACGGAGATGAAGAATTCCAACAACAATGTATACATCTGCATTGTACTGAGAATAAACTTTCCTGCTTTTCAATTTTGGTGTTATCCAAAGTGGGACTCTGAGTATGGGTGTTACTGCAGAAATCTATATGGATATTTTTAATATTTTGAGTATACTATATATACCTTTTATCTGTAGATCCACTACCCATTTTTTGTGCCTACTCTTCGTCGGACTTATCCAATTAATCGATTTGCAGCATCTTAACATCCATTAGATACCTAAACATATGGCATTTTGGCCACCTCCCTATGTGGCCTGCCCCACCACTCCTCCTCCACTAACAAAATTGTTCTTTTCTTGTGTCATACATACTGATGACCTCTTCAGCGTGAGTCTGCCTATAGGCTCCTGCAAGTGGATCACTCACCAGGGCACTGGGTTACTCTGTACCCTGCCGGTGTGTTAAAGGGATATGTCACGCCGGCAGTGACCCTGTCTGTGTCCCTGGCTGTTCAATGAAAAGGGGAATAATTTACAGAGGAGGATTAGATTTTATATTACACTGTTGGTTACGCCACCTGTGGTTTATGGTGAAAGCTGAATGGCGCTCCAGTGCATATCCTCTGAAACTGGTGGTGATGCAGCAGAGTTTGACTAGCTCGCCACAGGTACAGTTTCTTGCCTCAGGGCTGAAGTATGTTTTGGTGGATGAATGGTGCTGTTAAATTTACCAGTGTGTACAAGGTGCCACAGGAACAAATTTAGATCACACATTCTGGGGCAGTTTACAAGGCTTTACTCCGAGTTGAGGTGTGCACAACCTCCGGGTCATCTAGCTATGGAAAGCTGCTGTGATCATGGTCACAGCAGCTTTCACTAAAGGTAACTGCAATAAAAAGTAAAAAAGTGAAAGTCCCATAAAGGGACAAGTTAAAAAAAAGCATTTTTTAAAAAAAATTGTAAAAAAAATATTTTAAAAAATTCCCCTAAAAAATACATATTTTTATGTAATAAAAAAAACAAAAAACAAAAAAATACACGTTTGGTATCGCCGCTTCCGTAAAAATCCCATCTATAAAAGTGTAACCCTAGTTAACCCCTTCAGTGAAAGCCGTAAAAAAAACACAAAAAAGTGGTAAATTATACTTTTTCCAAGCGGTATGATGATAAAAAAAAAAAGTGCAATAACACGCGATCAAAAATTCGGATATAAATAATCATGGTACCGCTGAAAACGTCATCTTGTCCCACAAAAAACAAGCCACTTTACAGCATCATCTGCGAAAAAATAAAAAAGTTATAGCTCGCGGAATAAACTGATGCAAAAATAATTATTTTTTCTATAAAATTTTTTATTGTGCAAAAAACACCAAAACATAAAAAAATATATAAATGAGGTATCGCTGTAATCGTAGTGACCTGAAGAATAAAGCTGCTTTATCAATTTTACCACACGCGGAACGGAGGAAAAAAAAAAAAAAAAAACAATTTCTGAATTGCTGGTTTTTGATTATTCTGCTTCCATAAAAATCAGAATAGGAAGCGATTAAAAAACGTTATGTGCCCGAATATGGTACCAATAAAAACGTCAGCTCGTCCCGCAAAAAATAAGCCCACAGATAAATACGGTGATGCAAAAATTTCTTACAAAAAATTCTTCCAAAAAAAAGTGGCTTTTAGAGTCTGCATTTGAAATCGGCGCTCCTTCCCTTCCGAGCTCTGCCATGCTTCAAAATAGTGGTTCCCCCCCACATATTGGGTATCAGCGTACTCAGGACAAATTGCACAATAGATTTTGGGGTCCTATTTCTCCTGTTACCCTTATGAAAATAAAAATTTTGGGGCAAAAAGATTATTTTTGTGGAAAAAAATATGATTTTTTTATTTTCACGGCTCTACGTTATAAACTTCTGTGAAGCACTTGGGGATTCAAAGTGCTCACCACACATCTAGATAAGTTCCTTGGGGGTCTAGTTTCCAAAATGGAGTCACTAGTGGGGGGTTTCCACTGTTTAGGCACATCAGGGGCTCTCCAAACGTGACATGACACCGCAGACCATTCCATCAAAGTCTGCATTTGAAAAAGGCGCTCCTTCCCTTCCGAGCTCTGCCATACGTCAAAATAGTGGTTTACCCCCACATATGGAGTATCAGCATACTCAGGACAAATTGCACAATAACTTTTGGGATCCTGTTACCCTTTGGAAAATAAAAATTGGGGTGGAAAGATCATTTTTATGGAAAAGATATGATTTTTTAATTTTACAGCTCTACGTTATAACCTTCTGTGAAGCCCTTGGGGTTAAAAGCTCTCACCACACATCTAGATAAGTTCCTTGGGGGGTCTAGTTTCCAAAATGGGGTCACTTGTGGGGGTTTCCACTGTTTAGGCACACAGGGACTCTCCAAATGCGACATGGCGTCCAATCTCAATTCCAGCCAAAAAAGTCAAATGGCGCTGCTTGCCTTCCGAGCTCTGCCATGCGCCCAAATAGTGGTTTACCCCCACATAGGCGGTATCAGCGTACTCAGGACAAATTGCACAATAACTTTTGGGATCCTGTTACCCTTTGGAAAATAAAAATTGGGGGTGGAAAGATAATTTTTGTGGAAAAGATATGATTTTTTAATTTTACGGCTCTACGTTATAACCTTCTGTGAAGCCCTTGGGGTTCAAAGCTCTCACCACACATCTAGATAAGTTCCTTGGGGGGTCTAGTTTCCAAAATGGGGTCACTTGTGGGGGGTTTCCACTGTTTAGGCACACAGGGACTCTCCAAATGCGACATGGCGTCCAATCTCAATTCCAGCCAAAAAAGTCAAATGGCGCTGCTTGCCTTCCGAGCTCTGCCATGCGCCCAAATAGTGGTTTACCCCCACATATGCGGTATCAGCGTACTCAGGACAAATTGCACAATAACTTTTGGGATCCTGTTACCCTTTGGAAAATAAAAATTGGGGTGGAAAGATAATTTTTGTGGAAAAGATATGATTTTTTAATTTTACGGCTCTACGTTATAACCTTCTGTGAAGCCCTTGGAGGTTCAAAACTCTCACAACACATTTAGATTAGTTCCTTGAGGGGTCTAGTTTCCAAAATGGGGTCACTTGTGGGGGGTTTCCACTGTTTAGGCACATCAGGGACTCTCCAAATGCGACTTGGCGTCCAATCTCAATTCCAGCCAAAGAAGTCAAATGGCGCTGCTTCCCTTCCAAGCTCTGCCATGCGCCAAAATAGTGTTTTACCCCCACATATGGGGTATCAGCATACTCAGGACAAATTGCACAACAACTTTTCGGATCCTGATACCCTTATAAAAATAAAAATTTGGGGGCAAAAAGATTATTTTTGTGGAAAAAAATATGATTTTTTTATTTTCACGGCTCTACGTTATAATCTTCTGTGAATCACTTGGGGGTTCAAAGTGCTCACCACACATCTAGATAAGTTCCTTGGGGGTCTAGTTTCCAAAATGGTGTCACTTGTGGGGGGTTTCTATGGTTTAGGCACATCAGGGGCTCTCCAAACGTGACATGACACCCGCAGACCAACCCATCAAAGTCTGCATTTAAAAACGGCGCTCCTTCCCTTCCGAGCTCTGCCATGCGTCAAAATAGTGGTTTACCCCCACATATGGGGTATCAACGTACTCAGGACAAATTGCACAATAATTTTGGGGTCCTGTTACCCTTTGGAAAATAAAAATTGGGGGTGGAAAGATCATTTTTGTGGAAAAGATATGATTTTTTAATTTTACGGCTCTACGTTATAACCTTCTGTGAAGCCCTTGGGGGTTCAAAGCTCACACCACACATCTAGATAAGTTCCTTGGGTGGTTTAGTTTCCAAAATGGGGTCACTTGTGGGGGGTTTCCACTGTTTAGGCACACAGGGACTCTCCAAATGCGACATGGCGTCCAATCTCAATTCCAGCCAAAACAGTGAAATGGCGCTGCTTCCCTTCTGAGCTCTGCCATGCGCCCAAATAGTGGTTTACCCTCACATATGGGGTATCGGCGTACTCAGGACAAGTTGAATAATAACTTTTGGGGTCCTGTTACCCTTTGGAAAATAATAATTGGGGGTGGAAAGATCATTTTTGTGGAAAAGATATGATTTTTTAATTTTACGGCTCTACGTTATAACCTTCTGTGAAGCCCTTGGGGTTCAAAGAGCTCACCACAGATCTAGATAAGTTCCTTGGGGGGTCTAGTTCCAAAATGGGGTCACTTTTGGGGAGTTTCCACTGTTTAGGTACATCAAGGACTCTCCAAACGCGACATGGTGTCTGCTCTCGATTCCAGCCAATTTGACATTCAAAATCTCAAATGATGCTCCTTCCCTTCTGAGAACTGCCGTGCGCCTAAAGATTGGTTTTCCCCCACACATGGGGTATCGGTGTACTCAGGAGAAATTTTACAACAAATATTGTGGTTCATTTTCTACTGATACCCTTGACAAAATTTAAAAAATTGTGTCGAAAGAAAAATTTTGGGAAAAAAAGTTAAATGTTCATTTTTTCCTTCCACATTGCTTCAATTTTTGTGAAGTACCTAAAGGGTTAATAAACTTCTTGAATGTGGCTTTGAACACCTTGAAGGGTGCAGTTTTTAGAATGGTGTCACTTTTGGGTATTTTCTGTCATATTGACCCCTCAAATTCACTTCAAATGTGAGGTGGTCCCTAAAAAAATGGTTTTGTAAATTTTGTTGGAAAAATTAGAAATTGCTGGTCAACTTTTAACACTTATAACTTCCTAACAGAAAAAAAAATTTGGTTCCAAAATTGTTCTGATGTAAAGTAGACATGTAGGAAATGTTATTTATTAACTATTTTTTGTGACATATCTCTCTGATTTAATGGCATAAAAATTAAATGTTTGAAAATTGCAAATATTGACATATTTCCGTTTTTTTCATAAATAAACGCAAGTTATATTGAAGAAATTTCACAACTGTCATGAAGTAAAATATGTCACGAGAAAACATTCTCAGAATCGCCAAGATCCGTTGAAGCGTTCCAGAGTTATAAGCATATAAAGTGACAGTGGTTAGAATTGTAAAAATTGGCCTAGACTTTAACCTACAAAATGGCTTGGTCGTTAAGGGGTTAAATATGTTCCTTTCTCTGTTGTCTCAGGGTGTAGTATTACTCTTTGGTCCTTCCTGACAAGACTTTGCAATCATTGTCCCAAGCCAGTAGCCATGAAACACGTGGTATAACGTGTGCTCTTCTTTTCCTGGCTATTATATAGACACGTTTTCAGCAAACATAATTGATGTTCAGTAGCTGAGACTCCTCGAGATGACACTGCCTCCGGCTTGCTATGTGAGTACAGAAGTTATATAATAGGCTAATGGCCCGGTGTCCCTTCTGCGACCTGGGTGAATGTGGTGCATGCAGTGTACACAGGGGAAATCGGGGTTGGGACAGTACTGCCCAGACCACAGGTTGTGTTCTCAGGCCAAAGCATACCTGACCTTTAACCTTGTTTAAAAAAATTACCCATCATGACAGGAAGGCCACGAATACAGGGCGGTGGGGTTACTGAACAAAGTCTGATAGTCCAGGTGCCGGGTTGCTGGAGAGTCCAAGACTTTCCCAGGATGCGACTCAACGCATGCTCAGAATCCCACCAGGGCAACCAACTCTGGGGCACATTGCAAGTTAAGCGCTCACACTTACACAGCCTACTGACTTTGATCCTGGGGGGCCTTGTTTTCCACCAGATGAATGCATGAGCCACCTGGCGCACACGGGCAAGTGCAGGTTCACTGAGCAGGTTGGGGGGGGGCGACTCGTGTGCAACGGCACTGGTACAGGGGCCTGCATAGAACAAACATTTGCCTCTGACGGTGGGATGGGCCCTTTCGCCGTCAGACGCACCGGCGTACTATGAGGGGCCCTGTGCCAGTGGCGTCGCCCACTAGTCGGCCACCCCTGCTTGCTAAGGGCCACAACACTTGCAATACTTACCTCTCCATGTTCCACCGCTGTGACATCTTCCGCGTTTCCTGACAGTAAAATTCAGGTTGCAGAGGGAAATTACCTCACGACTGTACTCCCTCTGCATAAACAGTCCAAGTGCAGACACTTGTAAGATGGTGACGCTGAAGAGGGCAGAGTAGACCACTGCACAGCAAGGAGAGTTCTTAACTATTGTTAAATGTTTTCACGAATATATGGGTAGCATTTCACACTGGATCATTCATAATGTGGACCATCATATATGGAGATTTCTTTTGGCCCATAACACACTAAGGCATCATCCATGGAGCACAACATATACAGTAGCATTGTCAATGGGGCAGATCAGAGACTGGAGCAGCAGGAATGGGGCCAATCAGAGACTGGAGCAGCAGGCATGGGGCCCGTCATATACAGTAGCATTGTCAATTGGGCTGATCAGAGACTGGAGCAGCCGGCATGGGGCCAATCAGAGACTGGAGCAGCAGGCATGGGGCCAATCATAGACTGGAGCACCAGGCATGGGGCCAATCAGAGACTGGAGCAGCAGGCATGGGCCAATCAGAGACTGGAGCAGCAGCTATGGGGCAGATCAGAGACTGGAGCAGCAGCCATAGGGCCCATCATATACTGTAGCATTGTCAATTGGGCAGTTCAGGGACTGGAGCAGCAGGCATGGGGCCAATCAGAGACTGGATCAGCAGCCATGGGACAGATCAGAGACTGGAACAGCAGTAATTGGGCCCATCATATACAGTAGCATTGTCAATGTGGCAGATCAGAGACTGGAGCAGCAGGCATGGGACCAATCAGAGACTGGAGCAGCAGCCATGGGGCAGATCAGAGACTGGAGCAGCAGGCATGGGGCCAATCAGAGACAGGAGCAGCAGCCATGGGGCAGATCAGAGACTGGAGCAGCAGGCATGGGGCCCATCATATACAGTAGCATTGTCAATGTGGCAGATCAGAGACTGGAGCAGCAGGCATGGGGCCAATCAGAGACTGGAGCACCAGGCATGGGGCCGATCAGAGACTGGAGCAGCAGGCGTGGGGCCAATCAGAGACTGGAGCAGCAGGCATGGGGCCAATCAGAGACTGGAGCAGCAGCCATGGGGCCGATCAGAGACTGGAGCAGCATGCATGGGGCCACTCAGAGACTGGAGCAGCAGCCATGGGGCAGATCAGAGACTGGAGCAGCAGGCATGTGGCCAATCAAAGACTGGAGCAGCAGGCATGGTGCAAATCAAAGACTAGAGCAGCAGGCATGGGGCCAATTAGAGACTGGAGAAGCAGCCATGGGGCCCATCATATACAGTAGCATTGTCAATGTGGCATATCAGAGACTGGAGCAGCAGCCATGGGGCCGATCAGAGACTGGAGCAGCAGCCATAGGGCCCATCATATACAGTAGCATTGTCAATGGGGCAGATCAGAGACTGGATCAGCAACCATAGCGCCCATCATATACTGAAGCATTCAAAATGGGGGACATCAGACACTGGAGCAGCATTTACGTGGCCCATTACACGCTGGAACATTAATAATGGGGCTCATTATATATGGAGCTTGATTTTGGCCCATCATACACTGGAGCATCATACCTGTGGACCATCATATGCAGGAGCATCATATGGGGTTCATTATTTATGGGCCATCATATAGGGTATGGAGCATCATTTGGGACCTATTCTGTATGGACCATTATATGGGGCTCATTCTTCTGTATGGTGCACTATGTGGTGGCCATACTACTGTATGGAGGAATATAGTGTCTTTTTTTCTAGTTATTGTAGATGTTAACATAGATATCAGTCATGTCATGTAAGAAGTGAAGTATTTTGCATTGTACTATACCGAGATTTCTGTGCCGTAACGGAGCATTATTAATTGTGGTATGTGTTAAAGGGGCCCACTGATACTCTTTGCCCCGGGGCACAGGAAAACGGGGAGCCATCCCAACCACCCCCACAAGTTGAGCCAAATAACCCCCATTTTTAATGCGTAAACATTATTTTAAAGTCAATAAAGGTTGCCAAGCTTAAGTAATAATGATTTATGTTGTTGCCATTGAAATGGGCACTGAAGATGTGTTTTCTATCCTCCACTGTCCACCGACTTTGCTTCCCCATTGACTTGCATTGGGTTTCGTGTTTCGATTGACCTGCCGATTTTTCGCGATAGTCGGCCGATTTCACTCGACCCGACTTTTGCGAAAGTCAGGTTCTGTGAAACCCGACTCGACCAGAAATAAGGGAAAGTCGCTCATCTCTAGTTATAGCCTATGCTGTGAGTGGATGGGCTGCCAAGAATTACGACACACCCCAATACACCTTTCACAAGATGTCCAGGAGGGCTTCCATAAAACATGTTTCATTGAATGTAAGGCCAGCCCTGCTACCTAATCATTTGCACCCCAATAACTCCAATCCCCAATGTAAAAAACAAGGAGGAGGGCCTAGTACCAAAAAAATGTCCCATTAAAAAGGAGTGGGTCTCCTAGACTTGGAATGCCCTCACGCTTAGTGTATGGGCTGGCAAACATTTCCCCTGTGGGGTACACCTCAACCTTTTTCAGAACAAGTCTTTTACGCAGTGCCTAACGACCCACCCTTGTTAATAATGTGACACTGGCTGTAGCTGCACGGAACACGTAAACCCTTTTGATCTAGTGGTGGTGGATGATCAGACATGGAGGAAGGTCTGATTAAAAAATAGGCCCAATTTCTAGGAGTGGGTCTTCTGTAGAAAGGCGAATGTGCTTGTCTGTGATAATGCCTCCAGCAGCACTAAAAACCTGCTCGGACAAAACGCTAGCGGCAGGGCATGCCAGGACCTCCAAGGTGTAGAGAGCCAGCTCATGCCATGTGTCCAGCTTGGATACCCAATAATTAAAAGGCACAGAGGAATCACGGAGGACGTTGGTACGGTCAGCAGGGTACTACCTCAACATCTTAGAGAACATTTCATTCCTTGTGAGATTACCCTGTGCCTCAGTGCATGGGCGATGGGAGGGTCTTAGAAAACTGTCCCAGAACTTTGCCAGTATTCCCCTTCTCTCCTGTAGTGGACTTGTGTCTGTCTCGCCTGTCCTGCTTGGTTGGCCAACGAACTGTTATCTCTGCCGCCAGCCTTTTGAGATGGGAATTTTTAAAATAATTCTGCAACAATGGCCCTATGGTAGTGCACATTTTGGTACATACTGTATGTCTTCCTCTGGAACAAGAGATTGAAAGTTATCCTTGTACCTTGGTTCTAAAAGTGTCACTAGCCAGTAATGAATGGTACCCAATATTTTGACAATACGAGGGTCATGGGAAAGGCAGCCCAGCATAAAATCAGCCATGTGTGCCAGACTAGTAACAGGCAAGACTTCCATTTCCTCACCAACAGGACGACTGACCAAGGTGTCCTCCTTCTCCTCCTCTACCCCTTCCTCTTTTTCCTCAGGCCATTCACGCTGAACAGACAGTATGACAGTTGTGGTTGTAGTCCAGTCTATAGCGCATGAATGTAGCTTCTGTTCTTCCTCATCCTCCTCTTCCTCAACCAATCCACATTGAGATGACACGAGGCTGGGCTATGTGGAATCACCCTGCATGGTTCCTTGATCCATGTCCTCATGCTTCGCCTGCAATGCCTCCTCTTTCATTGTGAGCAGAGAGCTTTTCAGAAAGCAGATGAGCGGGATGGTGATGCAAATTATAGCACTATCGCCGCTCACCATCTAGGTGGACTCCTCAAAGTTTTGGAGGATGCTACATATGTCTGACATCCATGTCCACTCCTGAGGTCTTATGTATGGAGTCAAACCTGACAAACGACAGCCTTGTTGATGCTGGTAGTCAACAATTGCCCGCTTCTGCTCACAAATCCTTTCTAACTTATGCAGTGTGGAGTTCCAACGCGTGGGGACATCACACACCAGTCAATGAGCTGAAATCTGCAATTGCTGCTGAAGCACGGCAAGGGCGGTTGAAGCAGTACCTTACTTTCTAAAATGTGCACACAGGCGGCATACTTTAACCCGCAGATCCAGCAGCTCCAGATAGCGTTTTAGAAAACGTTGAACAACGAGGTTCAGCACATGGGCCAGCCATGCTTCGTGCGTCAGTTTGCCTCGCCTCTAAGACGCCACTAGGTTCCTGTCATTGTCACACACAACCATGCCTGGCTGGAGATTTTGGGGTGTCAGCCACACATCTGCCTGCTCATTCAGAGCTGTCAACAACTTTTCAGCATTGTGCAGTTTCTCACCTAAGCAAATTAGCTTCAGCACAGCCTCTTGCCGCTTTGCTTTGGCAGTGCTGTAGTGCTTCCAGCTTGTGACTGATGTGCTCATTTCTGACATGGAGGCAGAAGAGGAGGAGGATTAGGAGGAGGTGCAGGAGCTGTACACAGTGGGGGCAACCCTGATTGACCTAGGGCCCGCAATCCTTGGCATCGGGAGGATGTGTTCCATCCCAAGGTATGACTGGGTCCCGGCTTCCACCATGTTAACCCAGTGTGCCATCAGCGAGATGCACTGTCCCTTGCCACAAGCACTTGTCCACGTGTCCGTGGTTAGGTGTAATTTCCCAGTAACTGCATTGTTGAGAGCACCGGTAATGTTGTGGGACGCATGCTTGTTTAATCCCAGGACGGCACAGCAGGAGAAATAGTGGTGGCTGGGGGCAGAGTACCTTGGGAGGGCCGCCGCCATCAGTTTGCGGAAAGCTTCCATCTCCACGAGCCTAAAAGGCAACATTTCTACCGTAAGCAACCGAGAAAAATGAGACTTGAGTATTGTGGCATGTGGGGCGTTGGCTCCGTATTTCCGCTTACGTTCCAATGACTGTGGTATGGACAACTGAAGGCTGCGCTGAAACAAGGACGTGGACTGCTGTGAACACTCTGAATCTGACTTCTGAGTTTGGGCTCCCCCTGGTGGCTGCTGATAGTAATGAAGCTGCTTTGGCTAATAGAAGTCTATCACCTGGGGGCGATGATTGGCAATCAGTTGTTACTGACTGGAGAGATATAAGTGAGCAACCTTCCCATAATCTTTGACAGTGATTTGTTTCTTCCTGGTCCCTTTTGGAAGTCAGCTTGCTTCCTGCTTTGTCCTGCAACTTTCAGATAAGTTATTTGCTGTTTATTTCTGTGGCATTTGTTTTTCCTTTTGTCTTGCTCAGTTTTCTGCCCTTCTGGAGTTAGTGCAGCCAGGTTCCCCTGCTGGGGCCTGCGCTGGACTCTGTTTCTCATTTGCAACTGTTTATGTATTTTCAGCTGTGGTTTCAGTATCTGCTGATTTGCTACCAGAGATAGTTTATGTATTTCCAGTTTCCTGTTATTTCACTGTCTGCTGGGTTACTACCAGTTAACACCAGAGTTCTGATCTAGCGGGGGAGAGTTCGTGTTATCTCAGTATTTTTGCATACCAGACATGTTGGAATTTTTCTTAGAGTTTTTGCTGGATTGCAGACAGTATGCTTTCCTGTCCTGTTCTATCTAGACAGTTTGGGCCCCAGCATTTGCTTGCTCTGTTTTCTACCTGTGTTTGTATTTCATCTTGTCTCACCGCCAATATATGCTTGGGGCTACCTATTCCTTTGGGGGTCTACTCCGGGGCAGTTAGCTTTACCCTTTCTCTATTTAGGTTTAGTTAACTCTCCGGCTGTGTCGAGGTGTATAGGGCACTGTAGGTACGTCACACGGCTACTTCTAGTTGTGTTGTCAGCTTAGGGGTCTGCAATCCGCTGGTTGTCAACCTCTCTGGATGTCTGGTTGCCTAGCCTATTTTTACTACTGTCCTCCTCGGCTACCAAAACATAACAGTGGCCATGCTTGATGATAGTGCTATTTGAGTGTGGGCAACAGCAGGTGCAGGGCAGGAGGCATCTTCGCGTTCACCGTGGACAGGGGATTGGCTTGCACTCACAACAGTAGAAGAAGCAGTAATGTCACCCGCAGACACTGTTCCTGGAGCATGGGGTTGGGCCCACAAAGTCGGGTGCTTTGCTGCCATGTGATTAATCATGCTGGTGGTGGTAAGGCTGGTAGTTTTGCTACCCTTGCTGATGCTGCATGACAGGTGTTGCAAATGGCCTTTTTTCGGGTTATCGTCAGAGTCTTTAAAAAATAACCAGACTCTGGAAGACGTAATAGTTGGACTGGCAACTTTCGAAAGGTTGTTGTTACGGGGAACGGTTGCACGCCTTCTGTCTGCAGCCACCACATTGCTTCTGCCTGCCTAAAGTGGTACGACGCCTACCTCCCCCTGTGTGCTGCTGTCTCCACTCTGCATGTCTTCCTGCCAGGTTGGCTTTGTTACTACATCATCCACCACCTCATCTTCCACTTCCCAACCCTGGTTCTCCTCCTGACTTTCCGGCAATTGTGTCTAATCATCGTCCACCTCTTGTGACCATGGCTGCTCAAAGATTTGTGCATCGCTACATGGAATATCATCTTGCCCGCTTCTAATCTCCAAATGGAAAACTGAACAGGTCTTTAGAGTGTTCGAGTGTGGGATCAGTTGTCTCAGGGCATTCAGCATGGTGGGAGGAAGGAGGATGAGGGTAAGGAATATGCGATCCAGATTCACGGTATCACGAACACGGCACTGCACTTGTTCACTGAGCCAGTGCGCGTGTCCTGAATAAGACAGACTGCACTCAAAGATACCTGTGGTGCGGGGCAGATGCGTGCTTCAGACTAACAGACCCCGAAGCACGTGACTGCCAAGGGCGGCGCCAGCCACAGGTCTCTCAGAGGGAGCAGTAACAGATAGAGAATGCTTCTGGCCAGAGGATCTGAAGCACGTGACTGATGGTGGGCGTGGCCTAAGCTCCAGAGAGCTATGAGCGGAAGGAAAACTCCTAGAAGGGTAACTACGGGACAGAGTTACCAAGGGGCATAGACAAAACGGATCGTCAGGATAGCCAGGTCATAAACAGAGGGAGCAACGCAGTACAAGAGGAGCAGGCAGAGAATAACCAGAACGTAGCCAAGGGATCAGAAAACCAGAACGGGCAAATACACAGTACCAAGACAGTAGACAAACTCACAACGAAGAGACGGACCGGGTCAAAACCAAACAAGCAACAAGATCAGGCACAAGGCACACGCACACAGGAGGTCAACTAACTCAGCCGAGGGCAGGAGTATAACTGACACCAGATCTAGGTCAATTGGCAACTAAATAGCTGCCCTCTGCCAGAGAGAGACTGAAACCATTAACCCCAGTCTGACCAGGACGGGACAAAGACAAAATCCCGTCCTGGGTCATGACACACGGCTACTGTGACTTTACTGTTGAAGACAGGGTGCTGGTGGTGGTGGATAAGTAACTGGAAGTATTATCTGCTATCCAACCAACAACCTTTTCACACAGCTCGGGCGTCAATAGTGCTGTCTTGCCGCAGTTCCCTAGGACTTCGGACACTAAGGTCCATCGAGAAGATGTGGGTGTTTTCGGTGGGCCAATTTCAGCTTGCCAACGGCCTCGGCCTGCACCATCATCATCACGTCCACTTCCCCGTCCCTTGCCACACGCCTTGCCCATTGTAAATGGAATAGAATATTATACACGGTCAATACAAAAGGGTGAATTGGGAGTCAACTTGTATGTGATACTTGTGCTTGAAAGCCACACTTTTACCTTTCTGGACTAAAAGGTAAAAATGTTTTTAGCCTTATAAGATTTAATAATTACGTTAACAGAATGCAAAAAAATACAATGATTGGCCTAAACTGGCCAAACTTTAAGCACGCACAGATATGAGCTGGCACGGAGATACCACTACGACAAATGTGTGTTGTTTTTTTTTAGGGGGTAAATACTGTTGTATAAAAGTACTGTGACACCCAAGACAAAAAAAAGAAAACCGCCATAAACTGGCCAAACTTTGAGCACACACAGATATGATCTGCAACGGAGATATCACTACAACAAATGTGTGCCCTGTTTTTTTTATTTTGGGCTAACTAGTGCTGTATATCAGTACTGTGACACCCAGGACTAAATAAGGAAAACCGGCCTAAACTGGCCAAACATTGAACACACACAGATATGAGCTGGCATGTGGATACCACTACGACAAACGTTTTTTTTGTTTTTGTTTTTTCTTGGCTAAATAGTGCTGTATATATGTACAGTTTCACATAGGACACAAAAAAGAAAACTGCTGTAAACTGGCCAATCTTTGAGCACACAAGTTATGAGCTGCCATGGAGATACCACTATGACAAATGTGTGCCCTGTTTTTTTTTTATTTTTGGGCTAACTATTGCTGTATATCAGTACCGTAAAACCCAGGACAGAAATAGGAAAACCGGCCTAAACTAGCCAAACTTTGAGCACGCACAGATATGAGCAGGGATGGAGATACCACTACGACAAATGTGTGTTTTTTTTTCTTTTTTTGGGGGGGTAAATACTGCTGTATATAAGTACAGTGACACACAAGACAAAAAAAGAAAAGCGCCGTAAACTGGCCAAACTTTGAGCATGCACAGATATGAGCTGGCATGGAGATACCACACCAAAAAATGTGTGGCCTGTATTCCAACTACACCTGGGGCTAGCTATTGCATTGATGTATGCAATAATCTATATACACACATACAGTGCCTGCAGGCCTTGCACTGATGTGAATAGAGCAACATACACTACCCTGCCTACCTAACACTGGAACCTATATACTTAGCCCTTAGAAGGACTGTTGGTTTAGCTGGATTTGGCCAGTTTAGGATGGTAGACCCCACACTTACTAATAAATCCCCAAATCTGACCCTATCTCGGCAGCAGCTCTCCCTACACTATCTCAATCCAGAGCTGAATGCGCCGAGCAGGGCGGCGTCCAGTCTCTTATACTCGTGATGATGCTGTGCAGCCAGCCAATCACTGCATGACCACAACAAAGATGGCTGCGGCGGTTCATTGCCTGGCAGACAATCCTTGCATCGTAATTGGGTCTGTAAAGTCCACCAAAAAAGCTGGGTGGAGACCCGAGTTCCCGCCGAGTAATCCCGGAAATGCTTGGTGCTCTCCGAGTACACTGAGTACTGTGATACTCGGGCAAGTAACGAGTAGTGGCGAGCACGTTCGCTCATTAATAGCCTCTACTTATCAAACCTATTTACTATTTATTGTAATACCAATCTACATATATAAATACCTGTGTTCATCATCTCATGAAATACATTTACATTTGACCAGCTTGCTTTTTCTGAAATTGCCTGCTCCCCCCGACGACCAATGTGCGAAAATTTCGCACAGGCCAAGCTAGAATGTTATATTGTAATATTACCGTATATACTCGTGTATAAGCCGAGATTTTCAGCACATTTTTTCGTGCTGAAAATGCCCCCTCGGCTTATACACGAGTCATAGGGCAGAAACCAGCGGGGGAGGGGATGCCGCGGCAGGAGCCGGTGGCTGGGATCATACTCACCCCTCCCCGTGCCATCGCTGAGGGTCCCTGCAATCCTGCGTTCTCCCAGTCTTCTTGCAGCTCTCCAGCACTGAGCGGTGATGTAATACCCGCTCATTAAGGTCATGTAATATGGACGCGACGCCACTCCCATAGGCGTGGCCTCCATATTCATGGCCTTAATGAACGGTATTACGTCACCGCTCAGCGCTGGAGAGCTGCAAGAAGACGGGGAGAACGCAGGATTGCAGGGACGCTCAGCGATGGCACGGGGAGGGGTGAGTATGATGGAGGAGAGGACAAGGAGCACGAGCAGGACGGGGGGAGAACGGTGGACGGGGGAAGCATGGAGGAGAACCGGGGAAGCATGGAGGAGTACGGGGAAGCATGGAGCAGGAGGGGGGGGATCGGTGGACGGGGGAAGCTGGAGCAGGACGGGGGAAGCATGGAGCAGGAGGGGGGGAGAGCGGTGGACGGGGGAAGCATGGAGGTGGACAATGAACACGGAGCAGGACGGGGGAGGATGGAGGGCACAGAGGAGCACGGAGCAGGAGGGGGGGGGGCACAGGGGGACGGAGAAGGAATGGGGGAGCACAGCGGAGGATGGAGCAGGAGGGGGGAGTACAGAGGAGAATGGGGGAGCACAGAGCTGGATGGGGAGCAAGGAGCAGGACGGGGGCAGCACAGAGCAGGAGGGCAGTTTATACACCCGGCTTATACATGAGTCAATAATTTTTCCCAGTTTTTTGTGGCAAAATTAGGGGGGTCGGCTTATACACGGGTCGACTTATACACGAGTATATACGGTATATTCTTTTTCTAAGTTATCATGTGGTGATTCGCAAGTGTTTATATTTCCAAAAATGACAATCACTAAAAGTTGTTATATTGGTTATCGTAAAAGCTCAATATGTCACCTTATTTATTAATAATTAAAAATATACTGCAATGTTAACTTCTCACTTTTGTTATACTTTATATTTTATTCTTTGTATGAAATTTGAATTGCATTACTGGATCAACATATTAAGCTATAGGTTGAACTAGATGCATTTAAGCCTCCCTTCAACCTTAAATATTATGTTACTATGTTACTGCTATAGAAATTTTGAAAAATTGAGAATACTCTGTGCAGTACAGTGCAGTGAAGTACTTGACGTGTTACAGGGTCCACCGACTCCTTCCTCAGGACAACCATGCAAAAAGGCTAATTTGCATTGTTGTCCAGAAGAAGGAGTCAGGGGACTCTGGAAGGTGTCACCAAAAAAACTTGCGATTTAATCTATTACTACTTGTGTCATAACACCAGAGAGCACAGAAACACTTTCAATCTGGTTACCTAAAGCAGAATACTTGACAGGGGAGAGGGCTCTGAAAAAGGGGAAATTTAATAATTGTATTTTTGACAGCTATATGTTGATCTTCTTATGCCAATTGTGTACAAATTGATTTCAAATAAGAGGTAACTATGTCCTATAGCCAGATTAAGTTTTAGTAATAGCTATTTACTAGCTTGGCCCGGTTGCACATTGGTCGTCGGGGGCGCAGGCAATTTCAGAAAAAGCAAGCTGGTCAAATGTAAATGTATTTCATGAGATGATGAACACAGGTATTTATATATATATGTAGATTGGTAATACAATAAATTGGTTTGATAAGTAGAGGCCAAAAAATGTCTTCCGTTTGAGTTGCCACCTGCAGGTCATTGTTTCTTTCTGCAGGTTTATGAAATTTAATGTTTAAACTGTATTTAGTGATAAAATCGTGAATGTGTGGATTGTTTGGCTCTTTTCTTGCTGAACGGGAAAAGTTTACCTTTCAAATGGTGTATCATTTGTGTGTGTGGGGCGAAGTAATCAGCGAAAAAGCAGTGCATGTTTACAAATGTGTTAAGATATGTGACTCACCTGCAGTGAAGTGTGCAATCCTCCAATGTGCCTGAAATAGGCTGGGCAAGCACTTGGACAAGCTGGAAAGACCCCAAGGCAAATGTTTGGATTTGTTTGTGATGTCTGTAAGCAGCTTTGTGGTAGTGTGCTTTGGGGTAGTGTGCTGCCACCTGCAGGTCATTTGACCTTTCAAATTGTGTACCATTTGTTTGGGTGGGTGGAGTATGAACAGAGCAAGTGGGCAATTCAATAGGCAGTGCATCTTTACAAATGTGTTTGCATATATAACTCACCTGCAGTGAAGTGTGCAATCCTCCAATTTGGCTGAAATAGGCTAGGCAAGCAGTTCAGCAAGCTGGAAAGCCCCCAAGGCAAATGCTTGGATTTGTTTGCGATGTCTGTAAGCAGCTTTGTGGTAGTGTGCTTTGGGGTAGTGTGGTGCTGGATCGCCCGCCAGGGCTGTGGGGTACTCGGTACCAGGCCGGTGTCTTAAAGGGATGTGTCATAGCAGCAGTGACCCAGTCCGTGGCCCTTGGCGTCCAATAAAATAGGAATATTTAAAAGGGATAATAGAGTTTGTGATAAGGTGTTCGTGATGCCACCTGTGGTGTCTGGTCAGAGGTGACCAGTGCTGCATTGCAGATCCTCTGGGACTGGTGGTGTGATGCAGCAGAGTTGGAATAGCTCTCCACAGGCAGAGCTTGTTGTCCCAGGGCAGAAGTATGATATAGAGGACAATGGTGTTGGTAGATGTAGCAGTGCTGAGTGAGTGTTTCAGTAAGAACTAGAGAAGACACAGTCAGATGCAGTTTCCAAAGCTTTACTCACAGTTCTGGTGTAACTTCTCTTTTTCTTTAAAATTGCTATCAAATTCTTCTTCATAAATATTCACATTAATTTATTCAACTTCAAGTGCTATAAGACATTTTCAGAGTAAGTCCAATAAAACTTTTTTAATTAAAGTCCAACAAATTTTCTCATCCTTTGGTGCAAGCCCTATCCAGGGTATTCCCTTTAGTGCAACGTGAGGGACCCGTCTCGAACACTCAACGTAGGCCTTGGGCAGGCTACAAGGCATGGCTCGTCTCCACTATGGACCACTACTTAGGCCATGCCAAACGGGTTTTGTTCTGAGGTCAGTTGTGCAGTGAAATAGGGTGTCAGCGCACCCTACAGGCTTTCAAGTAAAAGTAAAAAACCCAGAAGGAGCAACTTAAGATGTGCTGAACTACATACAATTAAATGTTTTTGGATCATACCTGGTCCTTGATCTCACAGTTTTGTTTTTACAAGAAAACAAGTAAACTTTATTTCCAATAGCCTGCCAGATTAACTTTAACTATTTACAGTCATACTTACTTGTTCTTTTTACTGCTTCTGCTGCTTCCAGGGCAGTGCCTGGGAGCTACCACTTGATGGCTGTGCAAGCACAGGGCCATTCCTGTCCACGGGCACATTGCATAGCACCAGGATCATGGACTCCACCACTGGTGTCTGTGTTGCTGGTGTGCACTGGGTTGGTGGGGGTGTCAGGGATTTCACCAGGGTGTCATCGGCTGCAGCAGTTATGTCTGTTACCTGCATTTCTTTGGCGCCGGACTTCTTCCATTGCGACACCACTGTTAGTTGTGTCTGCAGCTCCTCAACCTCTCCTTTCAGGAGTGCCAGGTCAGCTACCGATGACCGGGTGGAGCCTCTATCTCCCTGGCTGGAGGAGCCTTCTGCTTCCACCTCGTGCCCAGCAAGCCTCCGCTCACCGCTCGCCATGGTGTATTCCTGAGCTCTGCCTTTCTTCCGCTTTGTTTCCCGCCGCTCGAGCTTTATCAGCCCTCCTCCGGGGGCGGTGCCTTTCACCTTTGCTGCCATTCCAGACTAGGAGGCGGACTCCCCTGGCTGTCGGCCATGATGCGGTCACGTAGCAGTAAAAGCAAGGATCTTTCATGCTGTTTCGCTCCCTTTGGATGGGTACAGCCACACGACGGCACGCCCTTCTACTCCCTGCACGCCTCGTGGTGCAAATATGGCGACAATTGTACCAAAACTTTCAGCAAAGTCAGACAGTTCAAAATAGGCACACAGGACCCAATCATACTGGGCTTCGATATCCTGTTCGTGACGCCAAGTTGGATTGCCTGCCAGGGCAGTGGGGTACTCGGTACCGGGCCGGTGTCTTAAAGTTATGTGTCACGGCAGCAGTGACCCGGTCCGTGGCCCTGGGCGTCCAATAAAAGGGGAATATTTACAAGGGATAATAGAGTTTGTAATAAGGTGTTTGTGACGCCACCTGTAGTTTCTGGTCAGAGGTGACCAGCGCTGTAGTGCAGATCCCCTGGGACTGGTGGTGTGATGCAGCAGAGTTGGAATAGCTACGGACTAAACAAAATATGGGGGCACCACAAGATAAATCACGATGGGATCCAAACTGGCCTAAAAAAGTAACTTAATGCAAGAAAAAGAGAGAAAAGGTTCACGCCATACAGAGAGGATCACCACCAACAATATGTATAATAATATTAAACTTTATTGAATACAGAAAAACACACCAAAAACATATTTAAAACATTTAAAAAGTCACACATGTGACACATTGCATATCAGATCAGCTTATAATAAAGCTAAATCCTAGCGCCTAACCAACAGGTGAAACAGATGTCAATCTAAATGTGTGAACAGCATACCATCAAGCAATATGAGGGAAAAAGGGGCTGCTCAGATAAAGCTGCTGAGATAGAACATACAATTAGTCGCAGAATATCCACATAAAAAATGTGGCAATTATTGGGTTAAATAACCACTATACATAATGTTTAAAATAAAACACACTATTGGCAGAAAAACAGTCCACATAAATATGTGGTAGTTATTGTAGTAAGTAACCCCTATCAAATATATTGACAAAGCAATAACACGCATATAGCGACAGACCGATGTTGCTCAGAGTAGAGCAAAGAAAAAGACAATGATGCACAAATAAAAACTCCATGATATAAATGCATTGCAGCATATGCTGCATTACCAAGAAAGCCGCCATGCCGGAGGTCCAGTGTTGATGTAAATACTGTGTTGTCAGGAACGGCCGATAAACAAACACACTGCGTAGTTGTTTTTTTCAATACTGGCATCAAAGGCATATCACACAGATAATGATATGAGAATGAGTCGTATGACTCAGAATAGCCATATCCCACTTCAAGAGTTGAATATTCTTGTATTCGCCAGATTGCTAAAGTAAACAAAGACGCAATGCGCGTGTGCTGATAAGAGTCGCCCAAACACAGCATGAGGAAGTCAAGGTGCCGAGACAAAGCATACCAGTAGTCAAGGCAACACATGTATAGCACATATACAGAACCAATGAAGCTGAAGAATGCTAAAAGAGACATCAGCGGTGCATAATATAAACATCAGTAAACCATTTGATGAGTGTGAAAAATTAACAAGATATAAAACATATTTAAGAAAACCAAATATATATGCCTAAAGATATGCCAATAGTAATGGTGTGTGCAAAAAATAATAAAAAAACTTCAAAGCACAAGCACTAATGGCGAGTGAAGATGTCAAACCTGGAAATAGTTATAAATATTTTGGGTGGTTACAGGGTTTTACAAACAAATTTAATGCATTATTCTTTTTTTTTGTTTTTTTTTGTAAACAGCATACCATCTAGTTACTAAGCTAGTGCCTGTGTTTTCTCATGCATATTCATTACATTCTGGGATAAAATTGTATCTTTGTCATGACATTCTGATATGTGTGATCCAATTTCCATTTCCCTCTTTTTTTTTGTAAACAGCATCTAGTTACTAGGCTAGCGCCTGTGTTTTCTCATGTATATTTATTATTCTCCAACTGTGGTTGAATTTTTGGATCTTAAGCTTTTTCTCAACGGATCTCGTATGTCCACCACCCTCTATCGCAAGCCTACAGCCACTAATAGCCTGTTACAGTTTTCCAGCTTTCATCCTCTACACTTGAAAACTGGTATCCCCAAGGGACAGTTTCTTCGTCTCAAAAGGAATTGCAGTACTCAGTGTGAGTTTTTGAAACAGGCGAGGGATCTCACCCAACGTTTTAAGGACAGGGGGTATACCAATGAGGTTATCTCACAGGCATTTACGGCTGCGAAAGGGGCGGATAGGAGACAGCTTCTACAGCCCCGAATGATTAGATCTCCTAAACCATTGGGTGTTGTTACCACCTTCAATAATTAATAGGCTGATATTCGGGGCATTCTAACTAGACACTGGGGCATTTTGCTCAGTGAGCCTAGATTAAAACCCCATATTTCCTCAAAGCCGGGCCTTGTTGCTAGAAGGGCCAAGAATCTTAAAGACTGTTTGAGTCACAGTCATTTCAAGAGGCCTACCACCAGATTAAATTGGGATACACATCTGATAGGGACGTTCCCCTGTGGTGGGTGTAATATTTGCTAATTCACTATCAGTTGCAATATTTTTACACTGCCAATTTTTCCATTTCAGATTGAGCTTAAATCTTATATCAACTGTAAATCTCGTAATTTGGTGTACGCCCTTGTGTGCCCTTGTCCAAGGATTTATGTTGGTCAAGCGACACAGAAACTGAGAAAAGGGATATAGCAACATTTCTCCAAAATTACTACTTCCAGGAAGGACAAGGAGAAAGGCAAAACGCTCTCATCAGTTGCTATGCATTTTTTGACAATGCACAATTGCCAATTCAGAGGAACCAAAATCATCGGACTGGAGTCTGTATATCCGGACTTTAGGGGTGGCGATATCACCCTTGAATTGCTTAGATGGGAGTCCAAATGGATTTATAATCTCAAGAGTCTAGCCCCGTCAGGCCTAAACGAAGATCTATTGTTTACTGGGTTTTACAAACAAATTTAATGCATTATTCTTTTTTTTGTGTTATTTTGTAAACAGCATACCATCTAGTTACTAGGCTAGTGCCTGTGTTTTCTCATGTATATTTACTACATTCTTGGATAAAATTGTATCTTTGTCATGGCATTCTGACATGTGTGATCCAATTTCCATTTCCCTCTTTTTTGTGTTTTTTTTTTTTCCCTATCAAGGACCTGAATTTGGGATATTTTGGCCATGTCCTAAGACAGTGGGTTTATTTCACATGTCATATGCATAGTTTGCTGACTTTGTATCTATTATACACATACTAATAAATACTTTTTGTGTGTCAATATACCACAACATCTACTATTTCCAGGTTTGACATCTTCACTCGGCATTAGTGCTTGTGCTTTGAAGTTTGTTTATTATTTTTTGTACACACCATTACTCTTGGCATATCTTTAGGCATATATATTTGGTTTCCTTAAATATGTTTTATATCTTGCTGTTAATTTTTCACACTCATCAAATGGTTTACTGATGTTTATATTTTGCACTGTTGATGTCTCTTTTAGCATTCTTCAGCTTCATTGGTTCTGTATATGTGCTATACATGTGTTGCCTTGACTACTAGTACACTTTCTCGGCACTGTGACTTCCTCATGCTGTGTTTGGGCGGCTCTTATCAGCGCACGCGCATTGCGTCTTTGTTTATTTTTGCAATCTGGCGAATACAAGAATATTCAACTCTTGAAGTGGGATATGGCTATTCTGAGTCATACAACTCATTCTCATATCATTATCTATGTGATATGCCTATGATGCCAGTATTGAAACTTCTTTCTTGGTAATGCAGAATATGCTGCAATGCTTTTATATCATTACCACAGATAGGATACAGGGTATCCAAAGCACACCACTCACAAGGAGATATATAAAAAAAATAGTACTAAATTTATTGAAGTCACAATAACAAACACAGTTACGTATAATATAAATACAGAGGAAAGGAGTCACCCAAATAAAGTGCACAGTAAATGACAGAGAGGATAAGTACAGGCGTATGGCGTATGTGATATACATATCTACAAATAGCAGATCAAGCAGCATAGATGATATATAATAGCCATCTTAAAGTGCATAGTTCAGCTGAAAAACATGCCAATCAGAGTATAGATCTAATAGTAACACATACCCATAATAAATCAGCCTGTCCACACAGTCACGATAGTGCACTAGCACATAGCACACTATGCACTTTAAGATGGCTATTATATATCATCTATGCTGCTTGATCTGCTATTTGTAGATATGTATATCACATACGCCATACGCCTGTACTTATCCTCTCTGTCATTTACTGTGCACTTTATTTGGGTGACTCCTTTCCTCTGTATTTATATTATACGTAACTGTGTTTGTTATTGTGACTTCAATAAATTGAGTACTATTTTTTTATATATCTCCTTGTGAGCAGTGTGCTTTGGATACTTTTTTATCCTATCTGTGGTAATTCTATGGTTACACACCCCCATCCTACATGCACCTTTTGAAATTTCTTCTATGGTGAAGGTTCCCCTGGCATGTGCATAATATGTTGTTTGACATTTTTTTGGTCAATGCATTTATATCATGGAGTTTTTATTTGTGCATTATTGTCTTTTTCTATGTGCTACTCTGAGCAACATCAGTCTGTCGCTATATGCCTTTGTCTATATATTTTTGGCAAGTCATTATTCCAGATATGTGTGCACGCGCAGAGCATTTATTCCGGCACGACGGCTCCTCTGCCTTCTCTAGTAAAGCAGCACAGCTGCAACACATTTTTGTATTATTGGTCTCTCTCTCTCTCTCTCTCTCTCTATATATATATATATATATATATATATATATGGGTACAGGACATTTGAGAAACTACTAGAGACGAGCGACTTTGCCTTTTTTTAGGGTCGAGTCGGGATTCATGAAACCGACTTTCTCAAAAGTCGAGTCGAACGAAATCGGCCCACTATCGGGAAAAGTCAGAAGTCCGACTGAAACACGAAACCCAATACAAGTCAAAGGGGAAGCAAAGTCGGCATGGAGTGGAGGACAGTAAACACACCTACAGTGCCCATTTCAATGCCAACGACATCAATTCTTATTACTTAAGCTTGGCAACCTTAATTTACTTTATAATAATAGTTACGCATTGAAAACTGGGGGTTATTTGGCTAAAGTTGTGGGGGGGCAGGGCTGGCTCCAGGTTTTCGTGGGCCCCGGGCAAAAGAGTGTCAGTGGGCCCCTTTAACACATACCACAATTCATGATGCTCTGATACAGCACAGAAATATAGGTATAGTACAATGACAAATAATTCACTTCCTATATCACATGAGTGATATCTATTTTAAATTCTACAATAACTCAAAAAACAGACACTATATTCCTCCATACAGTATTATGGCCACCACATAGTGCGCCATACAGAATAATAAGCCCCATATATTGCTCCATACAGAAAAATTGGTCCGATATAATGTTCCATGCAGTATATGGTGAGCTCCACACAATGCTACAGTATATTATGGTCCCCATATAATGTGCCATACAGTATAGGACGGTCCCCATAGAGTAGAATGAACCCCACATATATCTCCATACAGTATAATGAGTCGCATATAAAGCTCCATACAGTATATGATGGGCCCCATATATTGCTCCATACAGAATGGTCTCCATATAATGCTCCATACAGAATAGGCCCCAAATGTGCTCCACATGATGCTCCATACCCTATATGATACCCCATAAGTAATGAACCCCATATGATGCTCCAGTATATGATGGGCCCCATGGATGATGCTCCATTGTATGATGGACCTATATAATGTGCCATATATTATGGGCCCCATACGATGCTGCAGTATATGATGGGCCCCATTTATAATGCTCCAGTGTATGATGGGCCCCATTTATAATGCTCCAATGTATGATGGGCCCCATGGATGATGCTGCAGTGTATGATGGGCCCCATTTATAATGCTCCAGTGTATGATGGGCCCCATGGATGATGCTACAGGGTATGATGGGCCCCATATATAATGCTACAGTTTCTAATGGGCCCTATCTATGATCTCAAGGTTATTATGGGCCCCATATATAATTCTCCAGTGTATAATGCTCCCCATATATTGCTTCAAACATTTAAAAAAAATGAAATGCCACCATCTGAACTATTTCTTTGATTGATGGGGCGGTCAAGAAAGAGGAACCCATGTGCATTCTGTCGATTGACACAGAAAAGGCTTTCCACAGGGTGCATTGGGATTTTATATTTCAAACGTTAGAAGGAATTGGCTTAAAAGAAACTATGCTCTATAGAATTTATGCCCTGTACTCATCTCCCTGCGCTCAAGTTAAAATGAATGGCGCACTTTCAAACACATTTTTAATTAGGAACGGCACGAGGCAAGGCTGTCCTCTTTCACACTTGCTTTATATACTCACTATGGAACATCTAGAAACTGCGATACGGAATAATCCCTCCATTAGAGGCATAAAAGCCCAATCAGAAGAGCACAAAGTTTCACTTTTTGCAGATGATGTCCTATTGTATGTCTCTTCCCCAACTATAAGTCTCCCAAATATTATCTGAAAATTACATAGATTTGGTCGTCTGAGCAATTTCAAAATTAATACCCACAAATCAGAGATTCTCAATATCTCAATCCAACCAAGTGAGGTGGAGAGAGTTTGACAGCTTCATTTCCCTTTAAGTGGTGTTCAGATTCTCTTACCAATCTAGGAATAAAAATCGCCGCCAAAGTATCTAATTTTTGTGAAGAAAACTTTAAGACAGCTTCAGATAAAGCTGAGTTAGACTTAGAAAAATGGCATAAACTACCTTTATCTTGGTTTGGAAGAGTGAGCGCTATTAAAATGGATCTATTACGTTGTCTCCTATATTATTTCCAAACAATCCCCTTGTATTTACCTGCCTCCTTTTTCTCATGTCCTAAAAAAGAAATTACTCGTTTAACTTTGTCACAAAACGAGCACATATTTCATACTTTTTGTGAAGTAGATCGAAGCAAGAAGGAGGAATAGGTCTGCCAGATTTTGCTATGTATAGTCAAGCAGCAATTGGTACATGTATTTTAGAGCTATTTCATAATAAAAACAACAAAAAATGGGTTACATTAGAAAATGATCTTAATGGACGTGACTTCCGTATAGTTTTTGGTCCCTGACGGAAGAACGGGATATACCTTTACCCTTCCTCAGCAAAAACATGATATCATTTATCAAAAGAGGGAGTCGAGAGCTGTGAGTCTCTTCGTCTCCTGGCCCCCTAACTCCTATATATGACAATCTATCCTTTCCTGCAGGATTAAAAAGAGACACTTATCTACATAAAAATAGAGCTCCATGTTCCATAGTCCATGATTATGTTACAAGGACAGGGTCGAGGTCTCTCCAGGACATTTTTCGGGACAAGGAGCCACCAACAGGTGCATGGTTCTTTTATGAACAAATAAAGAGGTTTATTATTAAATTAGCCAAACAATCCAATCCATACTGAATATTATCTCCATTTGAGACTTTTTGTTTATCAACAAACTCTATAGATCACACTGTCTCTTTATTATACAAAACCTTCCAAGAAGGGCAGACCCCATCGAGAGATTTCCTAGCATTTTTTTCAAAATGGGAGATTGATTTGGGTAGACCCTTTATCAGTTGAAGAAAGAACAAAAAGTCGCTTATGCACATTCAGGTGATCGCTCTGTTCGACATCACAGGAGGGGAGCTACAAAATCTTGTCGAGGTGGTACAGATGCCCATCAGATTTAAACGTAATTTATCCAACAACACCGGATACGTGCTGGAGATGCTTAAAAGATAGAGGTTCATTTGTACACATTTGGTGGCACTGCCCACTCATACAGAAACTGTGGTTAGCATCCTTTGATCTCTGCAACAAGCTGTCTCTAACCAAAATTACACCCACAATGGAGGTGGCCTTGCTGTCCTTGTGTAGCTCCTCGATTTCTAGATTTAATAAAGGTCTTCTTAGACATATTCTCACTCTTACCAGGAATGTAATAACTAGATTTTGGAAACAGGAAAAGGTTCCCTTGCGTTCAGTTTTGGTGATGGAACTCAACGACATATATAGAATGGAACAGCTGATAGGACAACTGAATGGTACCACGGGAAAGGTATATAACACTTGGGCCCCCTGGGTTATGTTTAGAGAATCATCGGAATTGGACTCTTGGTTGACAGACCCATAGATGATGGGTCATATGAGTTTACCTACTGGATGGAGCCACATTTCCTACCCCACTCCTTAAAATCCTTCCCCCTCCCCCTTTTCTTTTTTTTCTTTTCCTTCTTTCCCCCTTGTTTCTTCTCTATCTTCTTTTCTTTTGTAGACCTAGAGTCTTAGTCTAGGTACCTTCTTCTTTAAAATTTATAAACAAAGTAATACTGTGATGTAATTGCCTACATGAGCAAACACCTCAGGAGCTCATCCAACATTTGTTTTATATGTATGAATTTCTGGGGAAAAGTTATAGTTGCGATATAATTTTTTTTTTTTTTTGCATCTTATAGTAGAAGAGGTATGTTCTTTTCTCTTCCTATTATTAATGATTTATGTGTATAAATACCTAAACAAACTTGATTTACCCTAAAAAATGAAATACCTCTCCTGGCTGGGCACTGCTCTGCTCTGGAATCCTCAGCATCGCCATCTTCCAGCTCTCTGCACTGTGACTGTTCAGGCAAAGGCAGCACAGACTTGACGTCATTGAGCTCTCTGACCTGAATGTAACTGTCAGGAAACGAGGAAGACATCACAGCGGTGGAGCAGGGAGAGGTAAGTATTGCAAGTGCTGGGGCCCTGAGCAAGCAGGATGAGCCCACTTGTGGGCGACGGCACTGGCACAGGGTCCTTCATAGTACGCCAGGGAGTCTCTGTCGGCGAGTGGGCCCCTCACCGTCAGAGAAACAGGCGTACTATTAAGGGCCCTGTGCCAGTGCCATCGCTCACAAGTGGGCCCCCCCACCTGCTCAGGGCTCCGGCACTTGCCCGGTGGTGACGCGGGCCCTTGGGGGGGTACAGCCCAGTTAGGGAGGTGCAAAAACTGGCATATATTGAGGTGTAGGTTGGACGTTCAGCATCTGCAAATGGAGGAATTGGAGAAGTCGGAGGAAGAGGAGGACAAAGCGAGCCATTTTGCTGGCAACCTATGTGTTATCAGGGGAAGGTGGTACAAAATCCTTTGAAACCCAGGCATGGTTCATTTTAATGAAGGTGAGATCATCAACATTTTGGGTCGACAGCCGGGTCCTACTTTCTGTCAGAATTGATCCGGCTGCACTGAAGACTCTTTCTGATAGCACACTACCAGCAGGGCAAGCGAGCTCCTGTAAGGCATATTGTGCCAATTCAGGCCAGGTGTCCAGTTTACAGGCCCAGTAGTCAAAGGGGAATGAACTGTGAGGGAGAACATCGATAGGGGAGGAGAGGTAATTTTGAACCATAGTTGACAACTGCTGTCTCCTGTCTGTTGCTATAGATTCACTATTACCAGGCGTGTGAGCTGTCCTGGAGAAATCAGTCCACAACATGGTCATGAAACCCCTGTCTCCAACGCCACTTCAGCTGTGTGCACCACGAACACCTCTTCCATTTGGCCCACTATGGTTAGTGGTAGAACCTGCACCGCTGCTGTGTGCTGGGAATGCCTCAAACAAATGGCTTACAAGAGTTGCTTTTTTGTTGGCCAATATTAGCTCTAGGTTCTCCTGTGGCATGATGTTCTGTAATTTGCCTTCATAGCGTGGATCGCCAACCAGTAGTCGTCATCCTTCATCATTTTGGCAATGCGGGGGTCCTTTTTAGGATACGCAAGGCATAACCACACATGTGGGCCAATGTTCCAGTTGTCAATGATGCACTGCCAGTGGTGGGTGGAGGAGCACTTTCTGCCAAATCCACATCCCTCCAGTCATGCACAAACCCTGTACCTGACCTTGGCAAGCCAACATTTTCGCTTTCCCCCTGAGAAGCATTCTCCGCCCCAAAATAATCATCCCCCTCATCCTCCTCTACCTCTTCTTCCGCCACTTCGTCCAGGACAGATCCCTGAGCAGACAATGGCTGACTGTCATCAAGGCTTTCCTACTCCTCCTTCTCTTCCTCCTCCGCTGCAGATGCCTGATCCTTAATGTGCGTCAAAGTTTGCATGAGCAGACGCATAAGTGGTATGCTCATGCTTATGATGGCGTTGTCTGCGCTTACCAGCCATGTGCATTCCTCAAAACATTGAAGGACTGTACAGAGGTCTTTCAGCTTTGATCACTGCTCACACGACAGCTCCATGTCTGCCCTCAAACTGCCTGCCCGTGTATCCTCCCACAAATGCATTACAGCCTGCCTCTGTTCGCAAGGCCTCTCAACCATGTGCATGGTGGAGTTCCACCTTGTTGCAACGTCTATGATTAGGCGGTGCTTGGGGAAGTAGAGTGTCAGGGACACCGCACTGCACTTGCTCACTGAGCCAGTGCGTGTGTCCTGAGTGAACAAACTGTGCCCAAAGATACCTGTATAGCAGAGCCGCAGCAGGGAAGACTTGTGCTTCAGAGGACAAGGACCTGCAACATGTGACTGCCAATGGGGCTGAGCCGGCCACAGGTCTCTCAGAGGAAGCAGTAGCAGATAGAGAATGCTTCAGGCCAGAGGACCTGCAGCACGTGACTGCTAGTGGGCGTGGCCTAAGCTCCAGAGAGCTATGAGGTCAAGGAAAACTCCTAGAAGGGTAACTACGGGACACAGTTACCAAGGGGCATATACAGAACGGAAAATCAGGAAGTAGCCATGGGGTCATACACATAGAGGGTGACGATGTACAAGAGGAGCAGGCAGAGCGGAGTCAGAACGTAGCCAAGGGTCATACACGTAGAGGGCAGCAGAGTACAAAAGGGACAAGCAAAACTCGAAACAGGGACACAGCCAAATCAGAACCAGACAGACAAAATGTAGCACAGGCACAAAGCACTGGCACAAGCACAACAGAGTCAAACACACTCGGCCAAGGGTCAGAGTATAAGCGACAGAGGATGGCCCCACAATGAGGCTATAAAAAGCCTCCCAGAATCCCAGAGTGAGGCCATCCCGGTTAACCCTAAAACCACCTAATCCCAGAAACTCAGCAGACCATGACAGTGAGTGATCGCTGCAACCTCTGCATACGACTGGAGTCTACGGGTGAGCGACGGATGTGCGAGCACAGTCTTCGCACTTTATGTAGCAGGGCTGTTAACTCCGGATAATTATTTAGGAAGCACTGCACCACCAGCTTCAAGGTGTGAGCCAGGCAAGGTATATGCCTGAGTTTTGCCAGGGCTATGACCGCCACAAAATTACGGCCGTTATCACTGACTACCTTGCCTGGCTCAAGATGTAGACTGCCCAGCCATGACTCAGTTTCTCGCTGCAAGTAGTCGGCCAGTACCTCCGCGGTGTGTCTGTTGTCGCCCAAAGACATAATTTTTAAAACAGCCTGCTGACGCTTACCACTAGCTGCTCGATAGTGGGACACCTCGTGTGCAACACTGGCAGCTGCGGATGGAGCGTTCATGCAACTGTGCTCTGTTGACGAACTTTCTCTTCTAGAGGAGGAGGATAAGGAGGGTCGAACACCTACAGCCAACTGTTTCCTATACCGTGGGCTAGGCAGCACTGTCCCACCGCCGCTGTCCCCTGTGGACCCTGCATCCACCACATTAACCCAGTGCGCAGTGATGGACACGTAACAGCCCTTGCCATGCCTACTGGCCCATGCATCTGTTGTGAGGTGCACCTTTCCACTCACTGATTGTTTGAGTGCATTAACAATGCAGTCTTTCACATGCAGGTGGAGGGCAGGGATGGCTTTTCTAGAAAAGAAGTGCCGACTAGGTAGGTCATAGCGTGAGACAGCGTAGGCCATGAACTCTCGGAACCCTGCGCTTTCAACCAAACGGAAGGGCATCATCTCTAATGAGATCAGTTTGGCAATGTAGGTGTTCAAAGCCAGTGTACGTGGATGAGAGGATGAGTACTTTCTTGTCCTACTCAGAGTGTCTGCCAGGGTGAGCTGGACTTCAGATCTGCATATTTGGGAACTAGTGGTGGACATGACGGACTGAGAGGGGGTTGGTGATGGTGATGGTGGTGGTGGTGGTGGTGATGGCCTAGATTCATAAAGTCCAAAAAACATCGCACTCATTGGAGATATGCTTAAGGTGAAAAAAAGTTTTATTGGAATATCTCATATAGAAGAAAACGACACGTAATTAACGTTTCGGCCAATGCCTGGCCTTGATCACAATGTCGCTGTAAGAAAGCAAAACAGAAGTGTATTTTATATACAGTGATAAAACAATGCTACAATATATGCAATGTACAAATATCCATGTAGTAAAATTGTCAAAATATGTATGAAATCAAGCTACACATATATACTTAAAGGGGTATACAGACATCATCCGAAATTAGGAAAAGGGGAAATACAAGAAAACTGCAGATATAATGATCACATAATGAGGTGGAAGAAATATATCGAACATACCAAATGAGAGATAAATCACAGACTTGTGATCCTGTCACTTTTGGGTAATTAATGTGGGTCGCAGTGGGTAATCCTGTTTAGAAATGATAGGTGTCAGGTAATATCTGGTATATTTATAGTACACAATATCATAATATAGAAATAGAGCCAGAATATGTTGGATCAGTATTGGAAAGAGTGGAGGCAAAACAAAGTTCGAGTAATCTGGAACTATATAGAGTAATTCTATAGTGATGGCGGAAATGACACCAGTAATAAAATTACACCAGTAATAGACTTAGAATCGGTATTTACCACTCTTTGAAGATGATATATGCGGCTGATATTGACAGACTATATACATGCATAAGGTGTTGCTCTAAAAAGAAAATGTCTCATATAAGGACAAATAATTGAAAAATATGGATCTAGATATTTATAAATATATCTTACCATACAATGAGAGAGGTCAGGAACGATGTTGGTATCGCTGTCAATAGGCTGTCTAGTCACCTCTATGTGGATATAGCACTGTGAGAAAGAGCAATAAATATAACTGATAGGGATGGTAGATGAAATGTGCAGTCAAATGTCATAGAAAATAGGTGATGCTCACACTTGTTTCCACTGAGAAAATCAGGAGCCGCTTAGTTGTTATTGCACAAATGTATGTTTGGTGCCGCGCTGTAAGAGTAAAATAATATCATGGATAGGAGGAAATCCATCAGCAAATGGCTACTTATCTTATTGTTGAGGTGCGCTTACGTCCGTCCGTGTTAGTCTGGTCACCATGTGCTCCACATCAGGGGAGACAGCGTTAGTGGTATAGTGGGATGCTGGCACACCAGTGCCTGAGCTGTGAGACGCTAGGCTATTTACATCCAAAGTGCATAAAATGCTATCAGGTGAAATATTTTTGACATTATGTATTTTATTAAAAAAATCACTAGTGTCCAATATAAATGATCTAGTCTGGTGAACATAGGGTGTGAGCAGTTTCTCTAGGAAGATAGATAGAGGATTTAGGATGGAATCAGTGGATGCTACTATAGGACGTCCAGGTGGATTGTGGAGATTTTTGTGTATTTTGGGGAGGACATACAGAATAGGTGTAACTGGATGTTGGTTAAGTAGAAATGTCTTTGTTTTGGTATCAATAGTTTTCTGATCCAGGTGTTTGTCTAAGATGACATTGATTTTATTGCGTATAGAGTTGGTGGGATCTATCCTCACTAGAGCATATCCAGAATAGAGATCTTTAGAGATCCACCTCTGATGTGTACCAGAAGGCCACATAACATTAGGAATAGAGTAGTCAGGGCGGATCTTGGGCCTCAAAGACAACCTCACACACAGACTCTAACTGGACAAAAGAGGACTGGAACATTCCCATGTCTCAATTGCAGAAGTTGTTCAAATATAATCAGGGGCAACGAGGTTACCCACAAAAGAGGGGCCCTCTCCAGATGCTAATGACACATGTGACTTGGCAGAGATGGCTAATGGACACGAGCAGAAGTGTGAAGGGATGGAGCAGTCAGAGCTCTCCCCCCACGGAAGCGACCCGATCGCCACGGAACCACCATTGGGCACCCGGCCTGGAAACCCTCCTACGCTGCAAGAAGCGGAGGATACCCTAAGAGGCCTGGCCCGGCACCGGGAGGAGGTCGCCAGGATGGAAGCCAGCTGGCGTGCCCTAAAACTAAACTTGGAGCGGCGCCAATCCCTCTTACCTGAAGTGTCTGTACCGGAAGGTGAGGCACCCGTTCTAGTAGAGGAGTCCGTGTGGGCATCCCAGCCTTTGCAATGTGATCCAGTTGAAGTTGGCACCCGTTCCTGCAAAAAACTCTGCACCGGCAGCACCCCAGATCCCGCTGTCTGCCCCCGTCGCTGAGACAGAAGAAGCGACACCCGTCCTCATGGAGGAGGCCGCGCAGGCACCAGAGGTCTACCTGTCTGTACCGGAGCCCCGACTGTCATCTGTTCCAGAGCCGGCTGCTTCCTCCGCAGGTGAGCGCCGCCAGGACTGGGGGGCGCCAGGAGAGCTGCCGCAAACCGGACATTGTAAGCTGCAGTTTGATGGTGGAGACATGGAGCTGCTGGTGGAGGAGAATTACAACCGGCGTCAGGAGGAAGAGTGGAGACGTTGGGAGCAGGAAGCAGAGCGACAAAGGGAGCAGCGAGAATCCCAAAAGCTTCGGCAACGTAACCTGGAGAAGGACCGGGCAGATGAGGACCGGATGAGAAAAGATAAAGGAACCCTGTGGGAGCCGCGGCGTAAGGGTGCAGTACGGAACTTTAAATTGAAAGGTGGTTGGTGCTTCATCCAGGAGCCTGGACTTTATTTAGAAGTTTTTGTGAACCGGCGGGACGTGGAGGCTCACCTCCCAGAAGGACACCCGGGGAGGGACCTGTTGCCAGGAGACTTGGTGACTTACACCCGACACTGGGGTTACAATGGATGGTACGCCCTAAATTTTACCAGGTGCGACCCCTACTCCCCAGAGTGTCAGGAACCTGTGAGACCCTCGGAGCCTTCAGCCTCCCACATCCAGGCCTCTGCACAAGTGCCCACCCCACGCCGTAAATCTCCCCAGCCTCCCTCAGTGGTCTCCTCAGCAGCCCCAGCTATGGACATGATAACTATAGCTGGCCCGTACCCGGCGCCTGTTAGGCCCCCTGGGGTTCGTTCAGTCCGGGACATAGGGCTCCAGACCCGGAGGGAGATGAAAGAGGTGGCCACACAGATACAGATAGCGGGTCACGACTTGACTGTACAGGCCACACGACGTCATCAGGTCCTGGTGGTCCTTGGTGTCTCGGATGTTTGGCACGCATCAGAAGAGTACCAGGTGGTACCTGGAACACCCCTGCCAAAGAATTATAAATAACCCAGACAGGGTCCCTGTATGTAAATAGTTAAATTGTTGATGTACCCGGACGGGTGAATGTTCATAAAAAAGTTTTTTAATTTAATAAAAAACACAACACAGTTTTCATTACTTTTATTACAGTCTCATCCTGCGACGCCATCGATCTCCTGTAAAAAAATGAAAAAAAAAAAACAGCAGTATACCACCTGTCCGACGCAGTCCATAGTAACGAGTGTCCCACGACGATCCAGCTCTGCTACATCAGAATGACAGGCAAAGCCTGTCATCCCGGCGCAGCGCAGCACAGCTGATTACCTGCTTCCCCGGCGGTGACGTCATCGGACTGGTTTACGGCCGGGATTACACTGCAGTTATCGCGAAAAAACTGCATGTGACCGCCAGGGAGAAGATAATGGCGGCCATCAAGCAGTCCAGGACGTGACCGCCGGAGATCTTCTGCCAGGTAAGTGCCGCTGACTCCTGACAGACCCGACCGACGGACACTCACAGTGACAGTGACAAATCCGATTCCGGTATCCGATATGATGAAAATATCGGTACTCGGAATCGAAAGCCCGATACAGCTAATATCGGCCGATACCCGATATTTGCAGTATCGTATCGCTCAACACTACTGTATATAAAATACACTTCTGTATTCTGAAAAAGGGGACTGTATCTGAAGATAACAGGTGTATAGGGGTAAATTGTAAATCTCCGCATAGATTTCCGGAGTAACACACAGACGCTCACTGGCTAAGTATAGATTAGACCACAATATAAAAAGCTGAAATAGGGGACTGTATCTGAAGATAACAGGTGTATAGGGTAAATTGTAAATCTCCGTATAGATTTCTGGAGTAACACACAGACGCTCACAGCCTCAGTATGGATCACACCAGAATATAAAAAGTAGAAAAAGGGTAATGTATCAGAAGCGTACAGCTGTATACAGTGTTGGGGTAATTTTAAATCTCCGTATATACTTCCAAAGTGAGACACAGACTCTCACAGGCTCAGTATGGATCACACCAGAATATAAAAAGTAGAAAAAGGGTAATGCATCAGAAGCATACAGCTGTATACAGTGTTGGGGTAATTTCAAATCTCTGTATATATTTTCGCAGTAACACACAGACGCTCACAGGCTCAGTATGGATTAGACCAGAATATGAAAAGCAGAAAAAGTGTACTGTATCAGAAGCGTACAGCTGTATACAGTGTTGGGGTAATTTTATATTTTCGTATATATTTCAAGAGTCAGACACAGACTCTCACAGGCTCAGTATGGATTACACCAGAATATAAAAAGTAGAAAAAGGGTAATGTATCAGAAGCGTACAGCTGTATACAGGGTCGGGGTAATTGTAAATCTCCGTATATATTTCCGTAGTAACAGACAGAAGCTCACAGGCTCAGTATGAATTAGACCAGAATATAAAAAGCACATCCGCAAGACATAATCACACATGTTGGCCAATGTTCCAGGTGTCAATGATGCACTGACAGTGGTGGGTGGAGGAGTACTTTCTGCTAAAAAGGGCACTGTATCACAAGCGTACAGCTGTATACAGTCTAGGGGTAATGGTAAATCTCCGTATATAGTTTCGGAGTAACAGACAGACGCTCACAGGCTCAGTATGGATTACACCAGAATATAAAAAGTAGAAAAGGGTAATGTATCAGAAGCGTACAGCTGTATACAGTGTTGGGGTAATTGTAAATCTCTGTATATATTTCCGTAGTAACACACAGACGCTTACAGGCTCAGTATGGATTAGACCAGAATATAAAAAGTAGAAAAAGGGTAATGTATTAGAAGCGTACAGCTGTATACAGTGTTGGGGTAATTTTAAATCTCCATATATATTTCCAGAGTCAGACACAGACTCTCACAGGCTCAGTATGGATCACACCAGAATATAAAAGGTATAAAAAGGGTAATGTTTCAGAAGCATACAGCTGTATACAGTGTTGGGGTAATTTTAAATCTCCGTATATATTTCTGGAGTAGCACAGATGCTCACAGGCTCTCTCAGTATGGATTTGACCGTAATACAGTAGGCAGAAAAACGGTACTGTATCAGAAGGTATCAGCTGTATACGGTTTTGAGGAAAATTTAAATCTCAGTATATATTTTCGGAGAAGCACAGACGCTCACAGGCTCAGTATGGAGTAGACCAGAATATAAAAAGCAAAAAAGGCTAATGTATCCAAAGATACCAGGCGTATACAGTGTAGGGGTAATTGTAAATCTCCGTATATATTTCCAGAGAAACACACAGACGCTCACTCAGTATGGATTTGATTGTAATACAGAAGGCAGAAAAACGGTACTGTATCAGAAGATACCAGATGTATACGGTTTGGGGGAAAATTTAAACCGCCGTATATATTTCCAAGGTAACACACAGGCGCTCATAGGCTCAGTATGGATTAGATCAGAATATAAAAAGGAAAAAAGGCTAATGTATCCGAAGATACCAGGCATATACAGTGTAGGGGTAATTGTAAATCTCCGTATATATTTCCGGAGTAACACAGACGCTCTCTCAGTATGGATTTGACCGTAATACAGAGATCAGAAAAACAGTACTGTATCAGAAGATACCATCTGTATATGGTTTTGGGGAAAATTGAAACCTCCGTATACATTTCCAGAGTCACACACAGATAGTCAGCATGTATTTGTTCTTGATACCAGCCGGTACACGGTAGTGTGTGAGTAGTGTACAGCTCTATACGGTGTGGGAAAAAATGAACGCTCGGTAACTGTGCAGAAAAAAAGAATAAATCTATTAGTGCTGTGTAGGTGCTGTGTAAAAAGCACTCTGCACAGCAGTGTACACATAGCAATACAGCTAGCAGGCAGCCTAATAATCACCTCTGCTGCTGCACACAACAAAATTCTCCCCTGTCACTGGCAGGCAGCCTAATAACCAGCGCTGCTGCACACAACAAAATCCTCCCCTGTCACTGCACACTAACTGTACAGCACAATCGCTATCAGCACAAGCACAGAATCACTTTTCTTTCCTGCCTAACTCTCTCCCTACTGAGAAACAGCAGCAGCAACCTCTCCCTTCGCTAAGATCGGCAGAAGTAAAATGGCGGTCGGCGGTCATGGCTTTTATAGCCACTGTGACACCACACAAAGCAAGCCAATCACTGCAATGCCCTTCTCTAAGATTGTGGTGGCCGCTGCCCATGTCATCTCGTTGCCCACAGTGTGCATCCTTGCTCATTGGCTGAGAAAAGGCGCCTGCAAGCATTATGGGAAAACCGACTTTGGGGCTCGGGTCGACGACCGCATGGCCGACATCATGCTATGGCGAAAGTCGATGATTTTTGAATCTGACCGACCTGTTTCGCTCAACTCTAGAAACTACCCCTGAAGAAGCCACCCAGAGTGGCGACACGTGTCGGGTATCTTTCCTCTCCTTGCCTACCGACATGTGTTCCCTGTGGCTGCCCTTGTTTATGTATTATCGCATGTAATCAAGCTTTTACATCTATTTTGGTCAGCTATTGTGAATATGCTGGAGGCGGCTTCTGAACTGGGGCTCCCTCCGGTGGTTGCTGAGGGTAATGAACTGATTAATGAATGGCCTTCAGCTGGCACTGAATGGTAGGATATAAGTGGCCTGAGTTCCCAGCAGCCTTGCCGGTTATCAATTTTTCCTTGGTCTTGCTTGAAGCACTGCTAGTTTCCTGCTCTTTTTTTTTCTCTGTTTGATTTTCTCTGCTGGTTTGCTGCCTGCAGTGGACTGCAGCCTGTCCCCTTTTGGGGGTCTGGCGCTGCGGTTGTGCTCCGTTTGTGTCTGAACTTTTGCTTTGCTCTTTTGTTACTTTTAATTTGCTGAATAGCGTTTTGTTACACCAGAGATCTGATTTAGGTGGATGAGGTCGTGTGATCACAGGTTTTTTGGCAATCAGAAGTGTTGGTATTTTTGTTAGGGTTTTTGTTGGATTGCAGTCAGAATTCTTTCCTGTACTTTTCTGTCTAGACAGATTGGGCCCCAGCGTTTACTCATTCTATTTTCTGTCTGTGTCCGTGCTTTCTTCTTGTCTAACCGCCATTACATGTTTGAGGGCTTCCTATTTTCTTTGGGGATCTGCTCCGGGGCAGATACCTTTCATCTTTCTGCCTTTAGGTATAGTTATCTCTCAGGCTGTGACGAGGCGTCTAGGATCAACGTAGGAACGCTCCACGGCTACCTCTAGTTGTGTGGTTAGTTCAGGTTACTGCAATCCAATAGGTTCCAGCCTCTCTGGTGTATTACCGCTTTTGCTATTTTTTGCCATTTCTCCTCAGTTACTGAAACATAACAGTATAAATGGCCAAACTGAAAATTATATGGTACTCAACAGAAGGGAAAAAAAGTAAAAAAGTTTTGAATGATATTGATGTATTTTTTCAGGCTCTGGGGTTATTGTACGATGAACCTAATGTCACTGATCCAGCTGAAAAGACCTTGTTGGCGTTAAATCAGGGTCTTGAAGACGCTGAGTTGTACTGTCAGAAATTTCAATAGTGGGCAGTCCTGACCAAATGGAATGATCATGCTTTGGCAGCCCTTTTTCGAAAGGGTCTGTCAGAAAAAGTAAAGGACGTTATGGTGGGATTCCCTGTTCCCTCTGGTCTCAATGATTCTATGTCTTTGGCTATTCAAATTGACAGACGTTTGCGTGAGCGCAGAAGTATGCGTGAGATAGTGTTGCCTTGTGAGCCAGCTCCTGAGTCCCTGCAGTGTGATGGAGTGACTTCTGGGACTCAGCGTCATGAGTTTCGTAAGCGCAATGGGTTATGTTTCTACTGTGGTGACGCTTCCCATGCTATCTCTGTCTGCCCTAAGAGGGGAAGACGTTTTGCATGCTCAGTTGTCTTGGGTAGTGTTCAGACTAAATTTCTGTTGACTGTTACCCTGATTTGCTCCCTGTCCACATTTTCTGCTCAAGCTTTTGTTGATTCAGGAGCAGCTATTAACCTGATGGATTTTGACTTTGCCAAACATTGTGGGTTTCCCATGATACCCCTGCGGAAGTCTATTCCCCTACTGGGCATTGATTCTACCCCTTTGGCGGAGAATAAACCCCAGTTTTCTACTCAGGTGATAATGAGGGTTGAACCAGATCATCAGGAGAGTTGCAAATTTCTGGTGCTGTATAATCTGCATGACATTATTGTACTAGGTTTCCCTTGGTTACAGTCTCATAATCCTGTTTTGGATTGGAAATCTGTGTCTGTGACCAGTTGGGGCTGCCAATGTGTTAATACTGACACTCCTGTTTTTTCTGCCTCTCCCCAGTCTCAGGATGTCCCTGACTTTTTGACTGATTTTTCTGATGTGTTTAGTGAAAGTAAATCTGCATCCTTGCCCCCTCACAGGAGCTACGATTGCGCTATTGAATTAGTGCCTGGTGGTAAATTTCCTAAAGGTCGCCTTTTTAATTTATCTGTACCTGAACATGATGCTATGCGATCTTATATCAAGGAGTCATTGGAGAAGGGTCATATCAGACCATTCTCTTCACCCTTGGGCGCCGGTTTTTTCTTTGTGGCCAAAAAGGATGGTTCATTGAGGCCGTGTATTGATTATCGCCTCCTGAATAAGATCACTGTTAAATATCAATATGCGTTACCTTTGATTTCTGACCTATTTTCCAGAGTGAAAAGTGCTAGTTGGTTTACCAAGCTTGACCTCAGGGGGGGTATAACCTTATTCGCATTAAGCACCAGGATGAATGGAAGACAGCGTTTAATACCCTAGAGGGGCATTTTGAGTACCTAGTGATGCCTTTTGGGCTTACTAATGCCCCTTCCGTCTTCCAATCCTTCATGAATGATATTTTCAGGGATTTTGTGGATAAATTTCTGATTGTTTATTTGGATGATATCTTGATTTTTTCCAATGACTGGGACTCTCATGTGAAACATGTTCGGACTGTGTTTCAGATTTTGAGAGAAAATGCACTGTATGTGAAGGGATCAAAGTGTCTTTTCGGCATACAGAAGATCTCATTTCTGGGATTCATTTTGTCTCCGTCTGTTATTGAAATGGACTCGGTCAATGTTCAGAGGTTCAGGCCATCTGTGATTGGGTTCAACCTACTTCATTGAAGGCTCTTCAGAGATTTTTGGGTTTTGCCTATTTCTCCGGTATTGTTAAACCATTGACTGATCTGACCAAAAAGGGTTCCGATGTGGTGAATTGGCCTCCTGAGGCAGTTTCAGCATTTCAGGAACTTAAGCAGAGATTCATTTCTGCTTCTGTTCTACGGCAGCCTGATGTTTCTCTGCTGTGTAAGATGGTGGTTGATGCCTCTTAGATTGGGCCAGGTGCCGTTTTGTCCCAAAGGGATCCAGAGACCTCTAAGAGTAACCCTTGTGCCTTTTTCTCTCGAAAATTTTCTCCAACTGAACGTAATTATGACGTGGGTAATCGGGAGTTATTGGCCATGAAGAGGGCCTTTGAAGAGTGGAGACATTGGCTGGAAGGAGCCAAACATCAGGTGATGGTCCTCATGGACCATAAGAACCTGGTTTATCTTAAATCAGCCAAGCGACTTAATCATAGACATGCCAGGTGGGCCTTGTTTTTCACACGTTTTAATTTTGTGGTTTCTTTTCTTCCTGGCACTAAGAATGTCAAGGCGGATGCCCACTCGAGGAGTTTCTTTGCAGATTCTCCTGAGTTATCTGATCCTGCTGTTACTTTGAAAGAGGGTATGGTTCTTTCCGCCATTTCACACAATTTGAGACTGGCTCTGGAAGTGTGTCAGGAGGATAAACCTGAGCGCTGCCCTGTTGGGAAGTTGGCTGTTCCAGACCAGTGGAAAAAGACTGTGATGTCTGAGATTCATTGTTCCGCGTTGGCTGGTCATCCCGGGATTTTTGGTACCAGAGACTTGGTGAGTCGCTCCTTTTGGTGACCTACTTTGTCTCATGACGTCAGGGACTTTGTGCAGTCCTGTGGGACTTGATCTCGTTCCAATCCTTGCTCTCGTTCTAGTGGTTTGTTAATGTCATTACCTGTACACAAGAGACCATGGACCCATATTTCTATGGATTTTATTTCTGACCTTCCTGTCTCTCAGAGAATGACCGCTATCTGGGTAATCTGTGATAGGTTTTCCAAGATGATACATCTTGTGCCATTGCCTAAGTTGCCTTCCTACTCCGAGTTGGTGCCTTTGTTCTTTCAGCATGTGGTTCGGTTGCATGGCATTCCGGAGAACATTGTGTCTGACAGAGGAGTCCAGTTTTTTCCAGATTTTGGAGGACATTTTGTTCTAAACTTGGTGTTCAGTTGTCTTTCTCCTCTGCATTTCACCCTCAGACCAATGGACAAACCGAGAGAACAAACCAGACATTGGAGACTTATTTGAGATGTTTTGTGTCTGCTGATCAAGATGACTGGGTTTCTTTTTTGCCTTTGACTGAGTTTGCTCTTAATAATAGAGCTAGCTCTGCCACCTTTATGTCTCCATTTTTCTGCAATTCTGGGTTTCATCCTCGATTTTCTTCAGGACAGGCAGAGGCTTCTGTCTGTCCGGGGGTTGACTCTATTGTGCAGCGTATGCAGCAGATTTGGGACCAGGTGGTGGAGAGGTTGTCTCTCTCTCTCTCAGGAGAAGGCCCAGCTGTTTGCCAACCGGCATAGTTCTGATGGTCCTCGTTTTAAAGTGGAGGACTTGGTTTGGTTGTCCTCAAGGAATATCCCTATGAAGATTGCATCTCCTAAATTTAAGCCAAGGTTCATTGGACCTTATAAGATCATGGAAATTATTAATCCGGTTTCCTTCCGTTTGCTTCTTCCAGGGACATTTAAGATCCATAACGTGTTCCACAAATCCTTATTGAAGAGGTTTGTCGAACCAGTGGTTCCTATGGCTGCACCTCCCGACCCTGTTTTGGTTGAGGGCAATTTGGAGTATGTGGTTGAGAAGATATTGGATTCTCGTTTTGCTAGACGGAAACTCCAGTATTTGGTTAAGTGGAGAGGTTATGGTCAGGAGGACAATTCTTGGGTGTTTGCTTCGGACATTCATGCTGGGAGACTTATCCGTGCCTATCATCGAGCCCATACTGATCGGCCTGGTTGCGCAGGTGAGGGTTTGGTGACCCCTCCTCAAGGGTGGGGTACTGTTGTGAATATGCTGGAGGCGGCTTCTGAACTGGGGCTCCCTCCGGTGGTTGCTGAGGGTAATTAACTGATTAATGAATGGCCTTCAGCTGGCGCTGAATGGTAGGATATGGGTTGCCTGATTTCCCAGCAGCCTTGCCGGTTATCAATTGTTCTTCTGGTCTTGCTTGAAGCACTGCTAGTTTCCTGCTCTCCTTCATATAAGTGTTTGCTGTTTTTTTTTCTCTGTTTGATTTTCTCTGCTTGTTTTCTGTCTGCAGTGGACTGCAGCCTGTCCCCTTTTGGGGGCCTGGCACTGCAATTGTGCTCCGTTTGTGTCCGTTTGTGTCTGCACTTTTGCTTTGGCGCTGAATGGTAGGTTATAAGCGGCCTGAGTTCCCAGCAGACTTTCCGGTTATCAATTGTTCCTTGGTATTGCTTGAAGCACTGCTAGTTTCCTGCTCTCATTCAGATAAGTGTTTGCTGTTTTTTTTCTCTGCTTGTTTGCTGCCTGCAGTGGACTGCAGCCTGTCCCTTTTGGGGGTCTGGCGCTGCGGTTGTGCTCCGTTTGTGTCTGCACTTTTGCTTTGCTCTTTTGTTACTTTTAATTTGCTGAATAGCATTTTGTTACACCAGAGATCTGATTTAGGTGGATGAGGTCGTGTGATCTCAGGTTTTTTGGCAATCAGAAGTGTTGGTATTTTTGTTAGGGTTTTTGTTGGATTGCAGTCAGAATTCTTTCCTGTACTTTTCTGTCTAGACATATTGGGCCCCAGCATTTGCTCATTCTATTTTCTGTCTGTGTCCGTGCTTTCTTCTTGTCTAACCGCCATTACATTTTTGGGGTCTTCCTATTTTCTTTGGGGATCTGCTCCGGGGCAGATAACTTTCATCTTTCTGCCTTTAGGTGTAGTTATCTCTCAGGCTGTGACGAGGCATCTAGGATCAACGTAGGAACGCTCCACGGCTACCTCTAGTTTGGTGGTTAGTTCAAGTTACTGCAATCCAATAGGTTCCAGCCTCTCTGGTGTATTACCGTTTTTGCTATTTTTTGCCATTTCTCCTCAGTTACCGAAACATAAGTCAGCTCTATTTGTTTCATTTTATTTGGGAGCTTTGGTTTAGCCTGGGCTTCTACTGCCTGCCCTATTTAGGCTGTTCCATTGCTTGTGCTTATCGTGTACTATTTGCTGACCTGCATCTTGGGTAAGCTGATAGGCTTTAACCCCTTAACGACCAAGCCATTTTGTAGGTTAATGACCAGGCCAATTTTTACATTTCTGACCACTGTCACTTTATGTGCTTATAACTCTAGAACGCGTCAACGGATCTTGGCGATTCTGAGATTGTTTTCTCGTGACATATTGTACTTCATGATAGTGGTAAAATTTCTTCGATATAACTTGCGTTTATTTATGAAAAAAGCGGAAATATGGCAAAAATTTTGAAAATTTTGCAATTTTCAAACTTAATTTTTATGCCATTAAATCAGAGAGATATGTCACAAAAGTAGTTAATAAATAACATTTCCTACATGTCTACTTTACATCAGCACAATTTTGGAACCAAAATTTTTTTTTGTTAGGAAGTTATAAGTGTTAAAAGTTGACCAGCAATTTCTCATTTTTCCAATAAAATTTACAAAACCATTTTATTAGGGACCGCCTAACATTTGAAGTGAATTTGAGGGGTCAATATGACAGAAAATACCCAAAAGTGACACCATTCTAAAAACTGCACCCCTCAAGGTGTTCAAAGCCACATTCAATAAGTTTATTAATCCTTTAGGTACTTCACAAGAATTGAAGCAATGTGGAAGGAAAAAATGAACATTTAACTTTTTTTCCCAAAATTTTTCTTTCGACACAGTTTTTAAAATTTTGTCAAGGGTATCAGGATAAAATGAACCACAATATTTGTTGTACAATTTCTCCTGAGTACACCGATACCCCAAATGTGGGGGAAAACCAATATTTAGGCGCACGACAGTGTTTAGAAGGGAAGGAGCATCATTTGAGATTTTGAATGTCAAATTGGCTGGAATCGAGAGCGGACACCATGTCGCGTTTGGAGAGTCCTTGATGTACCTAAACAGTGGAAATCCCCCGTAAGTGACCCCATTTTGGAAACTAGACCCCCCCAAGGAACTTATCTAGATCTGTGGTGAGCTCTTTGAACCCCCAAGAGCTTCACAGAAGGTTATAACGTAGAGCCGTAAAATTAAAAAATCATATCTTTTCCAAAAAAATGATCTTTCCACCCCAATTTTTATTTTCCAAAGGGTAACAGGACCCCAAAAGTTATTGTGCAATTTGTCCTGAGTACGCTGATACCCCATATGTGGGGGTAAACCACTATTTGGGCGCATGGCAGAGCTCGGAAGGGAAGCAGCACCATTTGACTGTTTTGGCTTTAATTGAGATTGGACGCCAGCTCCAAGCTCCTGCACTGATCGCGCTGGAGATGCTGAAATTTCAGCCTCTTCTGCCTGATCGCTGCTGTGTTTGGTCAGTCACATTGACTGACCAATCACAGCGCTGTAGGTTTGACAGCTGTGACAGCTGTGACAGCTATCGGCACTGAACTACCACTGCGTGTTTACACGCAGTGGTAGTTCAAAGGCATGACGTGCACAGTCCGTCAAGGTGCCAAAACTGACACCTTGCCATGACGGACTGTGCACGTCAGTGGGCATTAAGGGGTTAATAATGTTGCTATATGGCTATCTCTTCATATGAGGGCACTTCCATTTTTCTGTGGGGTGTTATTGCTTTGTCAATATATTTGATAGGGGTTACTTACTTCAATAATTACCACATATTTATGTGGACTGTTTTTCCGCCAATAGTGTGTTTTATTTTAAACATTATGGATAGTGGTTATTTAACGCAATAATTGCCACATTTTTTATGTGGATATTCTGTGACTAATTGTATGTTCTTTCTGAGCAGGTATTTTTTTTTACATCTTGGGCCCCTTTTTCCCTCATATTGCTTGATGGTATGCTTGGCATCTGTTTCACCTGTTGGTTAGGCGCTAGGTTTTAGCTTTATTATAAGCTGATCTGATATGCAATGTGTAACATGTGTGGCGTTTTTTAATGTTTTTAATGTGTTTTTTTGTGTGTTTTTCTGTGTCCAATAAAGTTTAATATTATTATACCTATTGGTGGTGGTGATCCTCTCTGTATGGCCTGAACCTTTTCTCTCTTTTTCTTGCATAGAGTGGGAATAGCTCTCCACAGGCAGAGCTTGTTGTCCACGGGCAGAAGTATGATATAGATGATAATGGTGTTTGTAGATGTAGCTGAGTGAGTGTTGCAGGAAGAACTTGAGAAGACACTGTCAGATGCAGTTTCCAAAGCTTTACTCACAGTTCTGGTGTACACAGATGCCCGCTTGGTGCCGTGTCCTCCAGGTGAGGGGCTCAGCATACTCCCAGGTAGATCAGGATACACCTTTCCTGGACTCCTTTCAATATGTTCCTTTCTCAGTCGTCTCACTGTGCTGACTTTCCACCTTTCCTTCCTGTCCAACACCTCGCAGTGTCCCAAGCCAGTAGCCGCGGACCTTGGCGGTTAACATCCTATCTTTGTTTCCTTGCTCCCTCATGGCCACCTTTTCGGAGAAGATAATTGCGGTTCAGTAGCTGAGGCACCTAGAGATGTCACTGCCTCTGGCTTGCTAGCTGAGTCTTAAAGTTCTCCACTAGGCTAGGGGCCGGTGTCCCTTCTGCGACCTGGTCCCTCCACAATTGCGTCGGGCCCCACGGATGGATCACTCACTATCCATGCCCTAAGGACCCGTTCTGTCCTTCCAGAAGCTTCTCTCTCTCTGTTCTTTTTGATCTAACTTTCTTCGTCTGGGGACGAGCTGTTACAAACTCCAGGTCCCCTCACCAACTGTCTCTACAGTCTCTTTCCTTCTGCAGCTCCTCCTGACAGGGAGCTGCTTCACCACACGTCTGTTACTTTCACTTTCTCCTCACGTCTCTGTCTCTCTACTTCCCACTATCTAAGCTTCACTTCCCCTCCTTCTTGCTTTCTCCACCCACCGCCCATGCACTCTTTCCTAGCCAGCCACGGATGAAACCATCCTCCCTTAGGGTACGTCCAGGGTGCCCTGCTGCTATAGTCTGTGTTGGGTGCAGGTGTTAGAGTACTGGGTGGTGCTCCCTCCTTACCTGAGAATGGGGTATCACACCTCTGGATGAGGTGCAATACCTCTGTGGTGACTGAACCTTCAGGGGCACCACAGTGCCACCTGCAGGTTATTTTTTCTTATTGCAGGTTTATGAAAATTAATGTTAAAACTGTATTTTGTGATCAAATCGTGGATGTGTGGTTTGTTTGGTTATTTTCTTGGTGAAGGGGCAAGTTTACCTTTCAAATAATGTATCATTTCTGTGTGGGTGCAGTATGAACGGAGATAAAAAGTATTCACCGAAAAGCAGTGTTTATCAATAATAGAATAGATTATATTGCTGTGACTTATTCTCACAGAGCAAAGTAATTACAACATGAATATAAAGTGATTAATAATTCTACAAGGTTATTGAGATAAGAGCCCCCAAATGGGGGAAACACTTTTGAGATGCAGCTAGCAGCCTTGGGTAATGTACCACAATTCATGGATAACCCAACGCTGTGCCATTAAAGGGAACCTGTCAGCCCAAACCATGGGCAGAATTAATCAGAGCCTGGCTAAGCACTGTAGAATATCAGAGAATATATGGTTAGAATGTCCGGCTGGAGACCATAGCTGGAAATGACACTAGTTTGGCGCCTCCGCAGGGGTGAGATAAACATTTTGTAAAAATATATGGGTCTCTGTGTCTTAGTAACTCCATCGGTCTGCTTTTCACTCTCACCTCCCTCCTCCTTTGTTCAATAGACTTCAATAGACAACTTTAACATGGAGTATCAGTGAGCTGAGCTAGAAGAACCTTTTGCTTTAAAGCGACTCTGTCACTTCAGCAGATTTCACTATAGAAACGGTATACATTACTAACCAGATCTCTTGCACCTGAGTTTATTTTAAAAATCCATTTTCAAAATGGCTGTGTAATTGATTATAAAGGTTTAACCAATTTACATGGGCCTATCCTGACTTACAGCTCGTCAGTGTCTCTTCTGCTGCAGAGATCTCACACTGCTAAGTACAAGCTGCAGCCCTCAGTCAGTCTAATCAAGCAGAGGCAAAATACACTTTGACTTGTGAGCTATTTTATTCAGTAGTTGGACTAATGAAATTATCAGCTTAAAATATGTATTTTATTCCCTTCAGACACAGATTCTCGAAGACTCATCAGGTTTAAGAGATCTTTTTAATAGTATTGTAAAATCAGGTGCCAGAGCTGTTTTAAGCAGCAAAATGACACTTGATTGTTGAATTTGATGAGTTAGAAACAGGAAAAATCGGCAAACCCAAGGATCTGAGCAGTAAGAATCAAAATGGAGATTTGTAGACAACTGGGTCTCAAAAACAGGCATGTCTTGTGAACAGCGCGGGCATTAGGGGCAGGCAGACTAGGCATCTGCCTAGGGTCCCCGCTCCTCCAGGGGTCACCATACAGTGGCATGCCGCTAATACCATAATCACAAACACGGCCGATATGTGGCCTGTGAGTCAGGGGGGCTCAGCACCATCACCGCCACTCCCGCATTCAACTGTATCAGCATCATAGATGCCGATAGACTTGAAAGCAATGATGGAGGAGATAGCATCAGATGACACTCCCTCCCCCATCATTCCCTCTTTGACTCTGATGCAGCAGGCACGCCATTACTTCACTTTTGTGCTGTACAGTCATGGCCAAAAGTTTTGAGAATGACACAAATATTATATTTTCACATGATCTGCTGCCCTCTGGTTTTTATGTGTGTTTGACAGATGTTTTTATCACAGACAGAAATATAATTGCAAACATATGAGTAACAAAAGCTTATATTGACAGTTAGAATGAGTTAATGCAGCAAGTCAATATTTGCAGTGTTGACCCTTCTTCTTCAGGACCTCTGCAATTCTCCCTGGCATGCTCTCAATCAACTTCTGGACCAAATCCTGACTGATAGCAGTCCATTCTTGCACAATCAATGCTTTAATTTTGTCAGAATTTTTAGGTTTTTGTTTGTCCACCCGTCTACTGATGATTGACCACAAGTTCTCAATGAGATTAAGATCTGGGGAGTTTCCAGGCCATGGACCCAAAATCTCTATGTTTTGTTCGCTGATCCATTTAGTTATCACCTTTGCTTTATGGCAAGGTGCTCCATCATGCTGGAAAAGGCATTGTTGATCGCTAAACTGCTCTTGTAGGGTTGGGAGAAGTTGCTCTTGGAGGACATTCTGGTACCATTCTTTATTCAAGGCTGTGTTTTTAGGCAAGACTGTGAGAGAGCCGATTCCCTTGGCTGAGAAGCAACCCCACACATGAATGGTTTCAGGATGCTTAACAGTTGGCATGAGACAAGACTGGTGGTAGCTCTCACCTTGTCTTCTCCGAATGAGGCGTTTTCCTGATGTCCCAAACAATCGAAAAGAGGATTCATCAGAGAAAATAACTTTACCCCAGTCCTCAGCAGTCCACTGCCTGTACCTTTTGCAGAATATCAGTCTGTCCATGATGTCTTTTCTGGAGAGAAGTGGCTTCTTTGCTGCCCTCCTTGAGACCAGGCCTTGCTCCAAGAGTATCCGCCTCACAGTGCGTGCAGATGCACTCACACCTGCCTGCTGCCATTCCTGAGAAAGCTCTGCACTGCTGGTAGAACGATCCCACAGCTGAAACACTTTTAAGAGACGGTCCTGGCGCTTGCTGATCTTTCTTGGGTGCCCTGGAGCCTTTTTGGCAACAATGGAACCTCTCTCCTTGAAGTTCTTGATGATGCGATAGATTGTTGACTGAGGTGCAATCTTTCTAGCTGCGATACTCTTCCCTGTTAGGCCATTTTTGTGCATTGCAATGATGACTGCACGTGTTTCTTTAGAGATAACCATGGTTAACAGAAGAGAAACAATGATGCCAAGCACCAGCCTCCTTTTAAAGTGTCCAGTGGTGTCATTCTTACTTAATCATGACAGTTTGATCTCCAGCCATGTCCTCATCAACACCCACACCTGTGTTAATGGAGCAATCACTGAAAAGAGGTTAGCTGGTCCTTTTAAGGCAGGGCTGCAATGATGTTGAAATGTGTTTTGGGGGATAAAGTTCATTTTCTAGCCAAATATTGACTTTGCAAGTAATTGCTGTTAAGCTGATCACTCATTCTGGAGTATATGCAAATGGCCATTAGAAAAAGTGAAGCAGTAGACTTTGTAAAAATTAATATTTGTGTCATTCTCAAAACTTTTGTCCATGACTGTACAGTGGAGCTGCTGAGATGCTCTGCTGAGGTCAGCTGCATTATACTTTAAAACAGGTCTGCTTTATACTCTGGGGGCCTGCATTACACTCTGAGGGAGGCTGCGTTATACTTTATGAGGGTGCTGCATTATACCATATGGGGCTGCATTATACTCTATCAAGGACTATGGGTAGTGCATTTTTCTATATGTACTGTATGGGACTATGAGGAGTGTATATTACTAGACGGACAACTATGAGGAGTGCATTATACTATATGGAGGACTATGGGAAGTGCATTATACTATATGAAGGACGATGGAGAGTGTACTATACTATATGGAGGACTATGGGGAGTGTATTATACTAAATGGAGGGCTATAGGGCATGTATTATACTATATTGAGGACAATGGGGAGTTTATTATACTATATGGCGTGCTATGGGGAGTGTATTATATTATATGGAAGACTATGGGGAGTGTATTATACTATATACAGTGCTATGCGAAGTGTATTATACTATATGGAGTGCTTTAGGTAGTGTATTATATTATATGGAGTGCTGTAGGGCCCAATATACTATATGGAGGACTATGGGGTTTGCATTATACAATATGGAGGACTATGATGCACATTATACTATATGTAGGACTATTGGGCACATTATACTATATGGGAACTATGGGCAGTGCATTATACTATATGAAGGACTATGGGGAGCGCATTATACAATATGAAGGACTATGGTGCACATTATTCTATATGGAGGACTATTGGGCACATTATACTACATGGAGGACTAGGGATGCATTATTACTAAACAAGCAAAATGCTGCCTATTCATCGATTGATTGGATTGTTTATGCCGGAAGAAAATTAATTGTTTTCACCATATCGCCAGGTGAAAACTACAGATATGCTGCTGATAACATTATACTGTATGTGGACAAATTGATCTAACAGCGATCATTCTGTCCCTATCATTCTTTCTCAGATGGTGTGAAGAGGCCAGGAAATAAGCATCGAACGACTTCAATATTGTTGATCAAGCTGATTTAGCGGCCTGAACTTACCACATGTAAATGCAACCAAAATGTTTCTGTGTGATGGTGTAATATGCGAGCATTTGGGGCCCCAATTTAAACTTTTGCCCAGGGCCCCACTTTGTCTAATACCAGCCCTGCTTGTGAAGTATTTCTGGTATGCAGTGCTTCCTCTATGTAAAAGTCACTGCTGACTTGCTGTTCTGTACTGAAGGCTTACTCTAAACCTGTAAGGAATGCATGTAAATGGCCCTGGCCAAGAGAAGCTTCCTAGCGAATTTCCTGACCTGATTATCAGCCTTAGGCCGGAGTCACACTGGCGACAAAATCGGACGACTGCAATGCGATGAAATATCGCATTGCAGTCGGACCTATGTTAATCTATGGAGCAGCTCCCAGTATCAGATTTTTTGTGGTCCGTTTTAAACGTCCGTGTACAATCGCAGCATGCTGCGATTGTCACCGATTGTGGGTCGACTATCGCCAATGCAAGTCTATGGGAGCGATGAAAAATCTGATTACAAACGGACCACACTGTGTGACTTGCGATGAAATCGCATCGGTGTCCTTTAGAAAAGCCGGCAATTCATCCCCGCCTATACTGTAAAATCACACTGACAGCTTTAATAAAGACTAGAAAGAATAGATATATACACATAGAACACATATATATATATATACATGTCATTGTGACATGTATATATACATATATTTATAGTTCCTAGACTTCTACATACTGTAATAGCCGCTAATTCAATTGCCGGGTTTTGTGAAATCACAGAAGCCGACATGAAATGATACATTGTTTCCACACATTTAACCATGTAATTTCATGTATTTTTATATATGTTTGAAACATACAATTACATGAGTGTATTTGTGCAAAATTTCAGACATGTAGGGGTTAATTAAAGGTGTAATTTCGTTGAAAAAAAATGCGTGGGCTCCCGCTGTATTTTCTCCACCAGACAGACAAAGCAAGCGAGTGGGGGCAGATAATAATAGCCTAGGGAGGGTACATTTTTTTTGTGCCCCCCCTGGCTACTAACATCTGCCCCCAGACACCCCAGAAAGGGCAAATCTATAATTAGATTCGCCCTTTCTGGCACTTTGCCCGTCTATTCCCATTGCCCTGTAGCGGTGGCGAATGGGTTAATCTCACCTTACTGTCACCTTGCAATTGAAAGGTGACCTTAAGGCAGGTTAATGATTGATAGCTGTCAATTAGACAACTATCAATTATTAATCCTATTGAAGTAAATAAAAAAACACACACACTTTAAGAATAAATAATTTTAATGAAATAAAAACACATTTTTTTGACCATATTTTATTTTACACTTAATCCGTGCGAAGCCATTGATCTCCTAAAATAAAGAAAAAGAAATAAAACAACATTATTCTTACCTATTCCGCCGATCTGTCACGTCCCACGCTGTAATCCTTCACAAAGGGTTAACTAGCTTTGAGCCAAGCAGTGCAAGTAATCCTGCATGCTCAGCTCAAAGCTCCTGAATGAATAAGTTCCTCTCCTGGCGACAGGAGAGGATGTGTTTCATGAATGAAGCTTAATTGATTGTGTCCACTTTCCCTTTAGGTCAGGTCACTACAGTTAAATTGGCAATAAATCAATTAAGCTCCATTCATGAATCTATTCCTCTACTTTCGCTGGGAGAGGAACTTATTCATTCAGGGGAATACAGGTCTGAGACAGCATTATTAGCTCTCTGCGACCTGTAACCTGTTAACCCTTTCTGATGGATTACACCGTGGGACCTGACTGTACATCGGATTGGTAAGTATAATTTTGCTTTTTTTTTTATTTTTATTACAGGAAATGGTTTTAGCAAGGAAAATAAAATATGGTCAAAAACTGTGTGATTATTTAATTAAACTTATTTTTTATTAAACTGTGTGTGTTTGATTTTTCTTTCATACAATAGGATTAATAATTGATAGTTGTCTAATTGACAGCTATCAATTATTAACCTGGCTTAAAGTGACCTTTCAATTGCAAGGTCATTTTAACCCCTTATTAACCCATTCGCCACCGCTACAGGGCAATGGGAATAGACGGGCAAAGTGCCAGAAAGGGCGAATCTAATTATAGATTTGCCCTTTCTGGGGTGTCTGGGGGCAGATGTTAGTAGCCAGGGGGGGCACAAAAAAAATGTACCCTCCCTAGGCTATTATTATCTGCCCCCACTCGCTTGCTTTGTCTGTCTGGTGGAGAAAATACAGCGGGAGCCCACGCATTTTTTTTCAACGAATTTACACCTTTAATTAACCCCTACATGTCTGAAATTTAGCACACATATACTCATGTAATTGTATGTTTCAAACATATATAAAAATACATGAAATTACATGGTTAAATGTGTGGAAACAATGTATCATTTCATGTCGGCTTCTGTGATTTCACTGAAGCCGGCAATTGAATTAGCGGCTATAACAGTATGTAGAAGTGTAAGAACTATAAATATATGTATATATATATATGTCACAATGACATATATATATATATATATATATATATATATATATATGTGCTCTATGTGTATATATCTATTCTTTCTTTTGGCATTTAAATACTATTCTTTTGGATCCATTATATGTCAGTTTTGCAAGCCTGCGAGAAAATCTCGCAAGTCGGATGAAAATCGGATGTTACAAGGTACACACACATGCGATTAAATCGCATCTTTGAAGGAAAATCGGATGCCAGAAGGATGTGTGATGTTTTTATTTTGATCCGATTGTCGACCGTCTAAAACAGACCGATTTTTTGTGGTTGTGTGTGACACCGGCCTTATATAACTGCCCATCTGTGCAGGATCAGTATTCTGGCTACTCTTTGGACACACTTGCGATACAAAGGGACCCCTCACACACATTTATTTTGCATGGAGTTCTTGGCTGCTGTCATTTTCCCATTTCTTGATGTTAAAGGTATTGGAAATGCCGACACAGATCACAAACAGTTCTTATGTGATAATCACATTATGCCCATACGTAATTAGTTGGGATATTTATCCTGTTTTAACAGTTGCAAAATTTGCTTGTTACATTTTTTGTTTAAAAACAAAATTAAAAAAAGGAAATCCGTCCCTGTAAAAAAGTATCCATTTGGTTTGCAGTTGCCTCCCTTTTTACATGCATTTCTGTAACCATTTACGGTACGAAGATACACATCTTTCCTGTAACCATTTGAACATGGGAGATGTTTTTATAAGTAGGTCTAAATATAGATATAAGGCCTTAGATGTGGGTCCATCTGTGCATCTGCCATTGACTTCTGTTTAAGCAACATTTCTTTCTGACTGGATTGTGATTTGTGAAAGGACAGGAATCTTGGCAGGCTGAGCTATTGAATATTGTCAAAAACAGTTTTAAATGTTAGTGACTGTCACATGTTCACTAAGTGAAGACAGAGTGTAAGAACATCATATATACGGAGCCTGAATAGCAAAGTAATATAAAGTGGCTCCAAACTGCATACATGTTTAAATAGATCGCTTAAACCTGATGAGAAAGGTATACTTACTTGAAAATTCAGGATATACTAGCTTTGTAATCCAGAAATTAGGATGAGCATTATACTGTATGAATCCAAATGCAACTAGACTCATAACATGCTTATTTTAATGCCAAGTAGGAAAGGCCAATCCAAAGTAAGTACACCAGCCTCATCACAGATCTATTTAATAGTGTATATAGTTTATATTGTGAAATACAGTGATATGTCCACTTTAACCCCTTCACAACGGGGTTAATTTCCAATTTTGCTTTTCCGTTTTTTCCTCCCCTTCTTACTAGAGTCTCTTTTAATTTTTTGTCCACATAGGCACATGAGGGCTTGTTTTTTGAGGGACAAGTTGTACTTTTGAAAGAAACCATTCATTTTAGCATATAGTGTACTGGAAAATGAGGAAAAAAAATCCAAATGCGATTAAATTGTGAAAAAAAACAATTGTGACATTGCTTTTTGGTAATTGTTATTACGGTGTTCATTTTGATACTAAAAATGACTTTGTAATATTGTAATATGATTCTTCTTATTAATACGATTACAGTGATACCAAACATATCCATTATCTATATTATTTTTTTAGTGGTGAAAATAAATGAGAAGTTAGCAAAAACATTATTTTTGGGTTGTGTCGCCATTTTTAGTAATACTATTTTGGGATAGATATGACTTTTGCATTGCTTGTTACAGCCTTTCTTGTGGAATTGTGGCAACCAAAAAACGTAATTTTGGCATTCTTGAATTTTTTTTAGTTTACCTATTAGGTTAGTTGTTTTTATATTTTGATAGATCGGACTTGTGAATGTGGCAATAGCAAATCTGTGTATTTTTCTTAATTTTCGTAATATCTTATTTTTAATAGTGGAAAAGTGCCAGCACCACTGCTCTTTTGGGACATTTTTGTGCAAAATAAGGTTTACTGTTACTGTTATATCAAGTTAATCATTTATCAGAGACAGCTGCTCAGAACAGAGTAAAACTGCCATTATGTGCGTTTTACTGTACTTGTGATATGGAGGATTCAAGGGGTAAATAATTAAATATGTTTCATATTACTGCCCTATATTACATATCCAAAATACATTAGTAAAAAGTATGCTTTCACACATGCGTTTTTTCCCTTCAGTCACAATCCGTCTTGCATTAGCAACGGATTGTGACGGATGGCCATACGAAAAATCATTGTCCATCGGCTGTAAAAAACGGACTTCAGAACGTTTTTTGTGTACGTCGAAAAGACGTACAAGAACGGATCTAGCGACATCCGTCGTAGGCCTCTCTCTCTTCAGATCACCTGAGGAAGACAGAATTACCTGTTGAAACGCGTTGTGGTTTTAATAAAAGAAGATTGTTTATTAATTTAGCCCCTGTTTTTGCGCTCCTGCTGACCGGGTTTCATCCAACTCTGTCTCTCTCTTCAGAAGTGCATGTGTCAAGGTTCAAAATTTCACCTCTTCACCATGACGGATCCGTCAAAATAACTGATCCGTCGCATCCGTTTTTTTCAATCTGCACTGGATCAGTCTAAGGCCTCTTTCACGCATCCGTTTTTTCTCTTCAGTCACAATCCGTCGTTTTGTGAAAAAAACGGATCCTGCAATTGATGCTGCAGGATCCGTTTTTTTCTTAGACTTGTATTAGCGACTGATTGTGACAGATGGCCACACGTTTCATCCGTCTTTTGATGGATCCGTTGGAAAATCTTTGTCCGTCGGCTGAAACAACGGACAGAGAAACGTTTTTTTTGTACGTCGAAAAGACGTACAACGACGGATCCAGCACAATCCGTCGTAGGTTATAATGGTAGCCTTTGGACGCAGGATCCGTCACAAGACGGATTCCAGGGACGGATTCAGTTTTTTAATACTGAGCATGCCCGGAACAATTACTAGTCATTTAATTTAACATTATGGAACATAAAATCTCTCTCTCTCTCGTGCGCTCTCTCTCCAGAAACGCATGTCACAAGGTTCAAAAGTTCACCTCAGAGACATCACGGATCCGTCATAATAACTGATCCGTCGTTTCTGTTTTTTACAATCTGCACTAGATTCGGTGTTTTTCAACTTTGACGGATTGTGACTGATTGTAAAAAATGGGAGGGCTCCTGTGAAGGGGTTTTCCCAAGAACAACGTTCATTTTAAAGTTGATTTTAATGAATGGATCTTGGAATACTAATAATTTCCACAACTGGATGTGTTTAAAAAATGTTCCTGTGCTGAGATAATCTTATAAATGTGCCCCTGCTATGTACTGTGTAACGGCTGTGTTTATTAAATTAGTGACAATATGTACAATTGATATTGGAAGGTTGAACTTGATGGTCTTTTTGCAATCCATGTAACTATATGACTGTGCAGGAACATGATCTGATCAAACCACAGCTCCTGGGCAGGGGAGGAAGCAAGAGAGTATACAGGTAGCACAGCAGGGAGTCACAACTGATTCTTTGTGAGTTAAAGCTGCCTATTCTAAAACAATGTTTTACTTCAAAGAAAGAATTATTTGCAATTCTGTGCTGTATACTGTATTGCATCCTCCATACTCTGTGGTATGATCAGGCCATGTTCCTGCACGGTCAGACACAGCCATTACATAACACATAGTAAGGACACATTTATAAGATTATCTCAGCACTGGAACATTGTTTACAAACACATCCAATTGTGGAAATTATTATCAATCCAAGATATATTGGTTAAAATGAATTTTGTTTGTGGGAAAACCCCTTTAAATATGTATACATTAACAATAATGTCTGTAAAGCGTTGTGGAATTAATGGCGCTATATAAATAAGTAAAATAAATAAATAAAAAAACTGTATGATGCATCACATATCTGCTCTAACATTCATTGTTTGCCGTGTGGAGTGTAACTTAATTTAAATTTCTCTTTTTCTTTCAGATCTGTAGCAGAAGCGACTGAAGTGGATCTCAATATGAGAGTAGGGCTGCATACAGGTCGTGTACTATGTGGTGTTCTGGGGCTTCGTAAATGGCAATATGACGTCTGGTCTAATGATGTAACACTGGCCAATGTAATGGAAGCCGGTGGATTACCTGGGTATTTCTATATATATATCTATATATAAATATATTTGTTTTTACTTTTGTATAATTGAAATTATTTATTGAGGTTAAAGATTTATGCTAGTTAATTAAAAAGCAAATAAAAAAAAATGTGCTCTCTCCATTCCAGTGCTGCATCCCTGATTCTCCCCTCTGATCTTCCGTTTACCAAGACTGCAGCCATCACAGCCCATACAGTATATCTCACTTCTTGTGTATTACTAAGGCCAGTGAGTGATTGAAGTGGTTATGTGGGGAATGTGACTGCTGCAGCAAAGCAGTAAGCAGAAAACCAGTCATCAGAATTGTGGAAGCAGCACTAAAACTGAAAGGAGTAAAATACTGATTATATTTGATTTTAAAAGACATTTCTTAAACCATTCCCAACATAGGACATACTATTTCATCCTTTTCATAATGGAGTGTCCACAAATAGACGCAGTAGTACATCTTGGTGATCATGAAATTTGTCCTTACAAATCGCCGCAGGAGTGAAACTGACAGGTGAGATTCTGCAGCAACAGCCAGGGTTGGTGCCAGCACCAACCCTGGCTGTTTACCCATGTAGATGTTGCTGTCATCATCATGTGACCTCATCATCATGGTGGCCTTAGAGAAACCTATTTGAACCAGGGCTACCATCAAAGAACAATTGAAAACCAGACTGCAAGAGCCACCAGAATATTAAGGAATCATCTTCTACATTACAAAACTAAACAAGAAAGCAACTGGGTGCCTTTTATAGTCACCCACAATACTAATATCGAGATGTTAAGGGGAGCTGGACGAAAACTACAACCTTTATTACAAAAAGATGTCCGATTACAATTTATATTTCCAGATCCCCCACTTCAGTATTTTAGGCAGCCCCAAAATCTAAGAAGCATCATTGCCAGAAGCTCCATGTCATCTCCAACAGCTACAGGAACCTTTCCCTGCAATCATAAATTTTTTAAACCTGTCTATTTATAATAACCACGGACAAAATAAAGATCCCCAACTCACATCAGTTTCTAATAGGGTCGCCTTTTTTTACTGCAAATCAGAAGCAGTGTTTCCTGTGCTGTCATGCACATGACAGCGCAGCAAACACTAGATGTTCACTCCCCCATTCAAGTGAATGGGTTCCAGGTTCGGGTCCGGTTCCTGTTCTGGTACCCAAACTTTTTGTAACTATTTGGCCGATCCCGCCGGACCCAAACATCCAGGTGTCCGCTCATCTCTTCTCCTGAGGAATTTATCTAGTCATGTAGTGAGCATTTCTAACCCTCAGACGATTCATAAAATTGTACAACATAGGGCTGAGTAAATGGAACATTATGATTTTTTTTCCACTAAAATCTTGCTTTGTCCCAAAGTTTCAATTTTCGAAAAGGCAAAATAGGAGAAAATGGACCAGACAATTTGTAACACAATTTCTCCTGAGTAAGCCAATACCCCATATGTGATAAAAAAACTTTTTTTGAGGCACAGTGCAAAGCTCAGAAGGGAAGGAGTGCCATATTAGAGTTCGGATTTTGATGGAATAGTTTAAGGGTGCCATGTTACATTTTCAGTCTCTGAGGTGCCAGGACCCCTCCATAAATCACCCCATTTTATAAACCTCTCAATTAATTCATCTATTGGTTCAATGAGCATGTTGATATTACATGTGCCACACAGAATTTTATAGCATTGAGTGGTGAAGAAAGAGAAATTACATTTTTACTGCTAAAAAGTTGTTTTAGCCCACTGTTTAATTTTTATAAAGTTTAATAGGAAAAAATGGATCTCATAGTTTGTTGTGAAATTTCTCCTGAGTGTACCAATGCTCTACATGAAATTGGGAACTACTTTTTAGGCAAAGTGAAAAGCTAAAAAAGAAAAGAGTGCCATATTGTAGTGCAGATTTTGCTGTAATGATTTGCAGGCGCCATCACCCACTGGAAAGCCCTTTAGGTGGCAGAACAGGAAAACCCCCCAAAAAATCACCCCATTTTACAAACTACACTTCTCAATTAACACTAGAACTACTGGACTCGTGACCCCGACTAGAACTACTACTAGTGCAAGTAGTCAAAATGACTATACCAGTAGTTCTAGTGTTAATTCATCTAAGGGTACTGTGTTCATATTGACACTATAGGATGTCACAGTTTTTTATACCATTGGGAAATGAAAAAACACACAAAGCAATATCAAAAAATATAAATGAAATGTTTTTGAATAAAAATTAATAAAATAATTTATAAATTAATTTTAATATTATTTTAAGATACAGCCAAGAAAATAGGATGGCAGACCATCCGGGTATATACAAAAACCGCACTGAGAAATGGTGAGATGGTCAAATGGAGGGATGCAAGAATATAAACTAAAAAATAAAACCAAAATAAATAGAATTTTTTTTTTATTATTATTGAAAAATAATAAATAAAAATAAAAATAATATATAAATATTACAAAAAATGAATTGAACATAAAATTAATATATAAAAAAGACTTTATTGACATATAGCTCAATACAAATACAACAATAATGAATATGTGTAAAAAATAATAATAATACAATTGAAACACTCCACTCATCAAATAAATGACCAAGGCAAAAATGGATGTAACCAGGAGATTTGTTCACAATAGCACTAATATCAATAGTTTAAACTAAAGTGCAGGTGTGCAAAAATGAATGTGAACCAATATATATGAAAAACACAAAATATAAATGTGTGCAACCAAGTTGATAATGAACTCTAAATATAATAAAATGAATAATAAAAACCAACAGTGGTGCCACTATGCCATGAAAATGTGCGAAAATTCACAAAAAAAAAATAATAAAGTGTGCAAAAAAGCAAAGTGAAACACATTCAAAATAATATATTAGAACACTGTGTGTGAGAACAAGTGCCCCAAAAAAAAACAATTGGTGAAGAGCCCAACACCGATTAGAATTGTGCCGCTAATACCAGGAAGCCGAGGGGCACGCTTTTTGTTGTGCACTCCAATTGTCCTCAACTTCCTGGTATTAGCGGCACAATTCTAATCGGTGTTGGGCTCTTCACCAATTGTTTTTTTTTGGGGCACTTGTTCTCACACACAGTGTTCTAATATATTATTTTGAATGTGTTTCACTTTCATTGAGCTTGCATTTTTATCATGTGCCTTTATTTGTTTTTTTGCACACTTTATTCATTTTTTTGTGAATTTTCGCACATTTTCATGGCATAGTGGCACCACTGTTGGTTTTTATTATCCATTTTATTATATTTAGAGTTCATTATCAACTTGGTTGCACACATTTATATTTTGTTCATTATATTGGTTCACTATCTTTTGGATTATTTGTGTTCATTCATTTTTGCACACCTGCACTTTAGTTTAAACTATTGATATTAGTGCTATTGTGAACAAATCTCCTGGTTACATCCATTTTTGCCTTGGTCATTTATTTGATGAGTGGAGTGTTTCAATTGTATTATTATTATTTTTTACACATATTCATTATTGTTGTATTTGTATTGAGCTATATGTCAATAAAGTCTTTTTTATATATTAATTTTATGTTCAATTAAATTTTTGTAATTTTTATATATTATTTTTATTTATTATTTTTCAATAATAATAATAAAAAAAAAAATTCTATTTATTTTTTTTTTATTTTTTAGTTTATATTCTTGCATCCCTCCATTTGACCATCTCACCATTTCTCAGTGCGGTTTTTGCATTGGGAATTGAAGAAAAAAATAATTGCATTTGTACCACAAAAAAAAAATAATTTTATCCCCGTTTTTTACATTTTCACAAGGGGTAATGGGTAAAAATAGCACCAAAAATGTTCACACAATTTCTGCTGAACATGGTAATACCCCATATGTGACAGTGCTCCCGAGGGAAGGAGCACTAAACTGTAGCTTGCAGAACTCATATACAGAGCCCTTAAGTGCCAGAAGAGCAAAATCGCCCCTCAAATGACTCTATTTTGGAAATACACACTGTATATTTGGGAATTTCTTAACAGATCTAGTGACGATTTTGACTCCATTGGCGTGTTCCAGAAAAAAGCAGCAGTGGATGATGCGGAGTGCAATTTGCAAATCTGCCATTGTAGTGCCCGTACAGTGTGCTCAGCTCATGCTTCTGGAGACATTGACAAATGAAGCGGTGCAGAAATGCCAAACATGTGGATGTTAAATGTGGTTTAGGCACACTGTGGGGCTCAAAAGAGAGAGGGGCATTTGGACTTGGGAGCGCAAAACTTATTTTGGTGGGTGAGGAGCCATAACACTTTACCAGAGCCTTTCTGCTGCCAGTAATGTGGATGCCTCCTATATTTTCCATTAAGAGATGACTGACCAGAGTGGGGGGCTTTTTTTGTGGAGTTGAAGCTCTTATTGGGAACATTTTATATAATATTTTGGATCACATTTATCCTGTGCTCTACGCTTAGACCTTACATCAGGGTTTATATCTGAATCTCTGAATTATGTGATTCAGATGAAACTCTCGAGGGATTCATTCACTATAATGAGGCAGCAGAATTACTCTAGATCTGTCTGGCCTCTCTTCAGTGGTCTCCTTTTCAGAGGTGCACAAAACTATGACTGACCACACTTTTATCCTCGCTTAAAAAGACGATACCGTTGGATCATAGGCCAGACGGCAATCACAGTGCCTCTATCTGCTTTATTACACGGAATCTTTGCCAGGGGTTCTGTCTGAATCTCATAATTCAGTAATTTACATGGAAACCCCATAATTTACATGGAAACCCCACTCAGTGTAGAGTGCAGGGTAAATATGAGTGATAAACTGCGATCTTTGGGAGGCAAATGAACAAATCAACAGCAGGTTAAGAATTGATTTTATTTATTTTTATGCCTTTCCTCGTGCGGCATAAGTGATTAAACTTTATTTTTCTTAGGGTGTCTGTGTTTACAGCAATACAAGATTTTTATATCTTTATGTTTTGCTACTATCACACACTAAAAAAAAGTTATCAGCATCTTATTTTGACACCTACACCCATGCAGGTCCATCAGTACATCTCGGCAACTCTGAAAACAGGTCTCAGCTTTGCTAATAACACACTAAGCTATTACGGAATGTGAGAACAGGTTGTAATTTATAGTATTCAGGAAGAAAAATATGTTTCCACCACCAGGAGCAAAACATTAACATGACAAGAATCTTCATAACTAATCATATGCAAAATAGTTGCAAGTCAAATTTATGTATGATATAGCCATAATGATTTTCTATAAAATGATGGTAGTCTCACATTCGAAGCAATAGTTGATCTTGAGAAATGGAGCCTCAAAGTCAAAAGTTCAAAACATTGTCAACCTTTTGGTCATCAGTGTAATAAGCGCACCCTATACAAATTCATAATGTCTGTTAAGGGTGTGCCAACTACCCTATTGATTATACTGTATATTTTGACAATGCTGAGAAACAGCTGCTTGCCAAATGCCGATCTCTCAAGACATGCTCTGCAAAAGATGAGTATACAATGCCTTCTTCTCAAGGGAAAAAGGCCTCCTATACTATTGGGGATATGTGTTCCAACTTCAAATCTTTTTTTTTTTCAGAGCTCTGGACAATCTCCTTGAGCTTGTTTTTTCCCTGTAGCTTCCAATCCCCAGATCTCCAACCAAGATTGGTTTCTGGCTATCTCCTTTACTTCTACCACCAAGAGGTCTTAATCAAAGAAACAAGTTATTTGACACACTTCCCACTGTATCAAGGTGTTATATCCACCCGTACCCCCTGCTAAGACCAGGAATTAATCTTCTAGAGCTCATAGAGCTCTTGCATTAAGCCCCCATCTCACACAGCGATCTCGCTAGCGAGATCGCTGCTGAGTCACTAGTTTTGTGATGCAACAGCGATCTCCCCTGCGATATCGCTGTGTGTGACATTCAGCGACAATCAGCCCCCCTGCTGGGTACCGCTGATCGTCGCTGAATGTCCTGGACATTTTTTTTGATCGCTGGTAACCAAGGTACACAGTGGGTTTCCAGGCGCGGGGCTGTGCCTGGAAACCTGATGTGTACCTTGGATACCAGCGCCCTGATGCAGGGAGCTGGTAATCAAGGTACACAGTGGGTGTCCTGGCACCGCGCGGTGCCTGGAAACCCGCTGTGTACCTTGGTTACCAGCTCACTGCATCAGGGCGCTGGTATCCAACGTACAGTGCGGGTAACTAAGCGACGTTACCCGCAGTGTCGCTGTGCTGATCGCTGCCTGAGCTGCCTGTTTGGCAGCTCAGCAGCGATCATGTAGCGACACACCAGCGATCCTGATCATTGTCGGGATCGCTGGTGTATCGCTATGTGAGACGCAGGCTTTAGTCTCGCCTGTGGAGAACTTAGAGGTTTTCCTCTTTCTGTTCTTGCTCTCACTTGAGTGAATGGATGTCACTGACATCACCTCAATATCCCTTCATCTACTTAGTCCTTTGTGCATTACTAGGTTGAAGATTCATTCATCATGGATTTCATTGTACAGGCAAGCGAAAAAATTCTACACTATTTCTGAAAGTAGAACTAATGTAAATGGAGATTATTCCCTCTTTCAACAATATAAATAACAAAAAGAATGAGTGGAAATTCCAGTCTTAAATGAGGTTATCCGTCTGTGAACACGGTGCACGATATTAGATGTTACAGTCGCTATTTAACCATTTCATTCACGATTGTCATCTTTTATAAATAATTGTTTGACTTACTTTGCTAGTCATCAGATCCAGTTGCATCATTTATTGTTTAAATGATTATCTACTGTAGTGCAGCAGGGTTGGTGCAGTGTGACAGACAGGCCCCAGGAAAGTACAAACCAAACGTGTTTTAATGTCCAAAATTCACAAAGTACACTGCAAACGTATCCTTCGGATCGCAGCTGGGAATCAAGACAGTTCGTATCCGAGACTTGTTGCCGTGGGTGACTGCACCACCATGCTACGCTGAGGGGTGCCAGACCTTTGACTTCGCTTGGATCCACTTTGCAAAGCCACCTGCCAAACCAAGACTGGCACACCCAACCCTTTGCTGCAGGGTTTTTAAATGGAATCTGTGGCCATGGGCACTTGTAAGGCCCAATTAGTAATATCTAAATTTGTCCCACTGTATCACACCAAATAAGGCACTTCCAACAATATACTCACTAAAGTGGACTTACAAACCCGTAGACCAAAGAAGCAAACCATAAATAATAAAAACACCAAATTTTAATTTGAATATTTAAAATACAAACAAATATAAGAAAAACAAAATGTCCAGTAGGGGGGGCTCTCAGAATAGAACATAAAAATGAAAAGCCACCTAGTCCAGTGTGGCCAATTCCCATAAACAGTTGATCATCATAGTAATAAGTATAACAGACAATTTCATTGTGAATAACAATGGAAAACATATGTATATGAGACCCTCCAACTTTGATACCTGCCATATAAAAGGAACTTCTTATATATACATCACATTATACTACATGAATATCACTCAAGGAATGTAGTGAAAGCTATATAAGCTATATAAATATTACGGAAGAAGCTTGGGCGAAATGCGCGTTGGGGTGAGGGAGGTCTCTTGGTTGGTTCTGGCCCCACTTTGGTCCTTGTCCTAGTGCACGGCAGGTAAAAGCTTCCATTTGTAGATATTATTTATTACTGGGTGGATATGTTAGTCAATGCATGGAAATACTTATATAGCTTTCATTACATTCCTTGGGTGATATTCAAGTAGTATGATGTGATGTATATGTAAGAAGTTCCTTTTATATCGCAGGTATTAAAGTTGGAGGGTCTCATATACATATGTTTTCCCTCGTTATTCACAATGAACTTGGCTGTTATACTTATTACTATGATGATCAATTGTTTATTGGAATTGGCCACACAGGACTAGGTGGCTTTTCATTTCTATGTGCTATTCTGAGAGCCCCCCACACTGGACAGTTTGTTTTTTTTATATATTTTTGTACTTTTAAGACCCAGCCTGGAGGGAGTGAACTGCCCCAATACCATCCTATAGTTCGCTTCAAAAATAAAAACCCATTCCGGGTTTTCTTAAATCTGCCTCGGGCAAATAGCTTGCCCAAGACCAAACCTACTTTTATTTTGCACTGCAATCACAGCTAAATCTGTGACTGCAATGCACTTCGGCATTCCTAATACGCTTCTATGCGTATCCTAGGGGACACATAGTGACCCTCGCATATAACACCTGTCACTGCCTCATACTACTCATGTAAAAGAAACTAATTTTTATTGTTCCAGTCCACCACTACGTAGAATGTGTCTTTCGGACATAATATTTAAGTAAGATTCTCATCCTTTATAGTTTATTTGATAGTGGGATTTGAGACCTATTCAGATCTTTTCACTCTTTTCCTTTTTCCCTTTTTTCTTCTTTCCTCTTTTATCCCTCCTACCTTTTCAACTTTTCATTGAATGTAACAATATCTTCATTTTTCTTTCATACCCTTGATGCAAGGTGCTTTGAAATTCTTGAAAAATATTCTTAGATAGTAAACCATCTGCATAAGCAAAAAACACATCTCATCTTTCGCCAAGAAATACTTTAAAACTCGTCATATTTCATCTTTGTGACATAGGTATTATACAACATGTCCAAGAAAAATAGGTTCCATAAGGACATTGGCATGGTAATGAGCTCCAAAATGTACCCTGCAATTGTCATTGAGCTGGCATCCTTTGTTTAAATAGTGTTGACTACACAACTGTAGTATAATAGTACCATCCCAGAAACAATATAAATCTACTTAGGTTAGCATAGAAATCGATAAATCCCTCTCCATTTCCTTCATTGCAGCACAGACAAACAATAAAGTTTGTTACCTGTTTCTTAATCTTTCAACAGCTGAATACAGCGACTGGTAAGTATAATATTAGGGTCAGAATGTGACGCTAGTCACTACTCACGGACAAGCCACGAGTCAGTGTAGTCAAACTTTCCAGGGTCAGACACTAAGAGAGCACGTAGTAAGCTACAGGGGAAAGACAAAGGTGAAGTCTGGTCACACTCTGAGGTCAAAATACCAGAAAGATCCACCTGTCTCCCCGATATTCCCCAGCCTCCCCCCTATGCCAGGCCCTTCACTGGCTTCCTATTGCCCAGAGGCTTCAGTTCAAAACCCTAACCATGACATACAAAGCCATCCACAACCTTTCTCCTCCATACATCTGTGACATGGTCTCCCACTACCTACCCACACGCAACCTTCGATCTTCTCAAGATCTTCTTCTCGACTCCCCCCTCATCTATTCTTCCCACAACCGCATACAAGACTTCTCCCGGGCTTCCCCCATACTCTGGAACTCCCTGCCGCAAAACATCAGACTTTCACCAACAACGGAAACCTTCAAGAAGAACCTGAATACCCACCTGTTCCGACAAGCCTACAGCCTACAATGATCCTCAGTCTACTGAACCATCGCACGACCAGCTCTACCCTTTCCTAGTGTATCCTCACCCATCCCTGTAGACTGTGAGCCCTCGCGGGCAGAGTACTCTCTCCTTCTGTACTTGTGTGTCCCTTGTCTAGCACACGTTTATTGTACCTGTCTATATTTTCCCTTTTCATATGTAAAGCACCATGGAATAAATGGCGCTATATAAATGTGTAATAATAATAATAATAATAAAGATAGTGGATCAGAGCAACAGGGCTAGGCAAACAGATTTTCAGAACAAGGTCCTTTTTAGGCAGTAATAGATCAATAAACAGAGCACAGAAATACAAGGCAAAAAACTGAACAGTTGCTATGGCTAGCAGAGATCTGGGACCTATAGCTCAACTAAGTAACTGGGTAATGACAACCACCACATACAAGACACACTGAGGTGTGGAATCATGACACATGGAAGCTACAGTCGTAGCACCGTTCCAACACCAGCACTGAAATAAAAAAAACACTGGAGTGGTGCATTAAAGGGAATCTGTCAGTAGGATCAACCCTCCTAAGCCATATGGGCATATACAGTGGGGTTCGGAAAGTAATCAGACTTCTTTAAATTTTTCACTCTTCATTTCATTGCAGCCATTTGGTAAATGCAAAAAAAGTTCATTTTTTTTCCTCATTAATGTACACTCTGCACTCCATCTTGACTGATAAAAACCAGAAATGTAGAAACTTTTGCAAATTTATTAAGAGAGAAAAACTGAAATATCACATGGTCATAAGTATTCAGACCCTTTACTCAGACACTCATATTTATGTCACACAATGTAAATTTCCTTGTGATCCTCCTTGAGATAGATCTGCTCTTTCACTGGAGTCCAGCTGTGTTTAATTAAACTGATAGGAATTGATTTGCAAAGGCACACATCTGTCTATATAAGACCTCACAGCTCACAATGCATGTCAGATCAAATGAGAATCATGAGGTCAAAGGAACTGGCCAAGGAGCTCAGGGACAGAATTGTGTAAAGGCACACGTCTGGCCAAGGTTACAAAATAATTTCTGCAGTATTCAAGGTTTCTAAGAGCACAGTGGCCTCCGTAATCCTTAAATGGAAAAAGTTTGGGATCATAAAAAGTCTTCCTAGACCTGGCCGTCCAACCAAACTGAGCAATTGTGGAAGAAGAGCCTTGGTGAGAGAGGTAAAGAAGAACCCCAAGAGTACTGTGGCTGAAATCCACAGATGCAGTAGGGAGATGGGAGAAAGTTCCACAAAGTCAACTATCACTGCAGCCCTCCACCAGTCGGGCCTTTATGGCAGAGTGACCCAATGGAAGCCTCTCCTCAGTGCAAGACATATGAAAGCCCGCATAGAGTTTGCTAAAAAAATCACATGAAGGATTCCCAGACTATGGGAAATAAGATTCCTCGGTCTGATGAGATGAAGATAGAAATTTTTGGTTATAGTTCTAAGGGGTATGTGTGGAGAAAAACAGGCACTGCTCATCACCTGCCCAATACAATCCCAACAGTGAAACATGGTAGTGGCAGCAGCATACTATGGGGGTGCGTTTCAGCTGCACGGACAACTGGTTGCAATTGAAGTAAACATGAATGCGGCCAAGTACAGAGATATCTTGGATGAAAACCTCTTCCACAGTGATCTGGACCTCAGACTTGGCTGAAGGTTAACCTTCCAACAAGACAATGAAGCCAAGCACACAGCTAAAATAACAAAAGAGTGGCTTCAGAACAACTCTGTGACCATTCTTGACTGGCCCAACCAAAGCCCTGACCTAAACCCAATTGAGCATCTCTGGAGAGACCGGAAAATGGTTGTTCACCAACGTTCACATCCACCCTGACTGAACTGGAGAGGATCTGCAAGGAAGAATGGCAGAGGTTCCCCAAATCCAGATGTGAAAACTTGATGGATCATTCCCAAGAAGACTCATGACTGTACTAGCTCAAAAGGGGGCTTCTACTCAATACTGAGCAAAGGGTCTGAATACTTATGACCATGTGATATTTCAGTTTTTCTTTTTTAAGAAATTTGCAAACATTTCTACATTTCTGTTTTTTTCAGTCAAGATGGGGTGCAGAGTGTACATTAATGAGAAAAAAATGAACTTTTTTGCATTTACCAAATGGCTGCAATGAAACAAAGAGTGAAAAATTTAAAGGTGTCTGAATACTTTCTGAACCCACTGTAGATCATAGGAAGCTGACTAAGCAATATCTTCATATTTGAGATCCCATGTCTTATTCCATTTTTCTTACAGTGGATACGGAAAGTATTCAGACCCCTTTAAATTTTTCACTCTGTTTCATTGCAGCCATTTGGCAAATTGAAAAAAGTTCTTTTTTTTTTGTCATTAATGTACACTCTGCACCCCATCTTGACTGAAAAAAAACAGAAATGTAGACATTTTTCCAAATTTATTAAAAAAGAAAATCTGAAATATCACATGGTCCTTAGCTGCTTATTTACATATTAGAAAACATGGATTTCTGTGGAATAAGATACTGGATCATAGATATTAACCCCTTTTTGACCTTCGCCGTGCTAGTACTGCTCTGCAGGAGGTGTCTTTTCCCCCGAGCAGTACTAGTACGGCGGCACGATCGTGCAGCACTCATGCTGAGCGCTGCAACAATCACGTGCGGGTGTCAGCTGTATGTGACAGCTGACAATCCGCAGCAACACCCATGATCGGTACTGATCATGGGCATTTAACCCCTCTGATGCCGCTGTCAGTAGTGACAGCGGCATAGAAAAGCATCTACGCCCGACACGCTCCCATCGAGACATTGTGATATGTTTGTGTTGCTCTGGTGGTCTCCATGGAGGCCCCTGGCTCCAAAATGGTCCTGCAGGAAGGGGTGCCTTCTGAGATCCTGCTGAGAGCAGGCGCCGGCAAGCCTCCTTCCATGTCAGTCAGATCGCTGATCTGAAAATCTGCAGTGCAGTGTCAGATCAGCGATCTGACATTATATAGTAACGTCCCATACTGTGACAATGTAACAAAGTAAAAAAAAATATTATAAAGTGTAAAAATATTTTTAAAAAATCCCTAAATAAAGAAAAAATAGAAGTAAATATTTTTCCAATAAATACATATATTTATGTAAGTAAAAAAAATAAAAGTACACATATTTGGTATTGCCACGTCCGTAATTACCTACTCTGTAAAACTGTTCCACTAGTTAACCCCTTCATTGAACACCATAAAAAATAAATAAAAAAGAGGCAAAAAACAATGCTTTATCATCATACCGCCGAACAAAAAGTGCAATAAAACGTGATCAAAAAGACGAATGTAGATAAAAATGGTACCACTGAAAACGTCATCTTGTCCCGCAAAAAACAAGGCACCATATGGCTCTATCAGCAAAAAAATAAAAAAACTTTTAGCTCTCAGAAAAAAGCGATGAAAAAAATAATTATTTTTTCTATAAAATAGTTTTTATTGTGTAAAAGCACCAAAACATAAAAAACTATATAAATGATACCTATAATCACTATAATCGTGCTGACCCGAGGAATAAAGTTGCTTTACCAATTTAAACACACGCTGAACGATATAAAAAAAAAAGCAATTCCTGAATTGCTGGTTTTTGCTCATTCTGTCTCCCAAAAATCAGAATAGAAAGCGATCAAAAAATGTCATGTGTCCGAAAATGGTACCTATAGAAACGTCAGCTCGTCCTGCAAAAAACAAGCCCTCACATGACTGTTGGCCGAATATGAAAAGAAAAAGAAAAATGAAAAAAAGGAAAAGGAAGAATCAAAAAAAAAAAGATGTAACGAAAACAGAAGATGTCAGCTTACCCAATATCCACTGATGTATAAAGCCAGACTTCACTCCTCGCACGGATGTGGCAGAGCAACGAGAAGTACAAAAAAAATGGAGATATCCAGCATGGAATGAAATGGTTAAAAAAAACCTTTTAATGTTCATGATTAAAAATAAGACAGCAATGTCCAAGCAGTGCAGCTCCACATATGAAAGATAGAGCAGATCAATGCATTTCGACGTTAGTCTTCCTCAAGATCCAAAAAAAAAAGATTAGAGACACGAACCAGCGCCCAAAAACATAGAGCAAAGACCCGACCAGAGGACCAGCCTGACCATGGACCCAGCTGTCCATTTTTTTTCTTCCTTTTCCTTTTTTTCCTTTTTATTTTTATCAAATCTATGAATAAAATAAAATTATATGGTTATAATTATTTATAACAATGTTCATTAATTAATTATGCACGAATTTAGAAAATAATGTGATATATTTTAGGTCAATTGTATGAACTTTGGTTTTTTTTGACATGTGATTCTTTTTGGCCCCAGATTCAAAAGTAGAATGTATTAACCAGCTTGTAACGATAGTGTATATCTGTATCAGCTCCTAAGGAAGAAGTTTTTTACTTCGAAACGCGTTAACATTGTGAATAAACCATCAACTTTTTCTTACGAATTTGCTTGGTCTTCAGTCCTATGCAGCAGCGCAGAATATTATTCACAAAATTTTCAGGAATTTAACTATGTATATGGCCACTAGTTTGACCTGTGGATCTGCGGCTGCTGTTTGATAATCCTATATGCCTCTATATTTATTACATCAGGTGAGGGCAATCTGACTGCTATATTTTTTTATATCCTTTGGATAAGACCCTATTTTGCACTTCTTTCTCCTACAGTGTGAATTATTGGTTTGAAGGACAGGGCAGAGACAAGAGTTACTCCGAGGCAGCGGATTACCGGCACCGGTGAAAGTGTGAATTAATTTATTGTGATAGATAGATCAGGTAGGGAAGGTATGCGAGATGGAGGAAAGATAATTAGTTCAGATTTGTCCACATTGAGTTTGAGGAGACGAGAGGAGAAGAAGGAGGATATGGCTGATAGACACTTGTCATGTGTGCATTGCCACGAAGATCGTCGCGGTTGCACATTTTGACTTCTCACAGCTGAGTTGCTGTTTCTTTGTGTTTGGCAGCTAGGGAGTTAATTCTGTCTGTGCTCGGTGCTGGGACTGGGTGCAGTTTCTCCGGCTGCAATTGATTATTTGTTGATTGGTTTCCTTTAAGTTTCTGGTTGTCTGCTTTGGGAGTTGCCAGTGAAACCCTTCATGCAGACCACAGATAGGAATGAATCTGTATAGACTCTAGTTGAGAGCTCCTTAGTTGTTTTAAGCTTAACTTGCTTAGAGTTTATTTCCCAGACCATTTATGTTCCTTCGGTGTTTGAGTGTGTATGCAAGAGAGTGCTATCCTGTCTGTCTTATATGTCTAATCTGTGTATTTAGCTGAGATCAGCCCCTATCCCTTTGGTGGTAATCAGGATCCTTCTTAGGACTGATTACAGGGTTCAGGGTCTGATAGGAGACAGGGTTAGGCTGGAGACTTGGACCTCTGAACCATTATCAGTACCTCCAAGGTAAGGGATTAGTTAGGACCCCAGTGTAGGGTCAGGTTAGACCCCTGTCCTCCTCTTTCCTGTTACAGCTCATCAAGTCCTCAAGATTAACCCTGAGTTCAACTGATATCGTTTCTGCACATCTAGTCCTCAAGATTAACCCTAAGTTCTGCTGATATTGTGTCAGGTAAATCTATTTTATACTTACATTCTGATGTTGCTAAACTATATGTTGTATAGAGTGTGGTTCCTGTATAAATAGTTTACTGACATTGTAGTCATATCATTAGACAGCGTGACATTTTCACTGGCCATAAAAAATTATCTCTAGTTACCATGGATCCAGTAGCCCAGCTGGCTCTGCAGTTGCAGGGATTATCCATGGAGCTGACGGACATTAAGTCCAAAGTTTTGTCTCCCCTGGAGCAAACCAGAGTTGAACCTAAAGTAGCTCTTCCAGATAGGTTCACTGGTGGGCGAGACAAATTTTTTACCTTCCGGGAGGCATGTAAATTATATTTTCGGCTTCGGCCGCGATCATCAGGGAGTGATGAGCAGAGAGTGGGAATTGTTATCTCACTTCTTCAAGGGGACCCTCAATCCTGGGCATTTTCCCTTCCTCCGGGATCCCCGGCTCTACAGTCTGTAGATCAATTTTTTACTGCTCTGGGATTGGTATATGATGACCCAGATCGGGTCTCTCTTGCTGAGACTAAATTACGTAAGATACAGCAGGGAGATCGTCCTGCGGAGGAATTTGCTTCTGAGTTTCGTAGATGGGCCACGGATACTCAGTGGAATGACCCAGCTCTTAGGAGCCAGTTTTGTCATGGGCTTTCTGACAAATTAAAAGACGTTTTGGCTCAGTATGAGTCTCCTCCTTCTCTGGAGGCTGCTATGGCCCTAGCTATCCGTACTGATAGACGGCTTCGGGAGAGGGGTGAGGTAACTCCACTCCTGTTGTTACTCCACCTACTACTAAAGTCCCTTATGTTGAGGTTCCCCTTGTCTGTTCGGATGAGCCTATGCAGTTGGGAGGGACATCTTTTCGTAGTAGGGTATTGGCGGCACGCCGCAGGACTAGAAGGTGTTTTTTCTGCGGGAAAGAGGGACATTTTGTTGGAGAATGTCCATCCCGTGTCTTGTTAAGTAAAAAGTCGCCGGAAAACTGCTAATCCCAGGTTGTGTGGTGGATGACAACCTGGGAGTATGTATTTCGTCCGCCGGTTCTTCTCAGTTCCTTGTACCAGTGGAGGTGGTGTTTGGTACTAGAGTGAAGAGATTGTCTGTTCTTCTGGATAGTGGTTCCGGCGCCAATCTGGTTGACGCTCAGTTTGCTCAGGCTCAAGGTATGCATCTGAGTGTATTGGTCAAACCGATCCCTATTTTTTCCATTGACGCCAGGCCTCTCGGCCAAGGTAGCTTTGTTCATGAGGTTCATAACATTGACCTTCGGGTTGGGGCAATACATAGGGAACAATTATCTTGTTATGTGTTGGAGGGTCTACCTACTCCCATTGTGTTGGGACTTCCTTGGCTGGTTAAACATAACCCTGTAATTAATTGGCAGTCCAGAGAGATAAGCCAATGGGGTGAGTTTTGCAAAAGCAACTGCATGAACACAGTCATCAGTGCGGTCGTACCTAGTACATTGCCTCCTTTTTTGGAGGATTTTGGGGATGTTTTTTCTGAGGAGGGGTGTCGGGAGTTGCCTCCTCATCGTGTGTATGACTGCTCTATAAATCTTCTTCCTGATGCTAAGTTACCTAAAGCTAGGTTGTATAATCTTTCTGGTCCTGAAAGACAGGCTATGAAAGATTATATTTCCGAAAGTCTGGCCAAAGGGCATATTAGACCTTCATCTTCCCCTGTAGCCGCGGGGTTCTTCTTTGTGAAGAAAAAAGATGGAGGCCTACGCCCTTGCTTGGATTTCCGCGAATTAATCGGATTACTGTTCGAGATCCGTATCCACTCCCTCTTATTCCTGATCTCTTCAATCAAATTGTTGGCGCCAAATGGTTCTCTAAATTGTATCTCAGGGGGGCGTATAATCTGATTAGAATAAAAGAGGGGGATGAGTGGAAAACGGCGTTTAACACGCCGGAGGGACATTATGAAAACCTGGTTATGCCTTTTGGTCTGACTACTGCACCAGCAGTATTCCAACATTTTGTTAATGACATTTTTCGTCACCTTGTGGGGGTGTTTGTGGTCGTATATTTGGATGACATTTTAATTTACTCGCCAGATCTTGTGTCTCACCAGGAGCATGTGAGACAGGTGTTGCAGATCTTGCGAGACAATAAACTATACGCCAAACTGGAGAAGTGTGTTTTTGCCGTACAGGAACTTCAGTTTTTGGGTTTTTTGGTGTCAGCCTCCGGTTTCCGTATGGACCCTGAAAAGGTGAGAGCAGTGCTTGAATGGGATCAGCCAGGGGATCTTAAGGCTCTGCAGCGTTTTTTGGGGTTTGCTAATTACTACCGGAAATTTATTTGTAATTTCTCGTCTGTCGTCAAACCTCTCACTGACATGACGAGAAAAGGGACGGATTTTTCTAGGTGGTCGGACAAAGCTTGCCAAGCCTTTTCCTCTTTAAAGAGATGTTTTGCTTCGGCACCCGTTCTCATCCAACCAGATGTATCTCAGCCATTCATTGTGGAGGTGGACGCGTCTGACGTAGGGGTGGGTGCTATATTGTCCCAGGGTCTGTCCCCTGGTAAATGGCATCCGTGCGCTTTCTTTTCTAAGAAATTGTCGTCCGCCGAAAGGAATTATGATATCGGCAATAGGGAACTTTTGGCCATTAAATTGGCTTTTGAAGAATGGCGTCACTTTTTGGAGGGGGCAGTCCACCCGGTCACCGTTATTACTGATCACAAGAACCTGCTGTATTTAGAATCCGCTAAGCGTCTGAATTCCAGACAAGCTCGATGGTCGTTGTTTTTTACCAGGTTTAATTTTGTCGTCACTTATCGTCCGGGGTCTAAGAATGTAAAGGCTGATGCTTTGTCTCGCAGTTTCCCAGGGGCCGGGAAAACGGATGACCCGATTCCTATCCTTCAGGAGGGGGTGGTAGTGTCGGCTGTATGTTCTGAGCTTGAGGAGGAGGTGTTAGAGGCTCAGGGGGACGCCCCTGCAGGACCTCCAGGGAGACTGTTTGTCCCGAATCAGTTGAGACAAAAGGTTATTGAGGCACATCATAATTCTGCTTTAGCAGGACATCCAGGGAGTAAGGCTACTTTAGATCTCCTTTCTCGCCGATTTTGGTGGCCTAACGCTAATAAAGATGTTATAACTTTTGTCGCGTCCTGTGGGGTTTGTGCTCGCTCTAAAACTCCTCATACCCGTCCATCTGGGACCCTTTTACCCTTGAAACTTCCGGAGCGTCCATGGACTCATTTATCTATGGACTTCATTACGGATCTTCCTCCGTCGTCAGGGAATACTGTCATACTGGTGGTTGTTGACAGGTTCAGTAAGATGGCACATTTCGTTGCTCTTCCTGCACTCCCTAATGCTAAAACTCTGGCGCAGGTGTTCATTAGGGAGATCGTGAGACTTCATGGGTTGCCTTCTGATGTGGTGTCAGATAGGGGGTCTCAGTTTGTGTCCAAATTTTGGAGGGCATTTTGTTTACGTCGGGGGATGCAATTGTCGTTTTCCTCGGCTTTTCATCCACAGACCAATGGTCAGACAGAGCGTCTGAATCAGAGTTTAGAGACATATCTCCGGTGTTTTGTCTCGGAGAACCAGGAGGACTGGTCATCTTTCTTGCCTCTGGCAGAGTTCGCTCTTAACAACAGGCGGAGCGAGTCCACTGGTAAGTCCCCATTTTTTGGGGCATATGGTTTTCATCCCCAGTTTTGTACTTTCAATGGGGGGGGTCCTTCTGGGGTTCCTGAGGAGGAGCGTTTCTCGTCGTCACTTGCTTCTGTGTGGCGAGGTGTATTGAATAATTTGAGTACGATGGGGAACCGTTACAAACGTATGGCTGATAGGAGGAGAGTTTCTGGTCCAGATCTGAATGTGAACGATCTGGTATGGTTGTCTACCAGGAATATAAAACTTAAAGTGCCCTCCTGGAAACTGGGTCCCAGATTCATCGGGCCGTACAGGATCAGTTCCATAATTAATCCTGTGGCATTTCGTCTGGAACTCCCTTCTACTTTTAAAATTCATAATGTGTTCCACAAGTCATTACTTAAAAGGTATGTGGCACCAGTCATACCGTCACCTCTACCTCCTCCTCCAGTGTTGGTCAGTGGTAACTTGGAATTTCAAGTATCAAAAATCATTGACTCTTGCCTGAATCGCCGGTCCCTTCAGTACTTGGTGCATTGGAAGGGGTATGGTCCGGAGGAGAGGACATGGGTCCCTGCGTCTGATGTTAACGCAGATCGTTTGGTTCGGACCTTCCACAGAACTCACCCGGGCAGGCCTGGCCCTGAGGGTCCGGAGGCCCCTCGTAGAAGGGGGTACTGTCATGTGTGCATTGCCACGAAGATCGTCGCGGTTGCACATTTTGACTTCTCACAGCTGAGTTGCTGTTTCTTTGTGTTTGGCAGCTAGGGAGTTAATTCTGTCTGTGTTCGGTGCTGGGACTGGGTGCAGTTTCTCCCGGCTGCAATTGATTATTTGTTGATTGGTTTCCTTTAAGTTTCTGGTTGTCTGCTTTGGGAGTTGCCAGTGAAACCCTTCATGCAGACCACAGATAGGAATGAATCTGTATAGACTCTAGTTGAGAGCTCCTTAGTTGTTTTAAGCTTAACTTGCTTAGAGTTTATTTCCCAGACCATTTATGTTCCTTCGGTGTTTGAGTGTGTATGCAAGAGAGTGCTATCCTGTCTGTCTTATATGTCTAATCTGTGTATTTAGCTGAGATCAGCCCCTATCCCTTTGGTGGTAATCAGGATCCTTCTTAGGACTGATTACAGGGTTCAGGGTCTGATAGGAGACAGGGTTAGGCTGGAGACTTGGACCTCTGAACCATTATCAGTACCTCCAAGGTAAGGGATTAGTTAGGACCCCAGTGTAGGGTCAGGTTAGACCCCTGTCCTCCTCTTTCCTGTTACAGCTCATCAAGTCCTCAAGATTAACCCTGAGTTCAACTGATATCGTTTCTGCACATCTAGTCCTCAAGATTAACCCTAAGTTCTGCTGATATTGTGTCAGGTAAATCTATTTTATACTTACATTCTGATGTTGCTAAACTATATGTTGTATAGAGTGTGGTTCCTGTATAAATAGTTTACTGACATTGTAGTCATATCATTAGACAGCGTGACAACACTCTGGGATTCTGGTGAGCAAAGAGGTGACATCTGGGCCAGAGAGGTAGATCTGAGTGTCATCAGCATATAGATAGCACTGGAAGCCATAGGACTTTATGAGTTGTCCCAGGCCAAGGGTATAGATTGGGAAGAGAAGGGGTCCTAGGACTGAGCCTTGGGGTACACCAACAGAGAGGGGTGAGATGAAGAGGTAGTATTGGAGTAGGAAACTCTAAATGTGCGGTGGGTAAGGTATGAGGAAATTCAGGATATAGCAAGGTCTTTCACACCAAAGGAAGAGAGGATCTGTAGTAGGAAGCAGTGGTCAACTGTGTCAAAGGCAGAGGACAGGTCTAGAAGGAGAATTATAGAGAATTGTCTGTTAGCTTTATCTGTTAGTCATTAGTAAGTTTGGTCAGGGCAGTCTCAGTGGAATGGTGGGGACGGAAGCCAGATTGTAGGTTGTCGAAGAGCAAGTTAGATGCAAAGTGAGAGGAAAGTTCAGTGTGAACGTGCTGCTCAAGGAGTTTGGAAGCAAATGGGAGCAAAGATACAGGGTGATAGCTAGACATAGCGCTCGGGTCAAGAGAAGGCTTTTTGAGGATAGGTGTGATTGTGGCATGTTTGAAAGCAGAGGGGAAGGTACCAGAAGTTAGTGATAGATTGAAGAGATGGGTTAGGAATGGGATTAGTGTAGTGGTGAGGTTGGGAAGGAGGTGGGATGGGATGGGGTCAAGCGCACAAGTGTTGAGGTGTAACTATGATCCCAAACATTATGTAAAATGTTCCCAATTAAAGATTCCACTCAATCCACAAAAAAATAAAGCCCTCACTCAAATCTGTCATCTGTTAACGGAAATATAAGGGGCTTCCACTTTACTGACAGCACAAAGGCTCTGGAAAAGTGAAATGACTTCTCACCCTCCAAATTAAATTCAGTAAATTCTCCGCTCCCAAATCCAAATCCCCCCTCCCTTCTGAGCCCCAGTGTGTCTAAAAAACATATTGCGTCCACATTAGAGATGAGCGACTTTGCCTTTTTTAGGGTCGAGTCCGGTTTCATGAAACCCGACTTTCTCAAAAGTCAAGTCGAACGAAATCGTGAAAAGTTGAAGGTCCGACTGAAACACGAAACCCAATGCTAGTCAATGGGGAAGCAAAGTCTGCAGGGAGTGGAGGACAGTAAAAACACCTACAGTGCCCATTTCAATGCCAACGACATCAATTCTTATTACTTAAGCTTGGCAAACTTCATTGACTTTCCAATAATAGTTATGCATTGAAAACTGGGGGTTATTTGGCTAAAGTTGTGGGGGGGAGTAGGGCTGGCTCCAGGTTTTTGTGTGCCCTGGGCAAAAGAGTGTCAGTGGGCCCCTTTAACACATACCACAATTCATGATGCTCCAATACGGCACAGAAATATAGGTATAGTTGTTATGAATGTGCTAGAGATGGTTTCTGAGCAGAGGCTCCCTCTGGTGGTTACAGACAGTACTGAACCTTTCAGCGAGGAGTGGCAATCAGGGATCACGGACTGGTCTGATATATGGGAGGTTCCCTCCCATGATGGTTGCCGGTGATCAATTGTTCTTGTCTCAATTGTGGTTCCTGGTTCATTTGGAAGTTTGCTGGAGTTTTGCCTGCAACTCTTGCTTTCAGATAAGATATTTTTTGCTTTTCTTTTTGTGCTTGCTTTTTGCATTGTTTTCTGCACTTTTGTGGAGGTCAGCCAGGTCCCCTCCTGGGGCCTGAGCTCCTCACAGTTTATCTGCAGCCACTGTTATTTGCTCATTTGTTTTTTCGTGTTTTTTCAGTGGCTGCGGCTTGGTTTTTGTTCACACTGAGATCTGATTAAGTGGGTGGCGAGATCGTGTGATCTCAGTATTTTTGTAATCAGAATTGTTGGATTTTTGTAGGGTTTTCTGGGTTGCAGAAAGTAATCTCTCCTGTCCTATCCTATTTAGTCAGCTTGTGGCCCCAGCGTTTGCTCAGTCTATTTTCTGCCTATGTTTGTATTTTCATCTTGTCTAACCGCCATTATATGTTTGGGGGCTTCCTATTTTCTTTGGAGATCTGCCCCGGGCAGATAGCTTTCATCTTTCTGCCTTTAGGTGTAGTTATCTCTCAGGCTGTGACGAGGCGTCTAGGATCAACGTAGGAACGCTCCACGGCTACCTCTAGTTGTGTCGTTAGTTTAGGAATCTGCAACCCATCAGTTACCAACATCTCAGGTGTTCGGCTGCCCTGCTGTTGTTCCTGTCCTCCTCAGCTACCGAAACATAACATATAGTACAATGACAAATACTTCACTTCTTACATTACATGACTGATATCTATTTTAAATTCTACAATAGCTCAAAAAACGGACAGTATATTCCTCCATACGGTATTATGGCCACCACATAGTGCGTCATAAGGAATAATGAGCCCCATATATTGCTCCATACAGAATAATTGGTCCCATACAATGTTCCATACAGTATATAATGAGCTCCACATAATGCTACAGCATATGATGGTCCCCATATAATGTGCCATACAGTATAGGACGGTCCCCATAGAGTAGAATGAGCCCCACATATTGCTCCATACAGTATAATGAGTCGCATATAAAGCTCCATACAGTATATGATGGGACCCATATATTGCTCCATACAGAATGGGCTCCATATAATGCTCCATACAGAATAGGCCCCATATGTGCTCCATATGATGCTCCATACCTGGCCTATATGATGCCCCATAAATAATAAATGCCACATGATGCTCCAGTATATGATGGGCCCCATGGATGATGCTCCAGTGTATGATGGGCCTATACACTGTGTGCAGAATTGTAAGGCAAATGAGTATTTTGATCACATCATCCTTTTTATACATGTTGTCCTACTCCAAGCTGTATAGGCTTGAAAGCCAACTGCCAATTATGTAAATCAGGTGATTTGCATTTCTGTAATGAGGAGGAGTGTGGTCTAATGTCATCAACACCCTATATAAGGTGTGCTTAATTATTAGACAACTTCCTTTCCTTTGGCAAAATGGGTCAGAAGAGAGATTTGACGGACTCTGAAAAGTCAAAAATTGTGAGATGTCTTGCAGAGGGATGCAGAAAAATAGTAAGATTCACCGCACACTAAACAACTGAATTGTATGCAACAATAAATGATTTATTTCGTGAATAACATGTCCAAGAAAAAAGTGCCAATAGATACAGCCAATACAATAAATCACCCGACGTTTCGATCCTCCCGGATCTTACTGATGGGGTTACTTGATTAAATGAAATATCAGAAAAGGATGCTTAAGGATCAATATAAGTCACTGCAGGATGTGACCAGATCCTACACACGTGGCATGGCTCAGGAGTGCCGCCAATACCTGTTAGACATTCATTCCAGATACCTGTATATATGCCTAGACAGCCAGTCCCAGTGCTCAGCCAGCTATAGCAGCACCTGGTCACATCCTGCAGTGACTTATATTGATCCTTAAGCATCCTTTTCTGATATTTCATTTAATCAAGTAACCCCATCAGTAAGATCCGGAGGATCGAAACGTCGGGTGATTTATTGTATTGGCTGTATCTATTGGCACTTTTTTCTTGGACATGTTATTCACAAAATAAATCATTTATTGTTGCATACAATTCAGTTGTTTAGTGTGCGGTGAATCTTACTATTTTTCTGTTAGTCGGGTCCATTGCGATCCAATTCACCAGCACCCATTTTTCCCATTGACTTGAGTGCACGCCATCCAAAGATTTCTTGCAGAGGGATGCAGCAGTCTTGTAATTGCCAAACTTTTGAAGCGTGATCACTAGTGTTGAGCATTCCGATACCGCAAGTATCGGGTATCGGCCGATATTCGCTGTATCGGAATTCCGATACTTAGTTCCGATATTTTTCATATATCGTATACCGGAATCGGAAGTTCCCATAATTCTTTGAGAGGCAATGTGATTATAGTCAGCCAATGAGGAATCCTAAGAAGTGTGGGCACATCCTGTACTGCTGCGGTCATGTTAACTAATGGCATGGCTGTGATTGGATGCTGAAATGATGTCAGAATGCACTATAAAAGGCGCCGCCGCCATTTTAGCGTCACTGTGCTGTGAACTCAGTTAGGGAAAGAACGCTGCTCTGCTGACTCTGAGGGACAGTTAGAGATTGCGATTTAGTGTACTGTGCTTTAGGCAGGCTATTTTACCACCGGCTGTGTAAAGCTTCCTTTTGCCTGCAGTGTTGTTTTAACAGCTCTGCAAGGTGTGTGTGAGTGCAGGTGACGCTGCAGTTTGCTCTGTATGCAACGCTGTCTGTAGGCATCTGCACGTGTCACTCACAGACTATTTTTTTTTTCTTCAGTGTAATTCTTGATGCTCCATGTAATTGAAATAATAGTGTGATGTGCTTCCATCCGTATACAATACCTTGGTTGCAAACACTATAGAAGTCCACGAAGGAGCCTTTCACAGCAAGTGAACAGTTGTGTTTCAGTGTTCACTGCAGTCTGTGATTTTTTTTTTTTTGAGTGCAGATCACGCTCCAGTTACTTCAACTAATGCTGCGTGTACTCTGCTGAGCGTCTGTCACTGGCTCATCCTTGTAATTTTTCAAAAATTGCTGCTGCTTTCTTCTATTTAAAATTTACAAAAATCTATTAGTGTGACGCTCTTCCATCAAAATACAATACATTGCTTGCAAACATAATAGAAGTCCACAAAAAGGCCTTTCACAGCAAGTGAACAGTTGTGTTTCAGTGTTCACTCTAGTCTGAGCTTTAATTTTTTTGTAGGAGTGTAGATCCCGCTCCACTTACTTCAACCACTGCAGCGTGTACTCTGCTGAGCGTCTGTCACTGGCTCATCCTTGTAATTTTTCAAAAATTGCTGCTGCTTTCTTCTATTTAAAATTTACAAAAATCTATTAGTGTGACGCTCTTCCATCAAAATACAATACATTGCTTGCAAACATAATAGAAGTCCACAAAAAGGCCTTTCACAGCAAGTGAACAGTTGTGTTTCAGTGTTCACTCTAGTCTGAGCTTTAATTTTTTTGTAGGAGTGTAGATCCCGCTCCACTTACTTCAACCACCGCAGCGTGTACTCTGCTGAGCGTCTGTCACTGGCTCATCCTTGTAATTTTTCAAAAATTGCTGCTGCTTTCTTCTATTTAAAATTTACAAAAATCTATTAGTGTGACGCTCTTCCATCAAAATACAATACATTGCTTGCAAACATAATAGAAGTCCACAAAAAGGCCTTTCACAGCAAGTGAACAGTTGTGTTTCAGTGTTCACTCTAGTCTGAGCTTTAATTTTTTTGTAGGAGTGTAGATCCCGCTCCACTTACTTCAACCACCGCAGTGTGTACTCTGCTGAGTGTCTGTCACTGGCTCATCCTTGTAATTTTTCAAAAATTGCTGCTGCTTTCTTCTATTTAAAATGTACAAAAATCTATTAGTGTGATGTCTTCCATCAAAATACAATACATTGCTTGCAAACATAATAGAAGTCCACAAAAAGGCCTTTCACAGCAAGTGAACAGTTGTGTTTCAGTGTTCACTCTAGTCTGAGCTTTAATTTTTTTGTAGGAGTGTAGATCCCGCTCCACTTACTTCAACCACCGCAGCGTGTACTCTGCTGAGTGTCACTGTCTCATCCTTGTAATTTTTCAAAAATTGCTGCTGCTTTCTTCTATTTAAAATTTACAAAAATCTATTAGTGTGACGCTCTTCCATCAAAATACAATACATTGCTTGCAAACATAATAGAAGTCCACAAAAAGGCCTTTCACAGCAAGTGAACAGTTGTGTTTCAGTGTTCACTCTAGTCTGAGCTTTAATTTTTTTGTAGGAGTGTAGATCCTGCTCCACTTACTTCAACCACCGCAGCGTGTACTCTGCTGAGTGTCACTGTCTCATCCTTGTAATTTTTCAAAAATTGCTGCTGCTTTCTTCTATTTAAAATTTACAAAAATCTATTAGTGTGACGCTCTTCCATCAAAATACAATACATTGCTTGCAAACATAATAGAAGTCCACAAAAAGGCCTTTCACAGCAAGTGAACAGTTGTGTTTCAGTGTTCACTCTAGTCTGAGCTTAAATTTTTTTGTAGGAGTGTAGATCCCGCTCCACTTACTTCAACCACCGCAGCGTGTACTCTGCTGAGCGTCTGTCACTGGCTCATCCTTGTAATTTTTCAAAAATTGCTGCTGCTTTCTTCTATTTAAAATTTACAAAAATCTATTAGTGTGACGCTCTTCCAGAGGACAGCGTTTGTTGGCCAGTTGTGAGTCTGCAGCACATGGTTGATTTCATGCTGCACTGCCTGAGAAACGACCGCCGCATCGGCCACATTCTCACCACGTCAGATTATTGGGTGTACACCCTCCTAGACCCTCGTTACCGGGACAACTTACAAAGCCTCATCACACCGTTAAACCGGGACCGTAAAATGCTGGAGGACCAAGACACACTGTTGAAATCCATAATGTTCTCCATTCCAGCCGAGAGCGCTGCTGCTGCTACTGCTTTACAAAGCAGCTCTGTGCGTCGAGGCATTGTAGACACCTCTGCAACAAGAGGGAGCACAAGCAGCGCCTCTGCACAGGGCAAGAGCTGTATGTTACAAATGTGGCGAAGTTTTGTGACAGCGCCACCAAGGTGTACACCATAGTGATGGGAAATCTAGTTAATTTTGTTGATTAGTTCACCATGAACTAGTTCACTGAAAAGATTAGTTCAAAAGATTAGTTAATTTAGTTCAGTTTTTCTCCACCCTATCCTGTGAGGAGCTGATAGGAAATGCGTCATGTGACCTCTGAACTAGATGAACTGCTGAACAAAATGTTCTATTGAGAATGACTCAGGACAGCCTAGTTCAATCTGATGCCTCTCACTGAGCCCAGCAGTGCCACATAATGATTGTGTATGAGGGGGCTGAGAAGCAGTTCAGCATCCACCATTTTAAGAACAGAACAGGGGTCAGTGTTAAAGATTTTAGCAAGACTGATCTTCTAGGCTAGAGGCATGAACTACACACAGGAACACTCTCTCTTATACACACATATGAGCTGTGTCTGTGTACTGTGTGTGCAATTTCATTTTTTATTAATAATATTATTATTACTGCTATATTTGTATTTGATGTGTGGTATGCCTTGGAGGTGCTGGCTTGCCCTGCTGCCAGTGTATTATCTGAGCGCGTCTTTAGTGCTGCAGGTGGTGTACTAACAGACCGTCGCATGCGACTATCCTCAGACAATGTAGACCGGCTTATTTTTCTGAAAATGAACAAGGCATGGATCTCACCTGAATTTGCCTGTCCGTTTTCAGATTAAATAACTGTTTGCCAACGTTTTCCAAGTCTCCTGTTATGTTCATCTTTCTACCACCTGAACTCTACTCCCTGGGCTACAACACTGCCAGTCACAGGGGAATGATCATTTACAAAACAAAATGTTATCCCCAACAAATAGTAGCGCAACGACTCCAGTGCCCACTTTATCGCCAGGCACTCTCTCTCTACAATGCTGTCTCTGTTTTTTGATGGAGTAACTCGACTCAGGAAACTAATGGGATGCTCCTCCCCGTTAAGCTCCAGTCCTGAGACAACACGGCACCCATACCTACCTCTGACGCATCAGTCTGGACAATGAATTCTCTTTTGAACTCGGGTGTGCTCAAAACTGGTGACCCACACAGTGCCCCTTTTATTGCCCCTGTTGATGACCCCTTGCTGATTTATTAACCGGCTACACCAGATCCATGGGTATTCTCTCAAACTGGACCTCTAAAATTTTTAATGGCACCAAGGGACTCACTAAATGAGGCTGAGGACTGTGTACCTGGCGCATGCGACAAGAGTTACAATACCGTTTAACTTCTTGATAGACCCCCTGCCAGTAAAACCGTTGTATAATTCTGTGTAGGGTTTTCTTTTGGCACAAATGTCACCCTAGTACATGCGCATGCGCTAAGTCCATTACCAACCTCCGATATGACTACGGTAGCAGCAATTGTTAAAAAATTTCAACATGTATTTTATAAACCTGATACAGCAAATCTTGGTTCAGCTCTAATTGTTGAAATACTGTAGCTGCCCCGGGGTGTTGGGGTTCCCATTGATAACCAGTAAATTTTCACGGGCTAGACTCAACGTAGGGGCCGTGGAGTTGCGCCTTAACAAATTTGTCACCTGTCACATTTAAGTATTACAATTCAGGTCCCGGTGTCAAATCTTCCATCTCCCCAACACTTCGATAGGAGAGGGGTTTTCCTACTCCACTGAAGGCAAAGGTAATACTGCCCACTGCACACATGTGTTATGCATAGTGAGACTGATAGCAGCCAACAAAGTAGCAAACAAAGGCCACTTGTGATCGCCCTATCCAGCGTAGGACCAATGCTACTCAAAAGATCTGCCATGATCCTGGACAAAATCTTGATATAATGGTCAATGAGTGAGAATGTACGATAGGATCCAGGCAGATGTGAATGTTTGTTTGGTTTTAGTAGCAACTTCATGTGTGACATGTTTGAATGGCTGGGCAACCCTCCTGTCTCCAATATATGATTGAAGGTGCGTACCAATGTGGACGGGATATCCTCACTCAATAATTTAAATAATTTGGCTGTAAACCCGTCAGGTCCTGGAGCTTTCCCGTATTTAAAGTAACTTATCGCCGCTGTCACTTCCGTCACCTCAATTTGTTTTTTTAAAAGGAGAAGCTGATAGTTTGTGATGGATGGTAACCATATTCCATCTACAAAGGTGTTACCCTCTGCACTATCCGTATGTTCCACCTTATATAAGTCTGAGTAGTATTCTTGTAGAATGGTGTTTATGGTTCGAGGGTCTGTGTTCATGATCCCATGTTTATTCGTTAACGCTGTAATATGTTGATGACGAATGTGATTTCCTTTCGCTAGTCGTGATAATAGTCTCCCTCATTTGCTACCATAACGATATACATCGGCTCTATAATTGTTATTACTGCTTGTCTCTCGTCGATATACCCATACGTGTAAGTCAGCCTTAGCCTGCTTACATCTATTTTTAACCTGTGTTGATGAACTTGTCTTGTTTGCCGTGTACCTATCGCGTAATATCCTGCTAGCCTGCGAGTAGTTTGTCGCGATCTACTTTTTTAGCGTTGTCTGATAACCTATTAGTTTCCCGCACATTACTCCCTTCCCTGCTGCCCATAAAAGTTCCGGCCTATCCCTAGTATCTCCATTATCCCTTACATATTAAAAACACCATTGCTTCACGTGATGTCGAAACTTCTCATCCATTAACAAATAGGTCGGGAAGCGCCAAGTTTGGTTTGGCCCCATCTGCACCATATCTGGCAGGGTCACTGATACGGGCGCGTGGTCATATTTAGCTACGTTGTGCACATCTGCCTCTTCCACTCCCCTTAATAGCTCGTGTGCTAGCAATATATAATCTATTCTGGACCAAGAGTCATGTGGCGCCGAATAGAATTAATATTCACTGCCATCTGGGTTCAGGTGTGTCAAAATGTCTACAAAGTTACTCGTGTCTAGCAAGGGTTATTATAAACGTGTGTCATGTGATCGCACATTCATTCGCATCGACCTACAGTTCTTCACTGTTTAGATTCACCATATTTAAGTCACCACCGTGGGTGGTTTTAATGCTCTCCTATCGGCCTGATATGCTTGGATACCTGGGATAAATTCAGGAACGTCTCCAAACTCCCTACTCACATGTCAGCGCAGGAACCGTAAGAGGGAACGTGCTTGTTTTGTTGCGCATAGGTGGAGTTTTATACAGTAAATGATTACTGCTGTCTTATTTTTTGCGTCCCAAGGGCAGAATAAGTCTGCGTCACGTTACATTTTACAGACACTCATATAATAGACACACGCTACCCTAACCGTGACACAAGGAAGGTATTGTTGCCGGATAAAGCCGCCATTTTAGCGTCACTGTGCTGTTAATTCTGTTTGGGACAGAACGCTGCTCTGCTGACTCTGAGGGACAGTTAGAGATTGCGATTTTGTGTACTGTGCTTTAGGCAGGCTACTTTACCAACCGCTGTGTACATCTTCCTTTTGCCTTGCAGTGTTTTTTTCACAGGTCTGCAAGGTGTGTGTGTGAGTGCAGGTGACGCGCTGCAGTTTGCTCGGCATACAACGCTGTATGTAGGCATCTGCACATGTCACTCTCACACTCTTTTTTTTTTTTTCTTTAGTGTAATTCTTGCTGCTCAATTCAATTGAAATTATAGTGTGACGTGCTTCCATCCGTATCCAATACATTGGTTGAAAACACTGTAGAAGGACACAAAAAGCCCTTTCACAGCTAAGAGTTGTGTTCACTGTAGTCTGAGATTTTAATTTATTCAATTTTGATCACGCTCAAGTTACTTCTTCAAGCAATGCTGCTTGTACTCTGCTGAGCGTGTCTTACTGCCTCATCCTTGTCATTTTTCTCTAATTGGTGTACATGTACATCAAAGTAGTCTTCATTTTGATTGAAATCCAAGCAGGTACCCGGACACTGTATGGCTGCTTTTATACGGTGGACTGGCTCCAACATTCAATAACACTTAAGATGCAATCGGGCACCTTGTCAAGGCCCAATCCTCTTCTCCCTCTGATATAATAATAATAATAATAATAATAATAATCTTTATTTATATAGCGCCAACATATTCCGCAGCGCTTTACACTTTAACAGTTTCAAAACACAAGTCATAGGTAACAACGTTAACAATACAATAATTAAAGTAAAATAAGCCGACCCTGCTCGTGAGAGCTTACAATCTACAATGAGGTGGGGGAGATACAAAGTACAGGTGTGTATATATAATGGTGCATTTCCAATGATGGTCCAGCCATCATGAGGGAGTGAGGCATGGATGGAGATAGTGAATGGGCTCCACATACACACTTAAACATAGAACGACTTTGGTTATTGAATGTGATAGGCCACTCTGAACAAATGTGTTTTGAGGGAGCGCCTGAAACCAGGCAAATTGTGGATAGTCCTAATTTCTTGTGGTAGAGCATTCAAGAGGATTTGCGCAGCGCGGGAGAAGTCTTGTAGTCGGGAGTGGGAGGTACGGATTACTGCAGAGGTTAGTCGAAAGTCATTTGCAGAGCGCAGCAGTCGGTTAGGCCGATAGATAGAAATGAGGGAGGAGATGTAGGGGGGTGCTGCACTGTGGAGAGCTTTGTGGGTGAGAACCAGTACTTTGAATTGGATCCTATAATGAATGTGCAGCCAGTGTAAGGACTGGCGAAGAGCGGACGCGTCCGAGTACCGATTAGCCAGATGGATGACCCTGGCTGCTGCATTAAGGATGGACTGGAGAGAGGATAGTCGAGTAATGGGGAGGCCAAGTAATAGAGCATTGGAGTAGTCCAGGCGGGAGTGGATCAATGCTACAGTGAGGGTTTTTGTTGTTTCCATGGTGAGAAAAGGGCGGATTCTAGAGATGTTCTTTAAGTGTGTAGACGTTAAATATCTAACAAACAGGTCATGCTGGAGAGACTTGCACCTACTGCCACTCAGGGTCTTCAGCTCCTTTGTGAGAAACTAATGTTTGGCCAGCCAGTATATCAAATAAAGTTCATGAGAAATGGGAACTGTGGTTGGCTTCACTTTTGGTACTGGCTGGGTGCTAATACCAAACCATGGTGTGGCATTCAATGGATATTCCTGGCTGGTTGGAGACAACCTCATTCCCACAGAAACGTACCTGAAAGCTAAGGAGATGGTGGCCTCTCTCAACATGAAGGAGTTTGCTTGTTGTCTAGGAGACCGACCACCCCTGCTGTGTACCTTGTCAACGTTGTGTTGAAGCTTGCAAGGATTAAGAAGAGGTTACAGTGGTAAGTCTGGTTTTTACTAAAGATCCTGCTGTGTATTATAGTTTTTATGTTTTAAAAAAAAATTATCTTAGGAATGTTAAATAAATTTGTTATTTTTTTGGTTAAATACAATGTATGTTATGAATGTTAAATAATTTTTTTTGGGTTTTTTATAAAATAAAATGCATGTTATGAATGTTAAATAACTTTTTTTTTTTTTTTTCAGGTATTTGATCTACCGTAGCTAGTTGCTGATCGTTGACTCTACACCCCTCTCCCCAGAATGTTACTCGGGTTATAGGGAGAAAATCACCGCTATTCCAGACTGATTTAATGTTAATGTGTCTGGCTCTTACACAGCACACAGCACTTGATGTTAGTTTATCTTTTTCCTAAATTATTTGTTACACTGCCCTTCTCACATTTTATTTTCACTTTTTTTTTTAAGCACAAGTTTTTTTACACTTCCTTGTTCTGTAAGTAGGCTTAATGGTTAAATGTTTTATACAAGTTTTTTTACACTTCCTTGTTCTGTAAGTAGGCTTAATGGTTAAATGTTTTATACAAGTTTTTTTACACTTCCTTGTTCTGTAAGTAGGCTTAATGGTTAAATGTTTTATACTAGATGTAAATATGTAACATGTAAATTTTAGATTAAGATTTTGCAAATTATTAGGTCCACACCATCAGGCTCTTTCGTCCCCTCTCCCTCAGAGTAGCGGTAATATATCGGACCCCAGGCTCGCCCACACAGTTCCTTGACCACTTCTCTGCCTGGCTGCCGCACTTTCATGTCCTCAGAAGTACCAACCCTTATCCTTGGAGACTTAAACATCCCCATTAACAGCCCTACTTCCACACTCAAAACACATTTGTTCAGAGCGGGCTATCACATTCACTAATCAAAGTCATTCTATGTGTAACTGTGTGTGTGTGTAGCCGATTCACTATCTCCATCCATCCCTCACTCCTGAAAATGGCTGGACCATCATTGTAAATACACCATTGTATATAAACAACTGTACTTTGGAGCTCCCCCTCCTCATTGTAGATTGTAAGGTCTCACGAGCAGGGGCGCCTTATATTGCTTTAATTATTGTATTGTTAACGTTGTCACTTATGACTTGTGTTATGAAACTGTTAAACTGTACAGCGCTGCGGAATCTGTTGGCGCTATATAAATAAAGATTATTATAGTAGAGGCCCACTCAGTAGTGGTGAAGTGAACGGCGCAAATTGCGAGTTAATTGCGACTGATGCAGCTGATCACACAACCGCTACAACATATGTAACGTGGAATTCTACCTGGTGGGTACGTCACATATGATGCGATGTTCAGGAAGGCAAAATCTGCGTTGCAGAGCTGCAATGCGAGATCTGGCCATGGTGGAACGTCGCAAGTTAGCGCACTGTAGGCGGACCTTGTGCAGCAGTGAATCAAGATCCGGATAGTCCCTCAAAAAACTGTGGACGACAAACTTTAGCACATGTGCCAGACATGGTATGTGAGTGACGTTGCCTAGGCCCAGACCTGCCACCAGATTTCGGCCATTGTCACACACTACCAAGCCTGGCTGGAGATTCGCTGGCAAAATACACATGTCGCTCTCTTGCTTTATTGCATTCCAGAGCTCCAGCGCTGTGTGGCTTTGATTCCCCATGGAAATTAATTTCAGGACGGCCTGTTGACGTTTGGCCACGTCTGTCCTCATATCGGTCAACAGGCTCGCTGTCTGGGTGTTATGTTTGACACCAATCTCTCCTTCACCTCCCATATACAATCTGTTGCCCGCTATTGCCGCCTACACCTAAAGAACATCTCTCCCCAATCCAAGACTTCTCCCGCGCTGCGCCAATACTGTGGAATGCTGTACCCCAAGAAATTAGAACTATCCACAATTTGCATGTTATTGGGCGCTCACTCAAAACACATTTCTTCAAGGTCTTCCCTCTCCTAGTGTATCCTCACCCATCCCTGTAGACTCTGAGCCCTTGCGGGCAGGGTCCTCTCTCCTTCTGTACTTGTGTGTGCCTTGTATTGCTCATGTTTACTGTACTTGTCTATACTTGCCCCTCTTCACATGTAAAGCGCCATGGAATAAATGGCGCTATAAAAATCAATAATAATAATAGCGGCCTATCACCTTCACTAATCAAAGTCATTCTATGTGTAAGTGTGTGTTTGTAGCCCATTCACTATCTCCATCCATCCCTCACTCCCTCAAAATGGCTGGGACATCATTCTAAATATACCATTGTATATAAACACCTGTACTTTGTATCTCCCCCACATATTTGTAAATTGTAAGCTCTCACGAGCGTGTGCGGATTATATTGCTTTCATTATTGTATTGGTAACGTTGTTACTTATGACTTGTGTTCGGAAACTGTTAAACTGTAAAGCGCTGCGTAATCTGTTGGCGCTATATAACTAAAGATTCTTATTAAGCGTTCACGGGTCCATGTGGAGGTAGACCGTGACCGCTCCTGCAACGATGTTTCTGAGGAACTGGAGAAGGAGGAATCAATGTGTACAGACTTAATTCCCGCAATCCTTGTAGTTGTCTGAACACGTACAGCGCCATTCGCAAGATCTGTACCCGGCTCCACAACATTGACCCAATGGGCAGTAAGGGAAAGGTATCGTTCCTGGCCATGGGTACTGGTCCACGCAGCGGTGGTCAGGTGGACATTGCTACTGACGGAGTTTAGTAGCGCATGTTTAATTTTAACCTCAACAACATGGTTTTACAGACCAGGGATGGCTTGCCTGCTGAAATAAAATCAGCTTGGCACATTGTATTGTGGGACTGCTAATGCCATTAAGTTCCATAAACTGTCAGTCTCCACCAGCCTGAATGACAGCATTTCAAGGGACAGGAGTTTTGCAATGCCAGCATTCAGAGCCTGTGCTTGTGGATGGTTTGCCGAGATTGGGCCTACACCCGATACGCCACAACCTGACACCCACAGATAAACAAGCCATAAAATCTCTGAAAGATAACCCAACATTATTATTAAACCAGCAGATAAGGGGGGTGCTATCATTATTATGAATAAGACCCAATCTATTGCCGAAATTCATAGACAACTGTCAGTTAACCTAACCTACAGACAACTAAATTGTGACCCTACATTTTACATCTGTCAAAAAATTGATCGTATCCTGACAAAACATCTTTAATTGATCACCATAGACTGTAAGACTATGACATTCCTTAATAATCAATACCCCATCACCCCTGTTTTCTACACACTCACAAAAATCAACAAAAAACTACATTATCCACCCGCATACCCTAGAGGGATAATTCTCCGTGTTCTACAGTATCACCCAAATGTTTAACATGTTGCCTAATTCCTATGTATATATATATTCTTCACCCTATGTATATATTGTATATATTATACATTGTCATTGACTGTAAATTTTTCTATCTCTTCCAGCGACTATTTGATAAAGGCCACTGCGTTGCCCAAAACGTCAGTCAGTCGTCTCATAGCTATTTTCTTTTTTCACATCAAGTGTGCAATAAAATTTTCAAATTAACCATGACATATGCAGTTAAACTTGTGCTGTGATTCTCTATAGACTGTACATCTTCAGTGTGTCTTTGTAACTCAACTACGTGTTTTCTACGCACTATTTTAGACATATTTGTGGTATTGAGGTTACTGACACTTTACCTCTTTTTACTTTTTGATTACACAGCTTGCATTTGACATAGTAAATATCATCTGCAAGTGTGTTAAAAAAGGACCACGCAGTGCAAGTCCTGGGAGCGTCCGTTTAGACTTTTGGAAGAGAAATCCGAACAGGTGCCAAAATGGAGGCTACAGGCAACAGAGTATGCAGCCTAACTCTCCCTCCTGTTTGTACCGTTGGGTGTTTATGCCTCGGCAGCTGAGGAGTGCAGGCAAAAAAGGCAATACACCAGAGCAGTTGGAATCTATGAGATTGCAGTACCCTGACTAACCACCACAACTAGAGGCAGCCGTGGAGCGTTCCTACGTTGGTCCTAGACGCCTCGTCACAGCCTGAGAAACTAACTACACCTAAAGATAGAAAGAGGAAAGCTATCTGCCCCGGAGCAGAACCCCAAAGATAATAGAAAGCCCCCAAACAAGTAATGGCGGTTAGACAAGATGAAATACTGACACAGAAAGAAAATAGTATGAGCAAACGCTGGGGCCCAAACTAACTAAATAGAAAAGGATAGGAAGGGTACTTACTGCAATCCAGAAAACCCTGAAAAGCACCAACTCTACTAATTTCAAAAACACTGAGATCACACGACCTCTTCCACCTAAATTAGTTCTCTGGTGTAACAAAATCAAAACAGCAGCCACTGAAAAAACTGGAAAAAGCAAAAGTACAAACATCAGTGGCTGAACTAAACTGAGAGGGCAAAAGCCCCGGAGGGGACCCTGAAGGCCCCCACAGAAGTGCAGGACAAAATGCAAAAATATAGCACAAAACAAAAAGAAGAAAATGTCTTATCTGTTAGCAGGAGATGCAGACAAGACACAGCAGGCTACAAGGGAAACAGGAATGAAGGATTCAGACCAGAACAATTGATCACCGGCAACCCTGATGGGAAGGTGACTCCCTTATATAAGACCAGTCAGTAACACCTGATTCCCAGTCCTCACAATCTTCACTGGACAGACCAGCACCGCTTGTAACCACCAGAGGAAGCTTCTGCTCAGAACTCATCTCAAACCCATTCACAACAGTACCCCCCCCTTGAGGAGGGGTCACTGAACCCTCATTTGAGCAACCAGGTCGGTCAGGATGAGTTCTATGATACGCACGGATAAGTCTCCTAGCATGGATGTCCGAAGCAAACACCCAAGTATTGTCTTCCTGACCATAACCTCTCCATTTAACCAAATACTGGAGTTTCCGTCTAGAAAAACGAGAACATAATATTTTCTCAACCACATACTCCAGATTGCCCTCAACCAAAACAGGGTCAGGAGGCACAGCAGCAGGAACCACTGGCTCAACAAACCTCTTCAACAAGGACTTGTGGAACACGTTATGGATCTTAAATGTCCCTGGAAGAAGCAAACGAAAAGAAACAGGATTAATAATCTCCATGATCTTATAAGGTCCAATGAACCTAGGCTTAAATTTAGGAGATGCTACTCTCATAGGAATATTCTTTGAGGACAACCAGACCAAGTCCCCCACTTTAAACCGAGGACCATCAGTCCTATGCCGGTTAGCAAATCGCTGGGCCTTCTCCTGAGAGAGGGACAACCTCTCCACTACCTGGTCCCAAATCTGTTGCATACGCTCCACAACAGAGTCAACACCTGGACAGACAGAAGCCTCCGTCTGTCCTGAAGAAAATCGAGGGTGAAACCCAGAATTACAGAAAAACGGAGACATCAAAGTGGCAGAGCTAGCCCTATTATTAAGAGCAAACTCAGCCAAAGGCAAAAAAGAGACCCAGTCATCCTGATCAGCAGACACAAAGCATCTTAGATAAGTCTCCAATGTCTGGTTTGTTCTCTCAGTTTGAAATGCCGAGGAGAAAGACAATTGAACACCCAGTTTAGAACAAAAAGTCCTCCAAAATCTGGAAACAAACTGGACTCCTCTGTCAGACACAATGTTCTCAGGAATGCCGTGTAAACGAACCACGTGCTGAAGGAACAACGGCACCAATTCAGAGGAGGAAGGCAACTTGAGTAATGGCACAAGATGTATCATTTTGGAAAACCTATCACAAATTACCCAGATGGTGGTCATTCTCTGAGAAACAGGAAGGTCGGAAATGAAATCCATAGAGATATGGGTCCATGGTCTCTTGGGCACAGGCAATGGCATCAACAAACCACTAGAGCGAGAGCAAGGTTTGGAGCGAGAGAAAGTCCCGCAGGACTGCACAAATTCCCTGACATCACGAGACAAGGTAGGCCACCAAAAGGACCGACTAACCAAGTCTCTGGTACCAAAAATTCCGGGATGCCCAGCCAATGCGGAACAATGAATCTCAGACATCACACTCTTTTTCCACTGGTCCGGGACAAACAATTTTCCAACAGGGCAGCACTCGGGCCTATCCTCCTGACACCCCTCCAGAGCAAGTCTCAAATTGGGTGAGATGGCGGAAAGAACTACACCCTCTTTCAAAATAACAGAAGGATCAGATAACTCAGGAGAGTCCGCAAGGAAACTCCTCGAGAGGGCATCCGCCTTAACATTCTTAGTGCCAGGAAGAAAGGAAACCACAAAATTAAAACGTGTGAAAAACAAGGCCCACCTGGCCTGTCTAGGATTGAGTCGCTTGGCAGATTCCAGATAGACCAGATTCTTATGGTCCGTAAGGACCACCACCTGATGTTTGGCTCCCTCCAGCCAATGTCTCCACTCTTCAAAAGCCCACTTCATGGCCAACAACTCCCGATTACCCACGTCATAATTACGTTCAATAGGAGAAAATTTTCGAGAGAAAAAGGCACAAGGGTTACTTTTAGAGGTCTCTGGATCTTTTTGGGACAAAACGACACCTGCCCCAATTTCAGAGTTTCAACCTCCACCTGAAATGGCAGAGAAACATCAGGCTGCCGTAGAACAGGAGCAGAAGTGAATCTCTGCTTAAGTTCCTGAAATGCAGAGACTGCCTCAGGAGGCCAATTCACCACATCAGAACCCTTTCTGGTCAAATCAGTTAATGGTTTAACAATAACCGAGAAATTACCAATAAATTTACGATAAAAATTGGCAAAACCCAAAAATCTCTGAAGAGCCTTTAATGAAGTAGGTTGGACCCAATCACAGATGGCCTGGACCTTGACCGGGTCCATTTCAATAACAGATGGGGACAAAATGAATCCCAGAAATGAGATCCTCTGTACGCCAAAAAGACACTTTGATCCCTTCACATACAGAGCATTCTCTCCAAAACCTGGAATACAGTTCGAACATGTTTCACATGAGAGTCCCAGTCATTAGAAAAAATCAAGATATCATCCAAATAAACAATCAGAAATTTGTCCACAAAATCCCTGAAAATGTCATTCATGAAGGACTGGAAGACGGAAGGAGCATTAGTGAGCCCAAAGGGCATCACTAGGTACTCAAAATGCCCTTCAGGGTATTGAATGCCGTCTTCCATTCATCCCCGTGCTTAATGCGAATAAGGTTATACGCCCCCCTGAGGTCAAGCTTGGTAAACCAAGTAGCGTCTTTCACCCTGGAAAACAGGTCAGAAATCAAGGGTAACGGGTATTGAATTTCACAGTAATATTGTTCAAGAGACGATAATCAATACACGGCCTTAATGAACCATCCTTTTTGGCCACAAAGAAAAAACCGGCACCTAAGGGTGAAGAGGATGGTCTGATATGACCCTTCTCCAATGACTCCTTGATATAAGACCGCATAGCGTCATGTTCAGGTACAGACAAGTTAAAAAGGCGACCTTTAGGGAATTTACTACCCGGCACTAATTCAATAGCGCAGTCATAGCTCCTATGGGGAGGCAAGGATGCAGATTTACTTTCGCTAAACACATCAGAAAAAACAATCAAAAAGTCAGGAACATCCTGAGCCTGGGAGGAGGCAGAAAAAACAGGAGTGTTAGTATTAACACATTGGCAGCCCCAACTGGTTACAGACACAGATTTCCAATCCAAAACAGGATTATGAGACTGTAACCAAGGGAAACCCAGCACGATAATGTCATGCAGATTATACAGAACCAAAAATTTGCAGCACTCCTGGTGATCAGGTTCAACCCTCATTATCACCTGAGTAGAAAACTGGGGTTTATTCTCCGCCAAAGGGGTAGAATCGATCCCCAGTAGGGGAATAGACTTCTGTAGGGGTATCAAGGGAAACCCACAACGTTTAGCAAAATCATAATCCATCAGGTTAATAGCTGCTCCAGAATCAACGAAAGCCTGAGCAGAAAATGAGGACAGAGGGCATATCAGAGTGACAGTTAATAAAAACTTAGTCTGAACACTACCCAAGACAACTGAGCGTGCAAAACGTCTTCCCCGCTTAGGGCAGACTGAAATAGCATGAGAGGCATCACCACAGTAGAAACATAACCCATTGCGCTTTCGAAACTCATGACGCTGTGCCCCAGACACCACTCTATCACACTGCATGGGTTCAGAAGCTGGTTCACAAGGCAACACCATTCCACGCATACTTCTCCGCTCACGCAAACGTCCGTCAATTTGAATCGCTAATGACATAGAATCATTGAGACCAGAGGGGACAGGGAATCCCACCATAACATCCTTTACATTATCTGACAGACCCTTCCGGAAAAGGGCTGCCAAAGCGTCGTCATTCCATTTGGTCAGGACTGCCCACCTACGGAATCTCTGACAGTATAACTCAGCGTTATAAAGCCCCTGATTTAATGCCAACAAGGCTTTTTCAGCTTGATCAGTGACATTAGGCTCATCGTACAATAACCCCAAAGCCTGAAAAAATGCATCAACATCACTCAAAACAGGATCCCCAGGTGTCAGGGAAAAAGCCCAATCCTGAGGATCGCCGCGCAGGAGAGAAATGATAATTTGAACCTGCTGCGCTGCGTTCCCTGAGGACTTAGATTTTAAGGCAAAAAACAATTTACAATTATTTTTGAAATTCTGAAACTTAGCTCGATCCCCTAAAAACAAATCTGGCATGGGAATCCTAGATTCCACAACAGGCAACCTAGCAAGATAGGTAGCAATACTCCGAACCTCAGCGGCAAGCTGATCCACACGGCCAGACATCTGTGCAAACTCCATTGAGAGAAAAGATCCTCCCCAGCACCCAAAGATACAGAGGGAAAAAAAAATGCAACAAACAGGAAAATATCTCTGACAAATCTGACAACCTTTTTTCTTTCACAATATTTTTTTTTCCCTTCTGTGAGTACCATACAATTTTCAATTTTTGGGCCGGTGATACTGTTATGCTTCGGCAGCTGAGGAGTGCAGGCAAAAAAGGCAATACACCAGAGCAGTTGGAATCTATGAGATTGCAGTACCCTGACTAACCACCACAACTAGAGGCAGCCGTGGAGCGTTCCTACATTGGTCCTAGACGCCTCGTCACAGCCTGAGAAACTAACTACACCTAAAGATAGAAAGAGGAAAGCTATCTGCCCCGGAGCAGAACCCCAAAGATAATAGAAAGCCCCCAAACAAGTAATGGCGGTTAGACAAGATGAAATACTGACACAGAAAGAAAATAGTATGAGCAAACGCTGGGGCCCAAACTAACTAAATAGAAAAGGATAGGAAGGGTACTTACTGCAATCCCAGAAAACCCTGAAAAGCACCAACTCTACTAATTTCAAAAACACCTGAGATCACACGACCTCTTCCACCTAAATTAGTTCTCTGGTGTAACAAAATCAAAACAGCAGCCACTGAAAAAACTGGAAAAAGCAAAAGTACAAACATCAGTGGCTGAACTAAACTGAGAGGGCAAAAGCCCCCGGAGGGGACCCTGAAGGCCCCCACAGAAGTGCAGGACAAAATGCAAAAATATAGCACAAAAACAAAAAGAAGAAAATGTCTTATCTGTTAGCAGGAGATGCAGACAAGACACAGCAGGCTACAAGGGAAACAGGAATGAAGGATTCAGACCAGAACAATTGATCACCGGCAACCCTGATGGGAAGGTGACTCCCTTATATAAGACCAGTCAGTAACACCTGATTCCCAGTCCTCACAATCTTCACTGGACAGACCAGCACCGCTTGTAACCACCAGAGGAAGCCTCTGCTCAGAACTCATCTCAAACCCATTCACAACAGTTGGGGCAATCGCTTCCTCAGAGCTGCTACCACCACCTTCCTGTTCCTCACGCCATGTTGGGTCTTGGACCTCATCATCTCCACTAACCTCTTACAACACCTGCTGCTCTTGGGTGGTCTGGCCACCACCATGCTCAACAGAAACTGGCACCTGAGTCTCATCATCATCAGATGCGTTCTGCGGTGTGCTGACCATCGGCACTGTCTCACCCGCCTCTTCAGATTCAGAGAGACACAGCTGTTGCGCATCACTGCATACTCCCTCTTCTTCACATTCCAGAATGCTGCTTGGCTGGGTCCCTGTTTGCAAACCAACAGATTCTGAGAACAGAAGCAGAGACTCAGCTGGCTCCTGTACAGAACTCTCTGACTGACTGGGCAATTTGGCAGGCGGTGAAGAGACAGATGGTTGCTCAATAGTGCTGTGGTCCTGAGAGGAGGTGGAAGCAATTGAAGTCGATGCATTGGACCCTGGGCTCCAACACCGCCAGTTGTTGCCTGTAAGTGCTGTTAGCACAGTCAACACTTGCTCCTGTGTTACTGGTGTTGAGTAATGGCAGCTGTTCCCCTGCTGTGTGTACGACAAAAAGTCATGCTGCCTCCACCCTGTCCTCCTCTCATCCCTGGGCTCCAACACCGCCAGTTGTTGCTCGGAAGTAATTGGCACGGGTACTGACTCATGCCCACCCTGGTTACAGCACGACAGCTGTTTCCTGGCAGTGTCAACGTAAATTAGCCTCCAATAAGTTGTCCTGTCATGTTGCATTCCGGTTATCCGACTCTATGGTGCCTGCAGTTTAGGTGATTCCTATGTGTGCTGTGGGATATGTAAATAAAGGCTCTTTCCGTTGTGAAAATAGGACAAGCACCCACTGTAGGACTGTGTGATTCGGTAACTGCAGACGGCTTGCGGCCTGTCAACTTACATTTTCATGGGTGCCTTATGGTACCCGTCCGCGTTCCAGTACCGTCAGCTGGTTCTCCGCAGTGCCTTTGGCCTAGGTGCCTCCATCTCAGTATCCGAGTTCCAGCAACGTCTGCTGGTCCTTGGTAGTGCTTTGGAGCACAGGTACCTCCTGCTTAGTAACCGTGTCCCAGTAACGTCAGCTGGTCCTCGGTTGTGCCATTGGCTCTTTTCCTTCTGCTGCCCCTCCGGGTTCCAGCACAGTCAGCTGGTCCTCGTTACTTGCATTGGCTCTTGTACCTTATGCTACCCGTCCGGGTTCCAGTAACGTCAACTGGTTCTCGGAAGTTAGACGACCCTAAAGACCACCCCGAAGAAGATGACGACCCCAAGGACGACGAGCATCAAGCCAACCAGCCTGAACACCATCACAAAGAAGAAATATAAGATTACCCAGAAGAAGATCACCAACAGGAAAAAGAAGGTTACGACAAACTACAAGATACAGAACAAGAGACAGAAGAATAATAAGCAGAAGATCAAAAAGCAGAAGAACATGAAGTATAAGACCAAAATGAAGAGCAAAATATATGCTCTAAATTCTAAGCAGAAGAAGACTAAGCAGTGTATGGGGGTGAGTCCGTTCCTCCTCGTGGTGCCCCTGGAAACTGCCTGCTGCTGCAGGCTAAACTGAACACGGACAAATACTGTTGTAATTTAAATCTTTTGTGACAGCAAGAACGGAAGGATGAAAAATTCATACTTTGACAGATTACAAATACAGGAATCTCTGTCACAAATAAGAATATGATGAAGAAGATGAAGAGGAAGAAGATGAAAATGTAGAATATGAAGAAGAATAATAGTTTAATAAGAACAATATGAGTAATGTTAACAAAAAGATGAATAACAAGAAGTTTACTAAGAAGATAAAGAAGGTGAAGATGAAGAATAATTTTATGACAAAGATGATGCTGCTGAAGATTATGAAGGAGAAAATGTGTCAAAAGTTAAAAAGGTGAAGAGCATGGAAGTTGTGAAACATACATATTTGCCAAAATAGAAAAAAGGTTAACAACATAGTCAATTTCTTCGTCAATCCAAACGTATTTCCAAAAAAAAATTTTTAATGCTATTCCATTGGATTGGGTTAAACATGTATGCCTTTAATGTCTCCTCAACCTCCCCCAATACATTCTACATTACTCTTTGTTGTTTTCCTTCATGTACAATTTTACCAACAAGGCAAGAATGGGTTTTTTTTAATTCCGATATTTTGTTCCCATAGACTTACATTGGATTTCCGGTATCGGTATCGGGTATCGCCGATATTTTTGGGGTATCGGCGATACCATTCCGATTCCGATACTTTTGGATATCGGAAAGTATCGCTCAACTCTAGTGATCACTGAACAATCAAGCGTTTCATGGAAAATAGCCAACTGGGTCGCAAGAAGCGTGTTGATAAAAAAAGGCTCAAAATAACTGCCCATAAATTGAGGAAAATGAAGCGTGAAGCTGCCAAGATGCCATTTGCCACAAGTTTTGCCATATTTCAGAGCTGCAACGGTACTGGAGTATCAAAAAGCACAAGGTGTGCCATACTCAGGGACATGGCCAAGGTAAGGAAGGCTGAAAAACGACCACCTTTGAACAAGAAACATAAGATAAAACATCAAGACTGGGCCAAGAAATATATTAAGACTGATTTTTGTAAGGTTTTATGGACTGATGAAATGAGAGTGACTCTTGATGGGCCAGATAGATGGGCCCGAAGCTGGATCAGTAAAGGGCAGAGAGCTCCACTCCGACTCAGACGCCAGCAAGGTGGAGGTGGGGTATTGGTATGGACTGGTATCATCAAAGATGAACTTGTGGGACCTTTTCGGGTTGAGGATGGAGTGAAGCTCAACTCCAGACCTACTGCCAGTTTCTGGAAGACACCTTCTTCAAGCAGTGGTACAGGAAGAAGTCGGCATCGTTCAAGAAAAACATGATTTTCATGCAGGACAATGCTCCATCACATGCATTCAAATACTCCACAGCGTGGCTGCCCAGTAAAGGTCTAAAAGAAGAAAAAATAATGACATGGCCCCCTTGTTCACCTGATCTGAACCCCATAGAGAACCTGTGGTCCCTCATAAAATGTGAGCTCTACGGGGAGGCAAAACATTACACCTCTCGGAACAGTGTCTGGGAGGCTGTGGTGGCTGCCGCACGCAATGTTGATCATAAACAGATCAAGCAACTGACAGAATCTATGGATGGAAGGCTTTTGAGTGTCATCATAAAGAAAGTGGCTATGTTGGTCACTGTTTTTTTGTTTGCTTTTGAATGTCAGAAATGTATTTTTCTAAATTTTGTGTTGTAATATTGGTTTACCTGGTGAAAATAAACAAGTGAGATGGGTTTATATTTGGTTTTTATTAAGTTGCGTAATAATTCTGCACAGTAGAGTTGAGCAAAACAGGTCATTCATTTTCAAAAATCGCCGATTTTCGCCAAAGTTGGGTTTCATAAAACAAAACCCGACCGTTGGGTGAGTTCGGTCACGTGTTCGGCGACCATATTGCTGGAGTCGGTATTCCTCTACACTTTAAGCGCCTTTTCTCGGCCAATTAGCAAGGACGCAGGCTGTGGGCAACGTGATGACATAGCAGGCGGCCAGCACCATCTTAGAGAATGGCATTGCAGTGATTGGCTGACTTTCAGTGGCGTCACAGTGCATATAAAAGACAAAAAACCTGACTGGCACTTCCAGACTAATGTGAACTAGGTGCAAACCAAAGGGAGCTACCCTCATGTAAAACATCCAAAAAAAGGCTGCACTCAAGCATACTAAAGCATGACAACATAGAATACATGAAATTTTGAATAGCAATATGGCTTTGGAATATAAGGAAAAATTTGAGACGCTTAGTATAAACATTTGGCCAAACATTTTAAAGCCCAACAACCATCGTCAAGGTGGTCTCAATTCTGTTGAGTCCCTAACCTAATGTGAACCTACCTCTATTAGGCTGATATCTGAATTTCTGGGTGAATATGCACCTCTGTCAGTAATGCCTGCATTTATGGGTAAAGTAGGGACCTGGTGTAATTAAAATCACCACCTGGTGGGGGCGGAGTGCTCGGTCAGCAAGCTAACATTCAAAAGACAAAAAACCTGACTGGCACTTCCAGACTAATGTGAACTAGGTGCAAACCAAAGGGAGCTACCCTCATGTAAAACATCCAAAAAAAGGCTGCACTCAAGCATACTAAAGCATGACAACATAGAATACATGAAATTTTGAATAGCAATATGGCTTTGGAATATAAGGAAAAATTTGAGACGCTTAGTATAAACATTTGGCCAAACATTTTAAAGCCCAACAACCATCGTCAAGGTGGTCTCAATTCTGTTGAGTCCCTAACCTAATGTGAACCTACCTCTATTAGGCTGATATCTGAATTTCTGGGTGAATATGCACCTCTACAGTGCATATAAAATCCCTCAGCGCAGACAGCCATTTTACAACTGCCGAACTCAGTGTAGGGGAAGGTGGCTGGCAGTGCATCTGAGCATGGAGAGCGTTAGGCAGGGCCTAAACAAAAAAAAAAACTTTGTGCTGATAGCGATTAGCTGTACAGTGACTGTGCAGCGAGAGGGGAGGATTTTAATGTGTGCAGCAACGCTGGTTGTTAGGCTGCATGCCTGCCAGTGACGCTGTAGAAATTGCTTGATTGGAGCATCACATCTGAATACTAGGCTGCTTGACTGTGATAAGGGGGCAATTAATTTGGTGGAGTAGTCCAGCTGCCTGGCACTGACAGTGTACAAATTGCTTGACTGGAGCAACACATCAGATTACTAGGCTGCCTAACTGTGATAAAGGAGCAATTAATTTGGTGGAGTAGTACAGCTGCCTGGCCCTGACAGTGTACAAATTGCTTTAGTGGAGCATCACATCTGAATAGTAGGATGCCTGACTGTGATAAGGGGGCAATTAATTTGGTGGAGTAGTTTAGCTGCCTGGCCCTGACAGAGTACAAATTGCTTTAGTGGAGCATATATCTGAATAGTAGGCTGCCTGACTGTGATGAGGGGGCAATTAATTTGGTGGAGTAATACAGCTGCCTGGCCCTGACGGTGTACAAATTGCTTTAGTGGAGCATCACATCTGAATAGTAGGCTGCCTGACTGTGATAAAGGGGCAATTAATTTGGTGGAGTAGTACAGCTGCCTTGCACTGACAGTGTACAAATTGCTTTAGTGGAGCATCACATCTGAATAGTAGGCTGCCTGACTGTGATAAGGGGGCAATTATTTTGGTGGAGTAGTACAGCTGCCTTGCCCTGACAGTGTACAAATTGCTTTAGTGGAGCATCACATCTGAATAGTAGGCTGCCTGAGTGTGATAAAGGGGCAATTAATTTGGTGGAGTAGTACAGCTGCCTGTCCCTGACAGTGTACAAATTGCTTTAGTGGAGCATCACATCTGAATAGTACAGTCTT
>JARQOD010000006.1:150495493-150519933 GCA_033576555.1 Oophaga sylvatica | reverse complement strand
GGGACAAACAATTTCCCAACAGGGCAGCGTTCAGGTTTATCCTCTTGAAATTCCTCCAGAGCAAGTCTCAAATTGGGAGAGATAGCGGAAAGAACCACACCCTCCTTCAGAATAACAGCAGGCTCAGTTACCTCAGGAGAATCCGCAAAGAAACTCCTCGAGAGGGCATCCGCCTTAACATTCTTAGTTCCCGGGAGAAAAGAGACCACAAAATTAAAACGTGAGAAAAACAAGGCCCACCTGGCCTGTCTAGGATTAAGTCACTTGGCTGATTCGAGATAAACCAGGTTCTTATGGTCAGTGAGGACCACCACCTGATGTTTGGCTCCTTCCAGCCAATGTCTCCACTCTTCAAAAGCCCACTTCATAGCCAATAACTCCCGATTTCCCACATCATAATTACGTTCAGCTGGGGAAAATTTTCGAGAGAAGAAGGCACAAGGGTTACTCTTAGAGGTCTCTGGATCCCTTTGGGAAAAAAACGCACCTGCACCAATCTCAGAAGCATCAACCTCCACCTGAAATGTGAGAGAAGCATCAGGTTGCCGTAGAACAGGAGCAGAAGTGAATCTCTGCTTAAGCTCCTGAAACGCCGAACTGCCTCAGGAGACTAATTCACTGCATCAGAACCCTTTTTGGTCAAATCAGTTAGTGGTTTCACAATACCAGAGAAGTTACCTATAAATTTACGATAAAAATTAGCAAAACCCGAAAATCTCTGAAGAGCCTTCAATGTAGTGGGTTGAACCCAATCACAAATGGCCTGAACTTTGACCGGGTCCATTTCAATAACAGACGGAGACAAAATGAATCCCAGAAATGAAACCTTCTGTGCGCCAAAAAGACATTTTGATCCCTTCACATACAGTGCATTTTCTCTCAAAATCCGGAATACCTTCCGAACATGTTCCACATGAGAATCCCAGTCATTGGAAAAAATCAAGATATCGTTCAAATAAACGATCAGAAATTTATCCACGAAATCCCTGAAAATATCATTCATAAAGGATTGAAGACTGAAGGAGCATTACTGAGCCCAAAAGGCATAACTAGGTACTCAAAATGCCCCTCTGGAATATTAAATGCCATCTTCCATTCATCATCATGCTTGATGCGAATAAGAATATACGCCCCCCTGAGGTCAAGCATGGTAAACCAACTAGCACTTTTCACTCTGAAAAATAGGTCAGAAATCAAAGGTAACGGATATTGGTATTTAACCCCTCTCTGCCATTGGACGTACTATCCCGTCCATAAAACCCCTGCCAATCTGTCCATGGACAGGATAGTACGTCCAAGGTGATCAACTGCGCTTCCGGGGGGAGCGCAGCTGATCGCCGCCGGGTGTCAGCTGATTATCACAGACCGTCACAGATTGTCACGGACCGCTCCTGGCACATTAACCCCTGGAACACCACGATCAGACATGATCGCAGTGTACCGGGGGCACAGGGGAGCATCGCGCAGGAGGGGCCTCCCTGCATGCTCCCCTGTGGCCCTCAGAACAGCCCGATGTGACCGCGCTGTTCTGAAAGCCTCTTCATTGCAGGACCCCGGATCCAAGATGGCCGCCGGGTCCTGCAGGGATGCGGCTTCCTCAGCGCCTGCTGAGAGCAGGCGCTGAGGAAGCATCCTGCACTGCCTGTGAGACCAGGATCTGATAAAATACAGTGATGTCCCACCCTGGGACAAAGTAAAAAAGTTAAAAAAATCAAAATCACAAGTGTAAAAAAAAAATTTCAAAATAAAGGAAAAAAAAATTCCCCAATAAATACTTTTCTTCCTGTAAATAAGAAAACAAAACAATAAAAGGACACATATTTGGTATCGCCGTGTCCGTAACAACCCCCCCTATAAAACTGTCCCACTAGTTAACCCCTTTAGTAAACCCCTTAAAAAAAAAACAAAGCAAAAAATCAATGCCTTATCATCATACCGCCAAACAAAAAGTGGAATAACACGCGATCAAAAAGATCGATATAAACAAACATGCTACCGCTGAAAACGTCATCTTGTCCCGCAAAAAATGAGCTGCCATACAGTATCATCAGCAAAAAAATATAAAAGTTATAGCTCGCAGAATAAAGCGATGCAAAAATAATTATTTTTTATATAAAATTGTTTTTATTGTATAAAAGCACCAAAACCTAAAAAAATGATATAAATGAGGTATTATCGTAATCATACTGACCCTAAGAATAAAACTGCTTTATCAATTTTACCACACGTGGAACGGTACACACCACCCCAAAAGTAATTCATGAATTGCTGATTTTTGTTCATTCTACACTTGCAAAAATCGAAATAAAAAGCGATCAAAAATGTCACATGCTCAAAAATGGTACCAATAAAAATGTCAACTCGTACCGCAAAAAATAAGACCTCACATGACTATGTGGGCCAAAATATGCAAAAATTATAGCTCTCAAAATGTGGTGATGCAAAAACTATTTTTTGCAATAAAAAGCGTCTTTTAGCGTGACAGCTGCCAATCATAAAAACCCGCTATAAATAGTAAATCAAACCCCCCTTTATCACCCCCTTAGTTAGGGAAAAATAATAAAATTAAAAAAATGTATTTATTTCCTTTTTCCCATTAGGGTTAGGGTTGGGGTTGTGCCTAAAGTTAGGGTTAGAGTTGCGCCTAATGTTAGGGTTAGGGTTGGGATTAGGGTTAGGGGTGTGTTAGGGTTAGGTTTGTGGTGAGGGTCATGGTTAGGGTTGGGACTAGGGATAGGGTGTGTTGGGGTTAGGGTTGGAGTTAGAATTGGGGGGTTTCCATTGTTTAGGCACATCAGGTTCTCTCCAAATATGACATGGCGTCTGATCTCAATTCCAGCCAATTCTGCGCTGAAAAAGTCAAATGGTGCTCCTTCACTTCTGAGCTCTGCCATGCGCCCAAACAATAGTTTACTCCCTTATATGGGGTATCAGCATACTCAAGACAAATTGCACAATAACTCTTGGGGTCCAATTTCTCCTGTTACCCTTGGGAAAATAAAAAATTGGTTGTGAAAATATCATTTTTGTAAAAAAAAATGATTTTTTTTGTTTTTACGGCTGTACGTTATAAACTTCTGTGAAGCACTTGGGGGTTCATAGCGCTCACCACACATCTAAATAAGTTCCTTGTGGGGTCTATTTTCCAAAATGGGGTCACTTGTGGGGGGTTTCCACTGTTTAGGCACATCAGGGGCTCTCCAAATGCGACCTGACGCCCGCAGACCATTCCATCAAAGTTTGCAATCCAAAACGTCACTACTTCCCTTCCGAGCCCTGATGTGTGCCCATACAGTAGTTTTTTCCCACATATAGGGTATCAGCGTACTCAGGACAATTGGACAACAGCTTTTGGCATCCAATTTCTCCTGTTACCCTTGGGAAAATAAAATATTGGGGGCGAAAAAATCTTTTTTGTAAAAAAAAAAGATTTTTTATTTTTACTGCTGTATGTTATAAACTTCTGTGAAGCACTTCGGGGTTCAAAGTGCTCACCACACATCTAGATAAGTTCCTTGGGGGGTCTATTTTCCAAAATGGGGTCACTTGTGGGGGGTTTCCACTGTTTAGGCACATCAAAGGCTCTCAAAATGCGACATGATGCCCGCAGACCATTCCATCAAAGTCTGCAATCCAAAACGTCACTACTTCCTTCCGAGCCCCGACGTTTGCCAATAAAGTAGTTTTCTCCCACATATTGGGTATCAGCATACTCAGGACAAATTGGACAACAACTTTTGGGGTCCAGTTTCTCCTGTTACCCTTGGGACAATAAAAAGTTGGGGACTAAAATATCATGTTTGTGGAAAAAATATGATTTTTTTATTTTCATGCTCGGGCGTTAAAAACTTTAGTGAAGCACTTGAGGGTTCAAAGTTCTCACCACACATCTAGATGAGTTCCTTGAGGGGTCTAGTTTCCAAAATGGTGTCATTTGTCGGGGGTTTCCGCTGTTTAGGCAGATCAGGAGCTCTCCAAACACGACATGGCGTCCAGCCAATTCTGCGTTGAAAAAGTCAAACGGCGCTGCTTTCCTTCCAAGTTCTGCCATGCACCCAAACAGTGGTTTACCCCCACATATGGGGTATCAGCGTACTCAGGACAAATTGCACAATAACTTTTGGAGTCTTGTTACCCTTTGGAAAATAAAAATTGGGGTAAAAAGATCATTTTTTTGAAAAAAATATGATTTTTAATTTTACGGTTCAACGTTATAAACTTGTGTGAAGCACTTGGGGGTTCAAATTGCTCACCACAGATCTAGATAAGTTCCTTATGGGGTCCAGTTTCCAAAATGGGGTCACTTATGGGGGTTTCCACTGTTTAGGCACATCAGGGGCTCTCCAAATGCAACATGGCATCCAATCTCAATTCCAGCCAATTTTGGTTGGAAAAAGTCAAATGGTGCTCCTTCCATTCAGAGCTCTGCCGTATGCCCAAGCAGTGGGTTCCGCCCCCCACATATGGGGTATCAGCGTACTCAGGACAAATTTGACAACAACTTTTGTGTTCCAATTATTTCTCCTGTTACCCTTGGGAAAATAAAAAATTGGTGACTAATAGATAATTTTTGTCGGAAAAAAATAGGATTTTTTATTATCATGCCCGGGCATTATAAACTTGTGTGAAGCACTTGGGGGTTCAAAGTGTTCACCACAGATCTAGATAAGTTCCTTAGGGGTCTAGTTTCCAAAATGGGGTCACTTGTGGGGGGGTTTCCACTGTTTAGGCTCATCTGGGGCACTGCAAACGGAACATTGCCCCCAACAACGTCTGCTATTGTGAATATGCTGGAGGCGGCTTCTGAGCTGGGACTCTCTCCGGTGATTGCTGAGGGTAATGAACTGATTAATGAATGGCCTTCAGCTGGCGCTGAATGGTAGGATATGGGTTGCCTGATTTCCCAGCAGCCTTGCCGGTTATCAATTGTTCTTCTGGTCTTGCTTGAAGCACTGCTAGTTTCCTGCTCTCCTTCATATAAGTGTTTGCTGTTTTTTTTTCTCTGTTTGATTTTCTCTGCTTGTTTGCTGCCTGCAGTGGACTGCAGCCTGTCCCCTTTTGGGGCCTGGCACTGCAATTGTGCTCCGTTTGTGTCTGCACTTTTGCTTTGCTCTTTTGTTACTTTTAATTTGCTGAATAACGTTTTGTTACACCAGAGATCTGATTTAGGTGGAAGAGGTCGTGTGATCTCAGGTTTTTTGGCAATCAGAAGTGTTCGTATTTTGTTAGGGTTTCTGTTGGATTACAGTCAGAATTCTTTCCTGTATTTTTCTGTCTAGACAGATTGGGCCCCAGCATTTGCTCATTCTATTTTCTGTCTGTGTCCGTGCTTTCTTCTTGTCTAACCGCCATTACATTTTGGGGGCTTCCTATTTTCTTTGGGGATCTGCTCCGGGGCTGATAGCTTTTATCTTTCTGCCTTTAGGTGTAGTTATCTCTCAGGCTGTGACGAGGCGTCTAGGATCAACGTAGGAAGGCTACACGGCTACCTCTAGTTGTGTGGTTAGTTCAGGTTACTGCAATCCAATAGGTTCCAGCCTCTCTGGTATATTACAGCTTTTGCTATTTTTTGCCATTTCTCCTCAGTTACCGAAACATAACAGTCTGCATTCCAAAACGTTATTACTTCCTTTCCAAGCTCTGCCGTGCGCCCAAACAGTTTCCCCCCCACATATGGGATATCAGCGTACTCAGGACAAATTGCATAATAACTTTTGGGGTCCAATTTCCTTGGGAAAAATCAAAAATTTGGGACTAAAAAATCATTTTTGTGGAAAATTGTTTTTTTTTTTTTTCACACCCAGGCATTATAAACTTTTGTGAAACACTTGGGGGTTCAAAGTGCTCACAACAGATCTAGCTAAGTTCCATAGAGGGTCTAGTTTCCAAAATGGTGTTACTTGGGGGGTTTCCACTGTTTAGGGGAGGCTCTCCAAACACGACATGGCGTCCAATCTCAATTCCAGCCAATTTTGGTTTGAAAAAGTCAAACGGCGCTCCATCCCTTACGAGCTCTGCCGTGTGCCCAAACAGTGGTTTTCCCCAACATATGGGGTATTGGCGTACTCAGAAGAAATTGCACAACTACTTTATCTGTCTATTTTCTCCTTTTACCCTTGTGAAAATAAAAAAAGTTTGTAAAAGATCATTTTTGTGACTAAAAAGTTAAATATTCATTTTTTCCTTCCAGTTGCCTCAGCTCCTGTGAAGCACCTGAAGGGTTAATAAACTTCTTGAATGTGGTTTTGAGTACCTTGAGATGTGCAGTTTTTAGAATGGTGTCACTTTTGGGTATTTTCTGCCATATAGACCCCTTAGAGTGACTTCAAATGTGAGGTGGTCCCTAAAAAAAATGGCTTTGTAAATTTTGTTGTAAAAATGAGAAATCGCTGGTCAACTTTAAACCCTTATATTTTCCTACCAAAAAAAATTTGGGTTCCAAAATTGTGCTGATGTAAAGTAGAAATGTGGGAAATGGTATTTCTTAACTATTTTATGTGACATATTTCTCTGTTTTAAGGGAATAAAAATTCAAAGTTTAAAAATTGCAAAATTTTCCAAAATTTCGCCTTATTTGCATTTTTTTCAAAAATAAACGCAAGTTATATCGAAGAAATTTTACCATTAACGTGAAGTACAATATGTCACGAGAAAACAATCTCAGAATCGTGAAGATCCGTTGAAGCGTTCCAGAGTTATAACCTCATAAAGGGACAGTGGTCAGAATTGTAAAAATTGGCCCGAAAAATATTTAGAGTTGAGAGTCCTCAGTGGTTGATACCTTTTAATGGCTAACTGAAAAGATGGTAACAAATTGCAAGCTTTCGAGACTACTCAGGTCTCTTCATCAGGCTGAAAATTGGCCCGATCATTAACGTGCAAACCACCCTTGGGGGTGAAGGAGTTAATAGTGATCTTATTCAGGAGAGGATAGTCAATACTCGGCCTCAATGAACCATCCTTTTTGGCCACAAAGAAAAAGCCGGTGACCAAGGGTGAAGAGGATGGTCTGATATGACTCTTTTCTATAGACTCATTGATATAAGATTGCATAGCATCATGCTCAGGTACAGATAAACTAAAGAGCCGACCCTTAGGAAATTTACAACCAGGTACCAACTCAATAGCGCAATCATAGCTCCTGTGAGGAGGTAAGAATGCAGACTTAATCTCACTAAACACATCAGAAAAATCAGTCAAACAGTCAGGGACATCTTGAGACTGGGAAGAGCCAGAAAAAACAGGAGTGTCAGTTCGAACACATTGGCAACCCCAACTGGTCACAGACACAGATTTCCAATCCAAAACAGGATTATAAGTCTGTATCCAAGGAAAACCCAGTACAATAATGTCATGTAAATTATGTAACACCAAAAATTTGCAATTCTCTTGGTGGTCCGGGTCAACCCGCATTATCACCTGGGTAGAAAACTGGGGTTTATTCTCCGCCAAAGGAGTAGAATCAATGCCCAGCAAAGGATTAGACTTCCGCAGGGGTATCATGGGAAAACCACAACGTTTGGCAAAATCAAAATCCATCAGGTTTATAGCTGCTCCTGAATCAACAAAAGCCTGAGCCGAAAATGTGGACATGGAGTAAATCAAGGTAACAGTCAACAGAAAATTAGTCTGAACACTACCCAAAACAACTGAGCACGCAAAATGTCTTCCCCTCTTGGGGCAGATGGAAAAAGTATGAGAAGCGTCACCACAGTAGAAACACAACCTATTACGCTTTCGAAACTCATGACGCTGTGCCCCAGAAGTCACTCCATCACATTGCATGGGCTCAGAGGCTGGCTCGCAAGGCAACACAATCTCATGCATATTTCTGAGCTCACGCATACGTCTGTCAATTTGAATAGCTAATGACATAGAGTCATTGAGACCAGAGGGAACAGGAAATCCCACCATAACGTCTTTTACAGTCTCTGCCAGACCCTTCCGAAAAAGAGCTGCAAGAGCATCATCATTCCATTTAGTAAGGACTGCCCACTTTTGGAATTTCTGACAGTACAGCTCAGCGGCTTCATGACCCTGATTTAATGCCAATAAGGTTTTTTCAGCTTGATCAGTAACATTAGGTTCATCGTACAATAACCCCAGAGCCTGAAAAAACACATCAACATCATTCAAATCAGGATCCCCAGGTGTCAGGAAAAAGGCCCACTCCTGAGGGTCGCCGTGCAACAGGGAGATGACAATTTGAACCTGCTGTGCCGCGTTCCCTGAGGACTTAGGCTTCAAAGCAAAAAACAACTTACGGTTATTTTTAAAATTCAAAAATTTAGACCGATCCCCCAAAATCAAATCTGGCATGGGGATCCTAGGTTCCACAACCGACAACCTAGCGAGATAGGTAGCAATACTCCGATCTTCAGCAGCAAGCTGCTCCACACGATCAGACACATGCTTGACTTCCTTTGGAGAAAAAATTCCTCCTCAGCGCCAAGAGAAAAAGAGGGGAAAATGAAGCAAACCAAAAAAAAAAAAAATTTCTGACAACCCTTTTTTTTGTCTGACAACTTTTTATTTTTTATGTTTCCCTTCTGTTGAGGACCATAGAATTTTCAGTAAGGTCGTTGATTCTGTTATGTTTTGGTAGCTGAGAAGGGCAGGAGCCAAAAACCGCAAAGGCAGCCAAACACCAGAGAGGTTGGTATGTCATAGATTGCAGACCCCTAAACTAAACACACAACTAGAAGCAGTCGTGGAACATTCCTACGGTGCCCTAGACGCCTCGTCACAGCCGGAGAGATTAGCTACCGATGTAGATGGAAAGAGGAAAGCTAACTGCCCCGGAGTAGAGCCCCAATGTACTAGTAAGCCCCCAAACATATAATGGCGGTTAGACAAAAGGAAAACACGAACACAGACAGAAAATAGAATGAGAATACGCTGGGGCCCAAAACTGTCTTGATAGGATAGTACAGGAGAGAATACTGTCTGCAACCCAACAAAAACCCTAGGAAAAATTCCAACACTTCTGATTCCAAAAATGCTGAGACCACATGGTCTCGACCACCTATATCAGTTCTCTGGTGTGAATACGCAGCTACCTAGCAGAAAAATATCACAGGAACTGAGCACAAGTGCAAATAGAAAAAGAGAATAAAGACCAGCGCTAGCCCCCCAAAGGGGACCCGGCTGAACTCAAAAGCAAGGCAACAAAAACAATGGAAATCAAACCACAGAAAAAAACAGAAAGTAACTTATCTGAATGATAGCAGGAGACAGCAGAAAAGCAAGCTGAATTCTAACCTAGACCAAGAAGTAACAATTGATCACCGGCGAGGATCATGGGAGGCCAGCTCACTTATATCAGGCCAGTTTGTCCTCCCTGACAACCAATCATCGATTGCAGGTGTAGGATTCTTGCTGTTCAACATAGGTTTAATACCCTCAGCAACCACCAGAGGGAGACTCAGCTCCGAAGTCGTCTCCAACACGTTCACAACAGCAAAGATTATCTGTAAGAAGCGCGGAAGGACCTTTAGCCGAGGGAAAAATGTCAGAAATTTGAATACCAGTTGCATGCTTATACATTTAATGAACATGCACTTGCAAGCGTGGACGGACTACAAAACCTACAAATCCCCCCCCCCCAGGGCCAGGGTCAGCACGTGGCGCACCCTGGCAAGTGCTGGTTCCCTGAGCATGTGGGGAGGCCGACTCGTGGGCGATGGCACTGGCACAAGGCCCCTCATAGTAAAAAAAAGTGTCTCTGATGGTGGGAGGGCCCACTTGCATCAGACACACCAGCGTACTATGAGGGGCCCTGTACCAGTGTCGTCGTCCACAAGTCAGCACCCCTGCTTGCTCAGGGCCCAAGCACTTGCATTACTTACCTCTCCATGCTCCACCGCTGTGACACTTTTCGCGTTTCTTGACAGTGACATTCAGGTTAGAGAGCGCGATGACATCACGTCTGTACGCCCTCTGCCTAAACAGTCCAAGTGCAGAGAGCTGTAAGATTGTGACACTGAGGAGTCCTGAGTAGAGCAGTGCACAGCGAGGAGAGGTATTTCATTTTTTTTAATGTTTGGAGCAATATATGGGGAGTATTATACACTGGAGAATTATATATGGGGCCTAGCATACACTTGAGCAGCATAGATAGGGCCCATCATACACTGGAGCATTGTAAATGGGGGACATCAGACACTGGAGCAGCATTTACAGGGCCCATTATACACTGGATCATTAATAATGGGGCCCATTATATATTGAAGCATGATTTTGGCCCATAAGACACTGGAGCATCATCCATGGGGCCCATCATACACTGGAGCATTCTAAATGGGGAAGATCAGACATTGGAGCAGCATCCATGGGGCCCATCATATACTGGAGCATTCTAAATGGGGCAGATCAGACACTGGAGCAGCATCCATGGGGCCCATCATATACTGGAGCATTCTAAAAGGGGGAAAACAGACACTGGAGCAGCATTTACGGGGACCATTACAATGGATCATTAATAATGGGGCCCATTATATATGGAGCGTGATTTTGGCCCATAAGACACTGGAGCATCATCCATGGGGCCCATCATATACTGGAGAATCATATGGGGTTTATTATTTATGGAGCATCATATAGGATATGGAGCATCATATGGGGCACATATGGGGCCTATTCTGTATGGAGCATTATATGGAGCCAATTCTGGATGGAGCAATATATGGGGCCCTCTCATATACTGTATGGAGCTTTATATGCGACTCATTATACTGTATGGAGCAATATGTGGGGCTCATTGTACTCTATGGGGACCGTCCTATACTTTATGGCACATTATATGGGGACTATCATATACTGGAGCAGTATGTGGAGCTCATCATATACTGTATGGAACATTATATGGGACCAATTATTCTGTATGGCGCAATATATGGGGCTCATTATTCTGTATGGTGCACTATGTGGTGGCCATAATACTGTATGGAGGAATATACTGTCCAGTTTTTGAGCTATTGTAGATTTTAACATAGATATCAGGCATGTCATGTAAGAAGTGAAGTATTTTTCATTGCGCTATACCTATATTTCTGTGCCGTATCGGATAATGATGAATTGTGGTATGTGTTAAAGGGGCCCACTGACACTTTGGCCCAGGGCACACGAAAACTGGGAGCCAGCCCTACCCCCCACAAGTTTTGCCAAATAACCCCCAGTTTTCAATGCTTAACTATTATAAAGTTAATTAAGGTTGCCCAGCTTAAGTAATATGAATTTATGTTGTTGGCATTGAAATGGGCACTGTAGGTGTGTTTACTGTCCTCCACTCCATGGCGACTTTGCTTCCCCATTGACTTGCATTGGGTTTCGTGTTTCAGTCGGACCTCCGACTTTTCCGGATAGTCGGCCAATTTAATTCGACCCGACTTTTGAGAAAGTCGGGATTCATGAAACCCGACTCGACCCTATAAAAGGGAAAGTCGCTCATCTCTAGTGAGCACAAAGAAGACTCTCGCTCTCATCTATCGTTAAAATTGGTGGGCTTCCCTCAGCCAGGATGTAATTTACTTTGTGGCCTCCTGCACGTCCTGTGCAAAAATCAAGATTCCAAGACAGTTACCCTCTGGTCTTCTTCAGCCTTTATCTATTACTGGAATTCCTTGGCAGCATATCGCCATGGATTTTATCACCGACTTACCTCTTCTTCTGGTTCTACAACTAGTTTGGTGGTTGTAGATCGATTTTTCAAAATGGCTTTTTTTGTTCCTCTGCCTGGGCTACCGTCGGCAGCTGAAGCTTTAATTTATCAGATATTCAGACTCCATGGACTCCGTCAGCGTATTGTGTCTGACCGAGGAGTTCAGTTTACGTCCCAATTCTGGAGAGCACTCTGTAAACTCATGGGCATATCTCTCGACTTCTCTTCTGCTTATCATCCACAGACCAATGGGCAGGTGGAACGCACCAATCAAGTTTTAACATGTTACCTGCGACATTTCTCTAACACCCATCATGACCATTGGGTCAGCCTTTTACCTTCGGCAGAGTTTGTCTACAACCACCCCAGCGAGTCTTCCACCAAGTCTCCATTCTCTGTTGTCTTTGGTCGACATCCTGGAGTGCCTCTAACTGTGACCCCTGCCTCAGGTGTACCCACAGAAGATGCTCTGTCCATGGAATTTTCTAAAATCTGGAAGGAGACCGAACAAGTGCTCAAAACAGCCAGTGGTCAAATGAAGGCATGCTGATAAATGGTGGATGGATCTCTCAACATATCATCCAGGTGATAAAGTTTGGCTCTCGTCTAAATACATTCGATTGAAGATTCCCTCTTACAAGCTGGGTCCTCGGTATATTGGTCCCTGCGAAGTCCAGGAACGCATTAATGACGAGGCCTACAAATTGAGGCTGCGTTCTTCACTCCGGATCCCGAATGCCTTCCATGTCTCTCTCCTCAATCCGCTTTTTCTTAATTGGTACCATTCTGCATCCCCTTCTATGACCCAGCCTATTGGGTCCGACAACGTTTTTGAGGTAAAAGATATTTTGGCCATGAAGAGGGTCAGAGGGAGAACCCTCTTTCTCATTGATTGGAAAAGTTTTAGTCCAGAGGAGAGATCGTGGGAACCATGAGAAAACATTAATGCTACTTGCATACTGGGGAGATTTCTAGCCTACCTCCGCAGGGTGAGGCGTAAGGGAGGGGTACTGTCAGGTCTGCGGCTGCTGCCGCGCCTGACCCTGCCATCGAGCCCGCCCTGTCTCCTCTTACTTACCACGCTGCTCCAGCGGCGCGTCTTCCTCCTGCTCCAGGGTCCCAGCATCTCCTCTCCGCTCAGTCGGCTGCGCGCCCGACGGCGGACCTGCGCATGCGCCTTAGGCCGCGGTCACCCAATCTGCTGGCTGTTTAAGGTATCACACCTAATCTGGACCATCTGTGGTCCAATCAGGTGCTGTAGTTGGCTATATCAGGCCGCCCTCCCTTAGTGGAGGTGCCTGATTATAGTCTGTGTCTGTGTGCATGTTTTTTGTGCACTTCAGCACTCTATTTAGTTCAGTCCTGAGGGGTTACCCTCTGCTCTAATTAACCCCTTTTTGTTTCTGTTCCCAGTGCTCTGGTCTTTGTCCTCGCCCCTGGTCCTCCGCTGTCCTGGTACTTCCTTTGTCTCCTGGTCCTCTCCTGCAGTTCCCGTTCCTCTCAGTCCTGGTCCTTTTCCTGTTCCTCTGGATTCACTCCAGTAACCCGTACCTGTTAGGTCTATATTGCTACTATCCCTCAGCCTTCGAGCCATTACGTTCCCAGCTTCACTACAAGCCTTTCCTCTTGGCACCAGCTGTCGCGGTACAGGACTCTCCCGGGCCTGCCCCTAATGGTCCCTGTGTAGGGGTCAGTTCCAACTGGTACGCTCACCCGGGGGTAGTTCAGTGCCGTGACCCAGAGGGTCCACTCCTGGAAGCTAGCCCTACTAGGTATCCCTGTCTTAGAGTAATTACTTGCATTAACCAAGAGATGGACAAGAATAACCATTCTCATCCAATAGCCATACACTGCCTCATCCACCAACAGGCGTTGTGTAGTAAATCACTGAAGTGGGACTGTTATGAAAATTGTGGTATCTTGTGTTAAGTTCTTTAGAGCTAATGCATTAAACCACAGACAATTTCAGTAATTTCTGTCTGAGTTAAATTTTGCCTATGAAGATGTTCTGTACCACACAGAAATCCGTTGACTGAGTCGAGGGAGAATTTTGAAACAATTCTATGACTTACTTCCAAAGATTACAGCTTTTCTGCTTTCAGAAAACAAAAAAATACCAGAGCTCAATGATGCCGAATGGAAATGGCACCTTGTCTTTCTGACAGATGCAACCGAGTTACTTAACATGTTAGAACACAAAAAAAAATTCCAGCTCAAGGCAAAGTGACTAAAATAGGACAATTTTATTGGACAACTGCAAAAAGAATGAAAAATTCATGTAAAAAATTCTTAATACAGAAAATATACACACCAGAGGAGAAGATCTATGCGTTTCAATTTAATAAAGTCTTATTCATGATCTAACCCAAGAGGCAATCCTCTTCTCTTTATATTTCACAAGTGGTGCTGATTGGATCAACAATAAAAAATGCAAATATGAAATGTTACATTGTTGAAAAACACTCAATATTCATATAATAAAAACATCCAATCAAGCTCTCAGCGAAACATTTTTTACAAATGACAGATTTAGTACAATTTTTTAGAAAATAGAGACATGTATACAAATAGTTAATAATGCTTAATAAGATCTAGCCTGGCATTCAAACCATGCAGTATTCTAGTTACTAATACAAACATCCTGTAGGTCTCTCGATTCAATAATTTCTGGTGCATGTTACCACCTCTGCGTGGCTTATAAATTTTTCAATAGCACAGAATTTGAAGCCAGACAAATTTCCTACTAAAGTCTATAATGAGGATTTTGAAAAATAGTGGTACTCTGTTTTAAGTCAATGTTCCCTTAAACTCATCTCTTTGATTAGTAAATATGAGGACATGGAGATTTGCAATATTAAAGAGGAGATTAAAAATTTACATTCTCCGGAGAAACACACCAGTGATAAAGATTTTAATTTTTATAATGGAAGATTAAAGTCCAATGCTGCTATAATTGAAATTCATATAATGGAAATCAAGAAAAATAAATTTAAAATAGACACAGAAGATTTTATCTCCAACAACGTTTATGCTTGGTATATCAAGCCACAATCTATTTTGAAAAAACGAATGAATAAACGGACTTTCAAAAATAGGGTTAGTTTCAAGGACCTGGAGCTTCCATCAGATATTTTGATCTCTACAACAGAGGACGTCTCTGATTCATCTACTGGATCTATGGAAAGTGCACGCTCGGATTCACAGAACATTACAGGAAATGTCTCTACCGCACATGCGATTCCAAAAAACGTAGGAGGAGGGCGAGTCGGAAGCACAGGAAAAGAGAGGTACCCTATTCGACAGAAGAACCACAAGCATTAGAGATTCCTGTATGGAATTTGTCAAGCTACATAGTATCTGAAGATCAAGTGTCAGTCCTGAGCAAGGGACTAGGTTTTTCTCCGACAGTAGGTTTTGATTTATTTAAAACATTACTTGATGTGAATAGGTTTGCACATAATCTAACGATAAAATGTCATTTTTCAGCTGATGATGAGACTAATTTTGTTGATGATAATCAAGATGTTATTACATTGAGAGATAATATTATTTCGTTCAGAGAACAAAAAGAGTTTTTGAATTTAAAAGCATTGGAAACAGTCATCCTTGAACCCTAAGTCATTAAATGATTCGTTTATTACCACTTAGCCGGAGTTTTACCCTTTGAAATTTAGACCAATGATATTAAACCAGTTTCAGGATCCTGCGGAAAAAGACCTGGTCAATTTACACAAGCTGGTTGTGGATTCAAATAATCATTTTTCTAATTTGACGTATAGAGAGAAAAAAGCTTTGAGAGATCTTAAAAGTAATGATGACATAGTTGTCAGGCAGTCAGACAAAGGTGGCACCCAGTTTTATATGGGATTCTAAATATGTTACAGCAATTTTTGATAAGTTTAATTGGAGAGGAGAATATGCTTGGCTAACCTGTGACGTTGTGGGTTTATACCCGTCTATTCCCCACTCTAAAGCAATGTCTAGTTTGAAGTATCATCTGAACATATATTCCACATATGATGAGAATATAAAAAAATGTTTGGTATTGGCAGTAGATTTTTTGTTAAACCATAATTATTTATCTTTTGATAGTAGTTGTTTTCAACAATGCACGGGGGTCAGCATGGGAGCTCGTTATTCACCATCCTTAGCAAATTTGGTAGTGGCAAAATGGGAAGAAGAATTTATCTTTGGTGAGAATATTAATGTCTGTACCCATATCACCATATATACTTGAGTATAAGCCGAGATTTTCAGCCCATTTTTTAGGGCTGAAAGTCCCCCTCTCAGCTTATACTTGAGTCATATATCGTGGGGGAGGGGGAGCTGGGGTGTCCTATATACTCACGCTCTCCTGGCGCGGTCTCTGCAGCCCCTGCTCTTCTCCCACGGTCTCCGGCGACTGTGTTCAGCCATCAGTGGTACCACTCATTAAAGTCATGAATATGCACATATTCATGACTTTAATGAGCGGTACCACGTGACCGCTGAACACAGGCGCCGGAGACCGTGGGAGAAGAGCAGGGGCTGCAGAGATCGCGCCAGGAGGGGGTGAGTATAGCGATATTCACCTGTCCGCATTCCACCGCTGCTCGCCGCTGTGTCCTCGTGTCCTCTAGCTGTGAATGTTCAGGTCAGAGGGCGTGATGATGTGGTTAGTGCGCGCCGCGCCCTCTGCCTGAGCATTCACTGCTGGAGGACCCAGAAAACAGCGGCGTGCAGTGGTGGAATGTGGAAATTTGAATATTGCAGGTGCCGGGGCCTGAGCCAGCGGTGACACTGGCACCTGTCCCCAATAGCACGCTGGTGTCCCCGCCTGCTCAGGACACCGGGACCTGGCCCCCAAAGACGAGAGGTGAGTATGTCTTTTTTTTTATTATTATTATTCGCAGGAGCATATGGGGGCACAATCTATGGAGCATCATATGGGGGCATAATACATGGGGCACAATCTATGGAGCATCATATGGGGTATAATACATGGGGCACAATCTATGGAGCATCATATGGGGCATAATACATGGGGCACAATCTGTGAAGCATCATATAAGGGCATAATACATGGGGCACAATCTATGGAGCATTATATGGGGGCATAATACAGTCATGGCCAAAAGTTTTGAGAATGACACAAATATAAATTTTTACAAAGTCTACTGCTTCACTTTTCTAATGGCAATTTGCATATACTCCAGAATGTTATAAAAAGTGATCAGCTTAACAGCAATTACTTGCACATTTCAACATCATTGCAGCCCTGCCTTAAAAGGACCAGCTAACCTCTTTCATTGATTGTTCCATTAACACAGGTGTGGGTGTTGATGAGGATTTGGCTGGAGATCAACCTGTCATGAATAAGTAAGAATGACACCACTGGACACTTTAAAAGAAGGCTGGTGCTTGGCATCATTGTTTCTCTTCTGTTAAACATGGTTATCTCTAAAGAAACACGTGCAGTCATCATTGCAATATACAAAAATGGCCTAACAGGGAAGAGTATCGCAGCTGGAAAGATTGCACCTCAGTCAACAATCTATCGCATCATCAAGAACTTCAAGGAGAGAGGTTCCATTGTTGCCAAAAAGACTCCAGGGCGCCCAAGAAAGACCAGCCAGCACCAGGACCGTCTCTTAAAAGTGTTTCAGCTGCGGGATCGGGCTACCAGCAGTGCAGAGCTTGCTCAGGAATGGCAGCAGGCAGGTGTGATTGCATCTGCACGCACTGTGAGGCGGAGACTCTTGGAGCAAGGCCTGGTCTCAAGGAGGGCAGCAAAAAAGCCACTTCTCTCCAGAAAAAACATGATGGACAGACTGATATTATGCAAAAGGTACAGGCAGTGGACTGCTGAGGACTGGGGAAAGTTATTTTCTCTGATGAATCCCCTTTTCGATTGTTTGGGACATCAGGAAAACGTCTCATTCGGAGAAGACAACGTGAGCGCTACCACCAGTCTTGTCTCATGCCAACTGTTAAGCATCCTGAAACCATTCATGTGTGGGGTTGCTTCTCAGCCAAGGGAATCGGCTCTCTCACAGTCTTGCCTAAAAACACAGCCATGAATAAAGAATGGTACCAGAATGTCCTCCAAGAGCAACTTCTCCCAACCCTCCAAGAGCAGTTTGGTGATCAACAATGCCTTTTCCAGCATGATGGAGCACCGTGCCATAAAGCAAAGGTGATTACTAAATGGCTCAGGGAACAAAACATAGAGATTTTGGGTCCATGGCCTGGAAACTCCCCAGATCTTAATCCCATTGAGAACTTGTGGTCAATGATCAAGAGACGGGTTGACAAACAAAAACCTAAAAATTCTGACAAAATGAAAGCATTGATTGTGCAAGAATGGACTTATATCAGTTAGGATTTGGTCCAGAAGTTGATTGAGAGCATAATACATGGGCAGCATATGGGGCATAATCTATGGGCAGCATATGGGGGCATAATACATGGGGCAGCATATGGGGCACAATCTATGGAGCATCTTGTGGGGCATAATACATGGGGCAGCATATGGGGCATAATCTATGGAGTAGCATATGGGGCATAATATATGGGGCAGCATATGAGGCACAATCTTGGAGCATCTTGTGGGGCATAATCTATGGGGCATAATATATGGGGCAGCATATGTGGCATAATCTATAGAGCAGCATATGGGGCTCCTGATTCAATATGGCTATTCAAAAACATTTAACCTACTTTAATTTTACTTTTATTGGCATCTATTTTTATTTTTGAAATTTACTAGTAGTTGCCTCATTTTCCACTCTAGGCTTATACTCGAGTCGATAAGTTTTCCCAGTTTTTTGTGGCAAAATTAGGGGGGTCGGCTTATACTCGGGTCAGCTTATTCTCGAGTATATATGGTATATGGTATGGTCGCTATATTGACAACCTATTGTTTATATGGGATGGTACGGAACAGGAAGCTTTAAAGTTTGTGGATCATATCAACAATAACAATTATAATTTAAAATTAACTTTTTCTTTGATTAATTAGTTGGATTTGAATCTTTGCGGTAATATAAATAATGGTACTATAGATATCACACCTTTTAAGAAGCCTACAGCTAGTAATTCAATCCTTAGAGCTAATTCATGCCACCCCAAACATGTTATTAAAAACATTCCCTTTGGGGAATTAATACGAATTAAAAGAAATTGTTCAGATGATACTGCATTTTTTAAAGAAGCTGATATGGTTTGTCAACATATTAAATGTCAAGGTTATCTGAGGTGGAATTTGGATCATGCACGAACAAAAGTGTCTAGTAAGGACAGACAAAATTTGTTGGTAACAAAAAGGAAAAGTGGACAAAAAAATATATATCATAAAAATGTGACATTCAGTACCACTTACAGCTCCCAATTTGGAGAGATCACTAATATTGTCAGAGAATACTTGCCTATGCTAAAACAGGATGATAAATTAAATCAAATATTAGCATGTAATAAGATAAATTTTCTGGCAACAAAAGCTCAGACGTTGGGATTTATCTTGTCTCCTAGTTTGTATTTGAGTTCTCCACAGGGAGCGAATAGAGCCACTTGGCTGGACACCACCGGGTTTTTCAAACGTGGAGCAAATAAATGTAAGACATGTCACTATGTTTGTAAGACCAACAAATTTTTTTCTTGTCACAATAAGAAAGAGTTCCTTATCCATGATTATATAAATTGCAATTCTGAATATGTAGTGTACTTGGTGGAATGTGAGGAATGTAAAATACAATATGTCGGATGTACCACAGGTCCATTAAAAATTAGGATTCAACGACATCTATCGGATTCAGTAAATCAGGAAACAACTTCTCAGTCTGCGGTTTCCCGACATTTCTGTCATGTACATAGAGGAAATTTGTCTGGCTTAGAATTCTGTGCTACTGAAAAATTTTATAAGCCACACAGAGGTGGTAACATGCACCAGAAATTATTGAATCGAGAGACCTACTGGATGTTTGTATTAGAAACTAGAATACCGCATGTTTTGAATGCCAGTCTGGATCTCATTAAGCATTATTAACTATTTGTATACATCAGTAGCATAGCTACCAGTGGGGCAGAGTGTGCGGTCGCCCAGGGCCCCTTGCTCTAAGGGGGCCCACCCAGAGCTACTGCAACTGTTAACTATTTCGGAGTGCGCAGCACGCCAAAGCGCCACTGTAGTGCAGGGAGACAAGCTCCCTGGCGGCACTACCGCTGTCTGTTCTATAGACAGAAGCATACGCCCCCGGGACTCTAGATGCCGGTGCTGTACCTGTAAGCTGCCTCCTGCAAACAGCAGACACACCCACATTCTACCCTGTGTGTCTGCAGGAGAGACATCACCACACAGCACCAGCTTCTTTTTCCCTCTGGAGAGGAGCAACACAAGATGGTGCTGTGAGTAAGAACTCAGGCTGCTGCATGCAGGGCCCCCCCCTCCCCCGGTGGTGGGAAGTGGTCTGCAGTGAGGAGGGGGCAGGATGCTGCTCCACTCCTTACAAGTCCTGGATTGTTTATTTTCTTGTATTTGTGGTCTTGTATCTGAGGCACACTAGATTTATGGCGGCTATTTGAACTTTTAAACAGATCAGAAGGTGTCTCTGTCAGTAGTATAGGAGGGGTACCATTCGTCAAACTCAATCTGACAGGTCGTCACGCCCCCTATCATTTAATCCGTCTCCCTGTCAGATTGATCTGCCTGGGAAATCAGGACTGCTGAATCTGTGAATTTCAATCAAAGTGATTCATGAATTTATTCGTCTCTATTTATATATTATCCATCGCCTTGTGGATTTAATCAGAGTGTGTGGATTTGATCAGACTGTGGGATTTGATTTTATAAGGGTCTTTTTTGTGCGAGAGATTTTAAGTCCCGCAGTAAATGTATGTAAAGGGATTTTCTAGCCTGCCACAGCCGCAGAAGTGAGTTTGTGAAATGAAGGCCAGGTTTTATTTGAAGTTTCGCCTTATAACACATTTGATTTATATCTTAGCAGCCTATGTACAGACTAAAAGGAGATTATTCTACAGTATTATCCAGGATATAGGAACATAGTGAATAAAAACAGGCTACGTATCTTTTTAGCAGGAGTGCAGCAGTGCTATGTTTCTGACTCTCATGTTGAGAGGTACAATTGAGAGATGGTCACAAGCTATGGTAATTCAGTGTTTGATCTGTTAAAGATAGGTTAACCTTAGTATTATCCAGTATATAAGGAGTTTTAGTGAATTAAAGAGTGAGTCTTGGCAGGAACTGTTAAAGATAGGTTACGTATTAGCAAGGGGGGTGTAGCAGTGTTGTGTTGTGACATGATCTGTAAAGTCAATTGAGAGAAGGTCAATGGTATTTAGCTGTTGTAATTCAGTTGCTAGAAACTTCATATAGTAATTAGACTTGTATTGTGTATAGTTGTCCATGCACAGATGTGAGAAGGTCATAGCTTAACAGTCTATTGAATTTATTTGTCTCTATTTACCAGTAAATGTGTGTAAAGGTGTTTTATCTGTGTGTCTGATACTGAGCTCTTTTAAGTCCACCAGTAAATGTATCCTTTGACCACTCTATTGTGTGGGGAAAGTCAAGGCGAGGTCACATTATGAAATGTTCACGGGGATATTATGTATATGGCCGTGTTACAATATTAGTCACGCAAATGTTTTATTCGTATTTTTAAAAAGCAATGACATGGTATTGTAGAAACAAGGTGACAAGATTTTATTGTAATAAATACAGCTCAAAGACATTTCAAGCATTGAACTAATTGTGAAACCAAAACGACTCTACAAATGGCGATACACCCCGGTTATGGTGTTCTCTCTAGACATGCACAAGTTTGGTGAATATTCCAGCAGATATAGTGCGGTGTTTTTAAATTTGATTTTCTCTCAGGGATTTTATATTCTAGTTTATATTGTGTCATTATGACTCTCATCTTATAGTTTTATTCAGAGTTTATATATATTTATTTGCTAGTGAGTGTCTGTTTCTGCAGTGATTACGGGTCATATTATGTATATGGCCAATTGTGCATATGGGATTTTATATTCTAGTTTATATTGTATCATTATGACTCTCATCTTATAGTTTTATTCAGAGTTTATATATATTTATTTGCTAGTGAGTGTCTGTTTCTGCAGTGATTACGGGTCATATTATGTATATGGCCAATTGTGCATATGGGATTTTATATTCTAGTTTATATTGTGTCATTATGACTCTCATCTTATAGTTTTATTCAGAGTTTATATATATTTATTTGCTAGTGAGTGTCTGTTTCTGCAGTGATTACGGGTCATATTATGTATAAGTGTGTTTCTGCAGTGATGACAGGCATGTTGGGACGTGTCCCGGCCTATTTTGGCACAGGACCACAGCTATGCAACGATTTTGACCAGCATTCAACAAAAAATTGCGTGCAAACTTTTTAGCATACCTGTACAAACTTTTTAACATACCTGTGTTTAAGAAGCAGAAGGATGATGGTCGATCACCTTACACACCAACACCCGTATGGACTGCTGAACACGCCAAAATGTTTCTTGACATGTCTGCACAGTACTTGCATAATAAACTCTCGCAGAATAGACTAAAATCTTTCTGAGACACGTATGAAAGACTGATAAGTGCGTGTCCAACAGCCGACATTATCGCAGAACTGTGCGATTTTAAACAAAATTATGTAAATGTATGATTTTAAACAAAAATTATGCAACTGTACAGTCAACTTCTGTGAAATAAACCTGTCAGCCTGAGAACGTATGATTTTGAATTGAAAAATAATTAAAATGATCACGCATTACACCCTAGGAGCCGATGCACGAGCCCCAGCGCATTTACACAACTATGATGACCCTGGAAATGTCAGCATTCACGAGCAAACAATCGGTCAAAGCAGGGAGCATCTTGATACACACATCCAGAAATTCTCGCGGGGCCGCCTCTGTAGGTAATAGTGTTTGTGATAGCTCTGGGAGTAACTTTTTACTGTTCTTTACCAACGGTAAATTTTCAGGGTATACATTTATAGCCCACAATGCAGGTCGCCACGATTCTTACTTTATTATTAAGGCAGTGGTTTTTGAAAACTACCGGTAAATGTGCTAGCCCGAGGTGTCGTCGTCTTGTGTGTGACGCTACCCGTTTTGTCTATAAGGTTCATAGACTCGCTAAATTTTATCCCCATGAAGCTCAGTAAATTACCTCAGGCCTTGGGATTTTCAGATTCCCACACTTTTTAATACCTGAGAAAACAAAGCTATGTAGGTCCCATACCCGATGTGAAATATTATGAGCTAGAGTACATGGCACTGGGTGCTTCTGGTACGGCATGAGAGTCCGAAACACAGGTATGTTAAAAAGTTTGTACAGGTATGCTAAAAAGTTTGCACGCAATTTTTTGTTGAATGCTGTTCAAAATCTTTGCATAGGTGTGGTCCTGTGCCAAAATAGGCCGGGACACGTCCCAACATGCCTGTTATCACTGCAGAAACACACTTATACATAATATGACCCGTAATCACTGCAGAAACAGAAACTTACTAGCAAATAAATATATATAAACTCTGAATAAAAACTATAAGATGAGAGTCATAATGACACAATATAAACTAGAATATAAAATCCCATATGCACAATTGGCCATATACATAATATGACCCGTAATCACTGCAGAAACAGACACTCACTAGCAAATAAATATATATAAACTCTGAATAAAACTATAAGATGAGAGTCAAATGACACAATAAAAACTAAATATAAAATCCCTACAAAGGGCCTAACATAATATGCCCGTAATCCTCAAAACAGACACTCACTACAAAAAAATAATAAAACTCTAAATAAAACTATAAGAAATCAAAGACACAAAAAAAAATAAAATAAAATCCCAAAACCCAAAATTTGGGCCATATACATAATATACCCGTAATCACTGCGAAACAGACCTCACAGCAAAATTAAAAAAATATAAAAAACTGAATAAAACTATAAGATAAGTCAAATGATAAAAATTAAACTAAAAAAAAACCCCATATCAAAATTTGGGCCATATACATAATTACCCTAATCACTGCAGAAACAGACACTCACTAAAAAATAAATAATATAAACTCTAAAAAAACTATAAAATGAAGTCATAAGACACAAATAAACTAGAATATAAAACCCCAAATTCACAATTGGCCATAACATAAATAAACCCTAATCAATGCAGAAACAGACGCCACTACAAAAAATTTTAAAAAAACCGAATAATACTATAAATGAGAGTCATAATGACACAATATAAACTAGAAATAAAACCTGAAGAAAATAAAATTTTAAAAAACACCGCCATATCGCTGGAAATTCACCAATTTGTGCGTCTAAAGAACACCATCCCGGGGGTGTACCCCATTTGTAGAGGTTTTGGGTTTTCCCAAAATTTATTCAATGCTTAAATGTTTTTGAGCTGTATTTAACAAAAAATCTTGTAACCTTTTTTTACAATCCATGTCTTTGTTTTTTAAAAATACAATAAAACATTTGCGTGACTAATATTGTAACAGGCCATAACAAAACCCCGTAACATTTATAATGTGACCCGCCTTTCTTTCCCCCCCCAAATAAGTGGGCAAAAAAGGTCATTTACGGTGGGCTTAAAAGAGCTCAACAACACACAGAAAAACCCTTTTTACCATTTACGGGGAAAAAGACAAATAAATTCAAAAGACGTTAGTATACCCCTCACATCTTTCATACAACTATACACAATACAATCAAATTTCTATATTATTTCCACAAAGAATTACAACA
>JARQOD010000006.1:150411662-150495393 GCA_033576555.1 Oophaga sylvatica | reverse complement strand
GAGAGAAAGAAAGCACAGAGCGAGAGAAGAAGAACAAAGAAAGAAAGGGGAAAGACAAAGAACAGAGAGAGAAAGAAAGTACAGAGAGAAAGAAAGAGGGGAAAGAGGGGAAGAAAGAACAGAGAGAGAGAAAGGAAGAACAGAGAGAAAGAAAGAGGGGAAAGAAAAAGAGCAGAAAGTGAAAGAAAGAACTAAGAGAGAGAAAGAAAGAGGGGAAAGAAAGAACAGAGAGAAAGAGAGAGGGGAAAGAAAGAACATAGAAAGAAATAGGGGAAAGAAAGAACAGAGAGAGAGAAAGAAAGAACAGAGAGAGAAAGAAAGAAGAAAGAGGGGAAAGAACAGAGAGAGAAAGAAAGAACAGAGAGAGAAACAAAGAAAGAGGGGAAAGAAAGAACAGAGAGTGAAAGACAGAAACAGAGAGAGAAAGAAAGAACAGAGAGAGAATGAAAGAACAGAGAGAGAGAAAAAAGAAAGAAAGGAGAGCGAAAGAAAGAACAGAGAGAGAAACAGAGAGCAAGAGGCTAAAGAAAGAAAGAACAGAGAGAGAAAGACAGAAACAGAGTGTGAAGAACTAAGCCGACCGCCACACGGTAGCCCGGGAATCACAGCTTCTGATTCCACCGCCGCTACCACATGTGAAGGACGACCCCTTTCCTCCCACGTCACCAATGGGACGTAACTTCACAGGTACAGCTCTCCGCGCCCCCTTTGTCTCTCATGTCAGTAAGGGAACTGCACCTAGAGCAAATGGCCGCCGGGGAAGGTGTCCTGTTACCCACTGGGTATTCTAAGATTCGTGATCAGAGTAAAAGCATCAGCCCAAGATTAATTTTATGGTTTAATCGCCTTAAGGGCGCACTAGATAATTACAAAAATATACAGTAAAGCTATACAACGTAATTACAATGTATTTGCAGTCAGAATAAAAATACAACGATAATGTACAAGGCTTAAAGGTATAAGCTATAGATCAATATTACCGGGTAGTATGGTCATGGGTAGGCAGGGGCTTTGCCATCCCCAGGTAACAGTCTTCAGTTGCTGGATAGTCCCCAAAGCATATGTTGCTGCACCCTTGGCAAGACAAATTTCGTTTTCTTTTGGTCCTTTCCTAGATCATCTTCTTGGCTTCTGTGTGTAAAATGGAATGAATCCAGCCTGTCCATGCTACAGTTCTTAAGTCTGCTAGGCCCTTCCCCTTTGCTTTGAAGCACGCATATTAACTGGCCTGCAATTCATATGGAGCAGGAAATACTGGCTTAAGTTTGAGCCATTTAACATACGACTGACCATCTTATTCAGACACTGGCCTAAACTAATTAGCATGTTAAAGCCCTTTAGATTCATAGTGGACATCAAAACCAGTCGTACTGGATATGCTAATAGGCCCTGTGTAGTTAGAAGTTTGTGGCTCTGTGAACTGACAAAATGGAGGCTGGTATAGGCCCTTTCCTTACACCTCCCTGCTTTTGAGGGCGCTAGGGGGTATCACATTCCTGTGTTCCCCCGTTTGCCCTACCGCACCCTCTCCTTGCCGGACAACCCATCAGCGTTACCATTGTCCCTGCCGCTTTTGTGGCAAATGGTGAAGTGGTACTGCTGAAGAGCGAGGCTCCAGCGTAGCAACCTCCCATTCGTCCCAGAGACCGTGTGTAACCAGCTGAGGGGGTTGTGGTCTGTTTTCACGGTGAATTGGCGTCCGTACAAGTATGGCTGCAGACGCTGCAGGGCCCACACAATTGCCAGACATTCCTTCTCCATAGTGGAATAGGCCACTTCCCTCGGCAGGAGCTTCCTGCTCAGGTACAAAACGGGGTGTCAGGCCCGTAGTGTCAACCTGGCTGAGCACAGCACCGAGGCCGAAGTCGCTGGCGTCGGTCTGCACTAAGAACGGCCGCGTGAAGTCGGCTGCCTGTAGTACAGGAGAACTAGAAAGGGCGGTCTTGAGCGCCTGGAAAGCTGTCTCGCAAGCGACTGTCCAGTCGACTGCGACGGGCAGCCTTTTCTTGGTGAGGTCCATCAGGGGCTTGGCCAGGGCACTATAGTGTGGAACAAACCTCCTATAGTACCCAGCAGTACCCAAGAAGGACATCACCTGCTTCTTGGTCCTGGGGGTGGGCCAGGATGCGATGGCATCCACCTTCCCAGGCTCTGGCTTCAGAGCTCCCCCACCTACCCGGTGTCCCAGGTAGTGGACCTCACTCATACCCAGCTGGCATTTTTCCGGCTTAATGGTCAAGCCTGCTCGCTGGATCCGCCCGAGCACCTGCGCCAGGTGCTCTAGGTGATCCTCCCAGGTGAGACTGAATATGGCAATGTCATCCAGGTACGCGGTCGCATACCCTTCCAGTCCCTCGAGCAGCGTGTTGACCATCCGCTGAAAAGTGGCAGGGGCATTCTTCATGCCGAAGGGCATCACCGTGGACTCGTACAGTCCGAATGGGGTGATAAAGGCAGAGCGTTCCCGTGCCCTAGGGGTCAGGGGAATCTGCCAATACCCCCTGCTCAGATCCATGATGGTCAGGTACTTGGCCCCGGCCAGCTGGTCGAGCAGGTCATCGATGCGCGGCATTGGGTACGCATCGGTGACCGTCACAGCATTGAGCCCCCTGTAGTCCACGCAGAACCACGTAGTTCGGTCCTTTTTAGGAACGAGGACTACAGGCGAAGCCCACACGCTGTTGGACGCTTGGATCACCCCCAGCCTCAGCATCTCGTCTATCTCTTGGCGCATCTGCTGCTGCACCTCAAGAGAGACCCGATATGCTGAACGCCGGATTGGGGGGTGGTTGCCAGTGTCCACGTCATGGACTGCTGCCTCAGTCCTTCTGGGTAGGCTGCTGAACAGCTCCCGAAAGGGGTGCAGGGTGGCCCCCAGCTGGGAACGTTCGTCCTCCGAGAGCTGGTGGCCAACCCCCACATCCTCGATGGAGCCACCCGCCTTGGCTTGGGTGAGCAGATCGAGGAGGGTTTCTGCCTCTCCTTCCTCTGGAAGGTTGCACACTGGGTGAGCATAAGCCTCCCGCTCATGATGGGCTTTCATCATGTTCACATGGAAGGCCTTCCTCCTTCCACGGGCGTGGTCCAGGGTGACCAGGTAAGTGACAGCGTTGAGCTGCTCGTGCACGAGGTATGGACCCTCCCAGGCTGCCTGAAGCTTGTTTTGTGGTACGGGGACCAGTACCCACACCTTTTGACCCACCTGGTAGGTCCGCTCACAAGCATTCTGGTCGTACCATCGCTTCTGGTCAGCCTGAGCTTGGGCCATATTATCATGCACCAGCCGCGTCAAGGCCATCATTCGTCCCGGAAGCGCACGACATACTCAATGACCGACACTCCAGGGGTGGCTAAATCCCCTTCCCATGCTTCCTTCACCAGAGCAAGGGGCCCCCGTACACGTCGCCCGTACAGGAGCTCAAAGGGGGAGAACCCCGTTGAGGCCTGTGGGACCTCCCGGTAGGCAAACAGCAGGTGTGGGAGATACCGCTCCCAGTCTCTCCCGTGGGAGTCGACCAACATCTTCAGCATCTGCTTTAAGGTGCCATTGAACCTCTCACACAAGCCATTGGTCTGTGGGTGATACAGGCTGGCCACCAGATGTTGCATCTGTACCTGCTTACAGAGAGACTCCATCAGCTGCGACATGAACTGGGTCCCTCGGTCGGTGAGCATTTCCTTGGGAAACCCCACTCTGGAGAAAATCTCCAGTAAGGCAGTGGCCACTTTGTCAGCCCGAATGGACGACAAAGCTACCGCCTCCGGTACCGGGTGACATAGTCTACTACCGTTAGTATGAAGCATTTCCCGGAGCGGCTGGGAGTGGACAGAGGTCCAATGAGATCCACAGCCACCCTCGAGAAAGGCTCTTCGATGATGGGCAGAGTTACCAGTGGGGCTTTGGGGCGCCGCCCCGCCTTCCCCACCCTCTGACAGGTGTCACACGAACGGCAGTAGGCTATCACCTCGGTCCTCATTCCGGGCCAGTAGAGATGCTGAGCTAGCCTGGCCCTAGTTTTAGTGATCCCTAGGTGTCCGGCCATTGGAATCTCGTGTGCGATCAGCAACAATTCCGCCCTGAACGGATGGGGTACCACTAACTGTCGGTCCCTGGGCCACGCCTCCGGTGAACCCTGCTGGACCGTTACCCGGTACAGCCGTCCCTGGCCCCAGACCACTCGCTCGCGGTCGGACTCCAGGGGAGGCTGGGCCGCCTGTTCCTTGAGAGTCTTCAGGCCAGGGTCAGCTTCCAACGCTGCCTGAAATCCCTGACTTGATGTGGCAAGAATTGATGAAACTGCCATGTCCTCTGTCAGTTCCCCGGATCTGTCTCCTGGCTACTGTCTGACTCGGCAGCCACTTGGTCGGAGAGGGGGAAACCGTCGGACCTCCGCGAGGCTCCCTGGGCTTCAGCGCTCCCACTCCTGGTAACAGCGGCCACAACCGCTGAGACCACGGGTAGCGCCTGCTTTCCCTCGTCCCCTGACCAAGTCGCCGGGTCAGGCAGATTTCCCTGACTTCCTGACATCCCGGATGTGGGGAACTCCTGCCCTGGGGTCTTACCTGGTGGCTCCTCTCCCGGGACGCCCCCTCCCCCCATGGCCTGCTCCTCTTCCTGCAGGGGCCCCAGACTCAGCAGGCTGGGTTCACTTAGGGGCCCTACACTGCCCATAGCAGCCCCTCCCTCCACCTCTGAGCTCTCCCCTACAGCCTCCTCACCTGTCCTCACTGTGAGCCCTGTGTGTGTAGTGTCAGTGCATGGCTTACCATCAGGTTTCACTCCCTCCTCCACTGTTGGAGGCACATTCAATACAGTAACATTAGCATTCACAGTAGAGTCATGACATTTTTGGGGAGTCGAACTTGGGGTTCAGTGGCCACATACTGGGACACTAGCCGCCCCAAATCGGTCCCAAGCAACACATTTGCAGGAATATTCGGCGTTACTCCCACCTCCCACATCCCCCTCCCGGCGCCCCAGTCCAAATACACCTTGGCAACGGGCAGCGCCGGTTCAACGTCTCCAATTCCGGAGACGGAAAGGGTTTTCCCAGGTACCAAGTCTTGAGGGGACACCACCTCAGGGCGTACCAGGGTTCGTTCAGCGCCTGTGTCCCGCTGTCCCATGACCGCTGAGCGGCCGATGGTGACGGGTTGGTAATTGTCTAGGACCTCCCACCACCCCCTCCCACACACAAAACAGTGGACGGTTTCTGGGACAGGGATGGGGCCTTCTGGCGCTGGGGACATGCAGCCTTAAAGTGTCCTGGCTGATTGCAATTATGACAACGTCTGGGTTCTGTTCCTGGCCTGGAGAGGGCAGCAGGGGGGTACACCCCTTGCACTCTGGGGGCTGGGTATGGGGCTGGCGCAGGATTGGGCTTACCCCCTCTCCAGGTGCTGCTGGCAGGCTTCTTTGGCTCCGGCGCCCTGTTGTTGGCATACTCGTCTGCCAGGGTGGCTGTAGCAGAAGCCCCCTTTGGTTTCCGGTCACGGAGGAACTGCTGGAGGTCCTCTGGGCAGTTCCACAAGAATTGCTCCATGACAAACAGTTCCTGGACCTCCTGGCGGGTAGTGAGCTCTAGACCCGAGGTCCAGTGCTCCGCAGCTCTCAGCAGGGCCCGCATGTGGTCGGTCCAGGTGTCCTTTGAACCCCGCTGCAGGCTCCTGAACTTCCTGCGGTACGACTCCGGGGTGAGGTTGTAGTGCTGGATCAGGGCCCGCTTGATGCCGTTGTAGTCCTGCTCCTCCCCGGCAGGTAAGTCCCCCAAAACTTCCAGGGACTTACCCCTCAAACAGGGGTCAGGTACCTTGCCCACTGATCCGGGGCCAGATGATATTGGAGGCATGTCCTCTCAAAAGCAAGCAGAAAGGAATCCAGGTCTCCATCCTTTTCAAGTAAGGGAAAGTCCTCCGCCAGGACCTTGGAAGCCCTTGTCTCCGGTGGGCCTGGTGCGTCCAGCGGGGGCCCGTGCTGAGCCATCTCCAGTCGGTGCCGGCGCTCCACTGCTCTCTCTGCCGCTGCATGCTCCCGCTCCGCTGCTCTCTCTGCCGCTCCTTGCTCACGCTCCGCAGCTGCTTGCTCACGCTCTGCTGCTTTCTCTGCCACCACCAGGAGTCTGTCATAGGCGGCGTCATTACCAGCCTCGAGCTGTGCCATAGCCGCTTGGAAAATGGCCTCCGATCTGGACAGGCTGGGACGGGCAGGGGGTGGACAGTCCACTGTGAGACTGAGCACGGGGGTCGGGCTCCTTGGGGAGCCATGACTGAGCTCCCCCTCATCGGTATCGAACCCCTCATAGACCATAGCATTGGCCTCCCCCTTTGCCTTACTCCTGGTGCCTTCCGCCATCTTGGGAACCTTTGGTTACTGACACAGCTGCAACCCTGACCTTGCACACAACTTATTATATTTACACTCTGACCGTCTAGTGCTGGGCTGACCTTAAGACCCCAGCAGTGAAAGTACCGCTGGTAGTCTCTAGTGTCTGGGAGTAGGGGTCCCACGCACACTATTACTCTGATCCCACCGCTGCCACCAATTGTGAAGAACTAAGCCGACCGCCACACGGTAGCCCGGGAATCACAGCTTCTGATTCCACCGCCGCTACCACATGTGAAGGACGACCCCTTTCCTCCTACGTCACCAATGGGACGTAACTTCACAGGTACAGCTCTCCGGCGCCCCCTTTGTCTCTCATGTCAGTAAGGGAACTGCACCTAGAGCAAATGGCCGCCGGGGAAGGTGTCCTGTTACCCACTGGGTATTCTAAGATTCGTGATCAGAGTAAAAGCATCAGCCCAAGATTAATTTTATGGTTTAATCGCCTTAAGGGCGCACTAGATAATTACAGAAATATACAGTAAAGCTATACAACGTAATTACAATGTATTTGCAGTCAGAATAAAAATACAACGATAATGTACAAGGCTTAAAGGTATAAGCTGTAGATCAATATTACCGGGTAGTATGGTCATGGGTAGGCAGGGGCTTTGCCATCCCCAGGTATCAGTCTTCAGTTGCTGGATAGTCCCCAAAGCATATGTTGCTGCACCCTTGGCAAGACAAATCCGTTTTCTTTTGGTCCTTTCCTAGACCATCTTCTTGGCTTCTGTGTGTAAAATGGAATGAATCCAGCCTGTCCATGCTACAGTTCTTAAGTCTGCTAGGCCCTTCCCCTTTGCTTTGAAGCACGCATATTAACTGGCCTGCAATTCATATGGAGCAGGAAATACTGGCTTAAGTTTGAGCCATTTAACATACGACTGACCATCTTATTCAGACACTGGCCTAAACTAATTAGCATGTTAAAGCCCTTTAGATTCATAGTGGACATCAAAACCAGTCGTACTGGATATGCTAATAGGCCCTGTGTAGTTAGAAGTTTGTGGCTCTGTGAACTGACAAAATGGAGGCTGGTATAGGCCCTATACAAAATGGCGACGTCCCTTTCCTTACACAGAGAAAGAAAGATTAGAGAGGGAAAGAAAGAACAGAGCGAGAAAGAAATATTAGAGAGAGAAAGAAATAAAGATTCTATAAAAATACTATAGCAGCCCGGATCCTATTGTAGTGCCCACCTAAGCCTCCCGGTGCAGGAAATATCATGATCTGCTTGAAATTACCTAATTTCCAGTCAGCTTCTAGCACATCACTTTTGGTGGAATGTCACGTGTGAGTTTTAAAGTGCTCCTCGGGGCTCCACCATGCACTCCTGTGTCCGCTGGAAAAGTAAGCTCCCAGCCGGCACAGACTCTCAAAATCGGGATTGTCCCACTGGATTTGGGACAGTTGGGAGGTATGAATGCTCCCCACCATACACCGACCTCGTACACGCACGGCTCTGCACACCTCATACACACACGGCTCCACTCCGCACATCTCGTACACACACGGCTCCGCTCCGCACACCTCATACATACGCGTCTCTGATCCGTACACCTCTTACACACACTGCTCCACTCCGCACACCTCGTACACACGCGGCTCCGCTCCGCACACCTCATACACACGTGGCTCCGATCTGTACACCTCTTACACATGCAGCTCCGCTCCGCACACTTTGTACACATGTGGCTCCGCTCAGCACACCTCGTACACACGCAGCTCCTCTCCGCACACCTCGTACACACGCAGCTCTGATCCATACACCTCTTACACATACAGCTCCACTCCGCACACATCGTACACACGCTGCTCCTCACCACACACCTCGTACACACGTGGCTCCGATCTGTACACCTCTTACACATGCGGCTCCGCTCCACACACCTAGTGCACACGCCGCTCGGCTCCGCTCCGCACACCTCATACACACACGGCTCTGATCCGTACACCTCTTACACACGCAACTCGGTTCCGTACACCTCATACACACGCGTCTCCGCTCCGCACACCTCGCATACACGTGGCTCCGCTCCGCACACCTCGTACAAACGTGGAACTGATCCGTACACCTCATACACATGCGGCTCTGCTCCACACACCTTGTACACACGTAGCTCTGATCCATACACCCCGTACACATGCAACTCTGATCCGTACACCTCGTACACACGCAGCTCCACTCCGCACACCTCGTACACACGCGGCTCAGCTCTGCACACCTCGTACAAACGTGGATCTGATGCGTACACCTCGTACACATGCTGCTCTGCTCCGCATACCTCGTACACATGCGGCTCCACCCACACACCTCGTACACACTCAGTATCCGCTCTGTACATCTTGTACACACGCGGCTCCACTCCGTACACCTCGTACACACACAGCTCTGCTACATCCACTGTTGTGATTTCTCTGGAATCTGAGTTGGGGCTCCCTCTGGTGGCTGTTGATATTAATGAAGCTGTCTTGACTGACAGAGACCTTTTAGCTGAGGATTCAGCTGCGGACGATTGGCAATCTGAGAGTCATGACTGGGGAGATTTAAGGGAGTAACTTTCCCATGATCCTCGCCGGTGATTAGTTGTCTCTTCCTGGTCCAGATTGGAAGTCAGTTTGCTGCGGTCTCCTGCAACTTTCAGATAAGATTTTTCACAAAAATGCCCACCAATATTTAAACTTATACCACACAATAATATATATCACATTAGTGGTAGCTACCCAGCCGAGCTATCGGTAGGTTTACAGCATTACCACCGCATTATTGGTTATAGTGTTCTTTCATCCCACAATGATTTTTTGGTCATGTTAATTAGGGGAACCCTTGTATATTGAAGGTATCATTATGTCATTACCTCTTGGTACCAGTACTATAGCACAACATTGGTAATCAATCACTATATGACCATTATTAAATTGTATTGAGGATAGATGATTATATACACTTTCATAATGTATTGCGTTTAGGCTGTGGGTGAATATCGTTCCACCACGGTGTAGAGTCCCTCTTTCATGTGTTTCTGTACCCTTATTTTTGTTTTTGTATTGTTCAAGTTTTGCATTGTTCATGTCACATCATTGTCATTGTTAATAAAGTAATTTTGTAATTTTTATACCACTTTGTGGGGTCTTGTCAATTTTGATCGCCACTAATGTGATATAACTTTCAGATAAGCTATTTCTTGCTTGTTTCTGTGGTTTTGTTTTCTTTTGTTTTTCTGCCTTCTGAGTGAGTTCAGTCGGGTCCCCATGCTGGGACCTGCGCTGGTCTCTGTTTCTCAGCTATCGGTTCATTTGTTCAGTCCCTGTTTTGGCTGCTGGGTAGCTACCTGTTCACACCAGAGTTCTGATATAGCGGGGAGAGATCGTGTGGTCTCAGTATTTTTTTGAATCAGAAGTGTTGGAATTTTTCCTACGGTTTTGCTGAATTGCAGAAAGCATTCTTTTCTGTCCTGTCCTATCTAGACAGTTTTGGGCCCCAGCATTTGCTTACTCTATTTTCTGCCTGTGTTTGTATTGCATCTTGTCTCACCGCCAATATATGTGTGGGGGCTACCTATTCCTTTGGGGCGCTACTCCGGGGCAGTTAGCTTTCCCCTTTCTATCTTTAGGCTTAGCTAACTCTCTGGCTGTGTCGAGGCATCTAGGTCATAGTAGCTACATCCCACGGCTGCTTCTAGTTGTGCAGTTAGTTTATGGGTCTGCAATCCATTAGTTACTAACCACTCTGGGTGACTGGCTGCCTTCTCTACTTTTGTTACAGTCCTCCTCGGCTACCATTTCATAACAGAATCACCGGCCTAATCGTAATCCTAGGGTACTCAAAAAAAGGAAAGAATAGTAAAAAAAAAAAGTTTCAGAGGTTTTTTTTATTTTTTCCTCTTTTTCTCTGGGGGCCGTAGGGGGGATTTTCTTTCTTCTTCAATGGAGATTGTGCAGTTGTCTCGTCGTGTTGAGCGGCTCGCTACTGAAGTTCGGGGAATTTCTGCTTATCTCACTCAGTTTTCTAATATAGAACCTAGGATTCCTCTGCCTGATTTATTTTCTGGGGATCGGTCTAAATTTTTGAACTTTAGGAATAATTGTAAATTGTTTTTTCGCCTTAAAACCTAAGTCCTCGGGGAACGCAGTGCCCCAGGTTCAAATTGTCATCTCCCAGCGACCCTCAGGATTGGGCATTTTCACTGACACCTGCGGATCCTGTTTTGGCTAATGTTGATGCATTTTTTATGGCTCTGGCCTTATTGTATGATGAACCTAATGTGATTGATCAAGCTGAGAAAACCTTATTGGCATTAAACCAGGGTCAGGAAACAGCAGAGTTATATTGTCAGAAATTCCAAAAATGGGCAGTCCTTACTAAATGGAACGATGATGCACTCGCTGCTCTTTTTCGGAAAGGTCTGGAAGTGACCGTAAAAATGTTATGGTGGGATTTCCTGTCATTAGCTATTCAAATTGACCGATGCTTGCGTGAACGTAAAACTATGCGAGAGGTGGTGTTGCCTTTCGAACGGGCCCCTGAGCCCATGCAGTGTGAAGGGGCTCAGCGTCGAGAATTTCGGAAGCGTAATAAGTTGTGTTTTTATTGTGGAGACGCTTCTCATACTATTTCCGTATTCCCTAAGCGGGAAAGACGTTTTTCGCGCTCCTTTGTTTTGGGCAATGTACAGTCTAAATTTCTCTTGACTGTTACCTTGATCTGCTCCTTGTCCACATTTTCTGCTCAGGATTTTGTGGATTCAGGAACAGCCTTGAACCTGATGGATTTTGACTTTGCCAAACGTTGTGGTTTTCCCATGGTACCCCTGCAGACAACTATTCCTTTGCTGGGCATTGATTCAACCCATATGGGGGAGAATAAACCCCAGTTTTGGACCCAGGTGATAATGCGGGTAGCCCAGGACCACCAAGAGAATTGTACATTTTTGGTATTGCATAATTTGCATGATATTAATGAGCTGGGTTTTCCTTGGTTGCAGACCCATAATCCTGTTTTGGATTGGAAGTCTGTGTCTGTGGCCAGTTGGGGTTGCCAATGTGTTCATGGTGACACTCCTGTGTTTTCTACCTCTCACCAGCCTCAGGAGATCCCTGGCTATTTGGCTGATGTGCTTAGTGAAAGTAAGTCTGCGTCCTTGCCTCCTCATAGGAGTTATGATTGCGCAATTGAATTGGTGCCCGGCTGTAAATTTCCTAAGGGTCGGCTCTTCAATTTGTCTGTACCTGAGCATGATGCTATGCTATTTTATATCAAGGAGTCATTGGAGAAGGGTCATATTAGACCGTCCTCTTCACCCTTGGGTGCCGGCTTTTTCTTTGTGGCTAAAAAGGATGGTTCATTGAGACCATGTATTGACTATCGTCTCCTTAATAAGATCATTGCTAAATATCAGTATCCGTTACCCCTGATTTCCGATTTATTCTCCCGAATGAAAGGTGCTAGTTGGTTTACCAAGCTTGACCTCAGGGGAGTGTATAATCTTATTCGCATTAAGCAAGGGGATGAATGGAAGATGGTGTTTAATACCCCTGAGTGGCATTTTGAGTACCTAGTGATGCCTTTTGGGCTCACTAATGCCCCTTCCGTATTCCAATCTTTCATGAATGATATTTTCCGGGATTTTGTGGATAAGATTCTGATCGTCTATCTGGACTATATTTTGATTTTTTTTCTAATGACTGGGATTCTCATGTGGAGCATGTTCGGATGGTGTTCCGTATTTCGAGAGAAAATGCTTTGTTTGTCAAGGGCTCAAAATGTCTCTTTGGCATACAGAAGGTTTAGTTTTTGGGATTCATTTTGTCTCCGCTTGCTATTGAAATGGACCCAGTCAAGGTTCAGGCCATTTCTGATTGGGTTCAGCCTGCTTCACTGAAGGCACTTCAGAGATTTTGGGGTTTTGCTAATTTTTACCGTAAATTTATAGGTAATTTTTCTGGTATTGTGAAATCACTTACTGATTTGACCAAAAAGGGCTCTGATGTGGTAAATTGGTCTCCAGAGGCAGTTTTGGCTTTTCAGGAGCTTAAGCGGAGATTCACTTGTGCTCCGGCTCTGCGGCAACCTGATGTTTCTCTCCCATTTTTGGAGGACATAGATGCTTCTGAGATTGGGGCAGGAGCCATTTTGTCCCAAAGGGATCCTGTAACCTCTAAGATTAACCCTTGTGCCTTCTTCTCCCCAATGTTTTCCCCAGCTGAACGTAATTATGTTGTGGGGAATCGGGAATTATTGGCTATGAAGTGGGCGTTCAAAGAGTGGAGACATTGGTTCGAGGGAGCCAAACATCAAATTGTGGTCCTCACTGACCACAAGAACTTTATCTATCTCGAATAAGCCAAGTGATTGAATCCTAGACAGGCCAGATTGGCCTTATTTTTCACACGTTTTAACTTTGTGTTCTCCTTTGTGGTACTAAGAATGTTAAGGCGGATGCCCTCTATAGGAGTTTCCTTGTGGATTCTCTTGATGTGACTGAGTGTACGGCCATTCTGAAGGAGGGTGTCATTCTTTCTGCTATCTCACCCGATTTGAGACTGGCCCTGGAGCAATTTCAGGGGGATAAACCTGAACACTGCCCTGCTGGGAAATTGTATGTCCCAGACCAATGGAGGAAAAAAGTTATGTCTGAAGTTCATTGCTCTGCGTTGGCTGGTCTTCCCGGTATTTTTGATACTAGAGATTTGGTGAGTCGGTCCTTTTGGTGGCCTACTTTATCTCGTGACGTCAGGAACTTTGTGCGGTCCTGTAGGACTTGTTCTTGTTCCAAACCTTGCTCTCGCTCTAGTGGATTGCTAATGCCATTGCCTGTGCCCAGGAGGCCATGGACCCATATCTCTATGGATTTTATTTCCGACCTCCCTGTCTCTCAGAGAATGACCGTTATCTGGGTGATCTGTGATAGGTTTTCCAAGATGATCCATCTTGTGCCACTGCCGAAGTTGATATCCTCTTCCGAGTTGGTGCCATTGTTTTTTCAGCAGGTGGTTCGGTTGCACGGCATTCCAGAGAACAATGTCTGACAGAGGAGTCCAGTTTGTTTCTAGATTTTGGAGGACCTTTTGTTCTAAACTGGTAGTTCAGCTGTCTTTCTCCTTTGCGTTTCACCCTCAGACCAATGGGCAGACTGAGAGAACAAACCAGACCTTATTTGAGATGTTTTGTGCCTGCTGATCAGGATGACTGGGTCTCTTTTTTGCCTTTGGCTGAATTTACTCTAAATAATAGGGCTAGCTCTGCCACTTTGATGTCCCCTTTTTTCTGAAATTTCGGGTTTCATCCTCGATTTTCTTCAGGGCAGGTGGAGGCTTCTGTCTGTCCGGGTGTGTTTACTCTATGGTGGAGAGAATGCAGCAGATTTGGGATCAAGTAGTGGATAAGTTGTCTCCCTCTCAGGAGAGGGCCCAACGGTTTGCCAGCCGGCATAGGACTAATGGTACTCGGTTTAAAGTGAGTGACATTGTTTGGTTGTCCTCAAGAAATATCCCGATGAAGGTTGCGCCTCCAAAATTTAAGCCAAGGTTCATTGGACCTTATAAGATCTTGGAAATTCTTAATCCTGTTTCCTTCCATTTGGCTCTTCCAGGGACGTTTAAGATTCACAACGTCTTCCACAAATCTTTATTGAAAAGGTTTGTTAAGCCAGTAGTTCCTATTGCTGCACCTCCTGAGCCTGTTTTGGTTGAGGGCAATTTGGAGTATGAAGAGGAGAAGATATTGGATTCTCGTCTGGCTAGACGGAGACTCCAGTAGTTGGTTAAGTGGAAAGGTTATGGTCAGGAGGACAATTCTTGGGTGTTTGCTTCTGACATTCATGCGGAGAGATTGGTTTGCGCCTTTCACCGGGCTCACCCTGATCAGCCTGGTGGTGCAGGTGAGGGTTCGGTGACCCCTCCTAAAGGGGGGGTACTGTTGTCAATTCTCTGGATTCTGAGTTGGGGCTCCCTTTTTTGGCTGTTGATTTTAATGAAGCTGTCTTGACAGACAGAGACCTTTAAGTTGAGGATTCAGCTGCGGACGATTGGCAATCTGGGAGTCATGACTGGGGAGATTTAAGGGAGTAACTCTCCCATGATCCTCATCGGTGATTAATTGTCTCTTCCTGGTTCAGTTTGGAAGTCAGCTTGCTGCGGTTTCCTGCAACTTTCAGATAACCTATTTCTTTCTTGTTTCTGTGGTTTTGTTTTCTTTTGTTTTTCTGCATTCTGAGTGAGGTCAGCCGGGTTCCCCTGCTGGGGCCTGCACTGGTCTCGGTTTCTCAGTAATCGGTTAATTTGTTCAGTCCCTGTTTTTAAGTGACTGCTGGGTAGATACCTGTTGTGAACGTGTTTGACATGACTTCGTAGCTGAGGCTCCCTCTGGTGGTTGCTGAGGGTATTGAACCTATGTTGAACAGCAAGAATCCTACACCTGCAATCTATGATGGGTTGTCAGGGGGACGGACTGGCCTGATATAAGTGAGCTGGCCTCCCATGATCCTCGCCGGTGATCAATTGTTACTTCCTGGTCTAGGTTGGAATTCAGCTTGCTTTTCTGCTGTCTCCTGCTATCATTCAGATAAGTTACTTTTTTTTTCTGTGGTTTGATTTCCATTGTTTTTGCTGCCTTGCTTTGAGTTCAGCCGGCTTCCCTATGGGGGGCTTGCGCTGGTCTCCGTTCTCTTTTTGTATTTGCACTTGTGCTCAGTTCCTATGATATTTTTCTGCTGGGTAGCTTCGTATTCACACCAGAGATCTGATATAGGTGGTCGAGACCGTGTGGTCTCAGCATTTTTGGAATCAGAAGTGTTGGAATTTTTCCTAAGGGTTTTGTTGGGTTGCAGACAGTATTCTCTGCTGTACTATCCTATCTACACAGTTTTGGGCCCCAGCGTTTGCTCATTCTATTTTCTGTCTGTGTTTGTGTTTTCCTCTTGTCTAACCGCCATTATATGTTTGGGGGCTTCCTAATACTTTGGGGCTCTACTGCGGGGCAGTTAGCTTTCCTCTTTCCATCTACAGGGGTAGCTAATATCTCCGGCTGTGACGAGGGGTTTAGGGCACCGTAGGAATGTCCCACGTTTGCTTTTAGTTGTGCGGTCAGTTTAGGAGTCTGCAACCTCTTAGATACCAACCTCTCTGGTGTTTTGCTGCCTTTGTGGTTTTTGGCTCCTGCCCTCCTCAGCTACCAAAACATAACAGAATCACCGGCCATCCTGAAAATTCTATTGTACTCAACAGTAGAGTAAAAATAAAAAAAAAAGTCGTCAGTTGTCAGAAAAAAAAAAAGGTTGTCAGAATTTTTTTTTTGTTTTGTTTTGTTTCATTTTTCCCTCTTTTTTTCTGGGGATGAGGAGGAATTTTTTCTCCAATGGAAGTCAAGCTTGTGTTCGATCGTGTGGAGCAGCTTGCTGCTGAAGTTCGGAGTATTGCTACCTATCTCTCTAGGTTGCTGGTTGTGGAACCTAGGATCCCCATGCCATATTTATTTTTGGGGATCGGTCTAAATTTTTGAATTTAAAAAATAACTGTAAGTTGTTTTTTGCCTTGAAGCCTAAGTCCTCAGGGAACGCGGCACAGCAGGTTCAAATTGTCATCTCCCAGTTGCGCGGCGACCCTCAGGATTGGGCCTTTTCCCTGATACCTGGGGATCCTGTTTTGAATGATGTTGATGTGTTTTTTCAGAATCTGGGGTTATTATTGTACGATGAACCTAATGTTACTGATCAAGCTGAAAAAACCTTATTGGCATTAAATCAGGGTCATGAAGCCGCTGAGCTGTACTGTCAGAAATTCCAAAAGTGGGCAGTCCTTACTAAATGGAATGATGATGCTCTGGCAGCTCTTTTTTGGAAGGGTCTGGCAGAGACTGTAAAAGACGTTATGGTGGGATTTCCTGCTCCCTCTGGTCTCAATGACTATGTCATTAGCTATTCAAATTGACAGATGTTTGCGTGAGCGCAGAAATATGCGTGAGATTGTGTTGCCTTGCGAGCCAGCTCCTGAGCCCATGCAGTGTGATGGAGTGACTTCTGTGGCACAGCGTCATGTGTTTCGAAAGCGTAATAGGTTGTGTTTCTACTGTGGTGACGCTACTCATACTATTTCCACCTGCCCCAAGCAAAGAAGACATTTTGTGCGCTCAGTTGTTTTGGGTAGTGTTCAGACTAAATTTCTGTTGACTGTTGCCTTGATTTACTCCATGTCCACATTTTCGGCTCAGGCTTTTGTTGATTCAGGAGCAGCTATAAACCTGATGGATTTTGATTTTGCCAAACATTGTGGTTTTCCCATGATACCCCTGCGGAAGTCTATTCCTTTGCTGGCATTGATTCTACCCCTTTGGCGGAGAATAAAACCCAGTTTTCTACCCAGGTGATAAAGCGGGTTGACCCACACCACCAAGAGAATTGCAAATTTTTGGTGTTACATAATTTACATGACATTATTGTACAGGGTTTTCCTTGGTTACAGACTCATAATCCTGTTTTGGATTGGAAATCTGTGTCTGTAACCAGTTGGGGTTGCCAATGTGTTCGTACTAACACTCCTGTTTTTTCTGCCTCTCCCCAGTCTCAAGATGTCCCTGACTATTTGACTGATTTTTCTGATGTGTTTAGTAAGTCTGCATCCTTACCTCCTCACAGGAGTTATGATTGCGCTATTGAGTTAGTACCTGGTTGTAAATTTCCTAAGGGTCGGCTCTTTAATTGATCTGTACCTGAGCATGATGCTATGCGATCTTATATCAAGGAGTCTTTAGAAAAGGGTCATATCAGACCATCCTCTTCACCCTTGGGAGACTGCTTTTTCTTTGTGGCCAAAAAGGATGGTTCATTGAGGCAGTGTATTGACTATCGTCTCCAGAATAAGATCACTGTTAAATACCAATATCCGTTACCCTTGATTTCTGACCTATTTTCCAGAGAGAAGAGTGCTAGTTGGTTTACCAAGCATGACCTCAGGGGGGCGTATAATCTTATTCGCATCAAGAACGGTGATGAATGGAAGATGGCGTTTAATAATCCAGAGGGGCATTTGAGTACCTAGTGATGCCTTTTGGGCTCACTAATGCTCCTTCCGTCTTCCAATCCTTTATGAATGATATTTTCAGGGATTTCGTGGATAAATTTCTGATCGTTTATTTGGAGGATATCTTGATTTTTTCCAATGACTGGGATTCTCATGTGGAACATGTTCGGATGGTATTCTGGATTTTGAGAGAAAATGCACTGTATGTGAAGGGATCAAAATGTCTTTTTGGCGTACAGAAGGTTTCATTTCTGGGATTCATTTTGTCTCCGTCTGATATTGAAATGGACCCGGTCAAAGTTCAGGCCATTTGTGACTGGGATCAACCCACTACATTGAAGGCTCTTCAGATATTTTTGGGTTTTGTAGGTAATTTCTCTGGTATTATGAAACCACTGACTGATTTGACCAAAAAGGGTTCCGATGTGGTGAATTGGCCTCCTGAGACTGTGTCTGCGTTTCAGGAGCTTAAGCAGAGATTCACTTTTGCTACTGTTCTGCGGCAACCTGATGTTTCTCTACCATTTCAGGTGGAGGTTGATGCCTCTGAGATTGGTGCAGGTGCCGTTTTGTCCCAAAGGGATCTGGAGAGTAACCCTTGTGCCTTCTTCTCTCGAAAATTTTCTCCAGCTGAACTGTTATGTTTCGGTAGCTGAGGAGTCCAGGTAAAAAAGGAAATACACCAGAGCAGTTGGAATCTATGAGATTGCAGTACCCTGACTAACCACCACAACTAGAGGCAGCCGTGGAGCGTTCCTACGTTGGTCCTAGACGCCTCGTCACAGCCTGAGAAACTAACTACACCTAAAGATAGAAAGAGGAAAGCTATCTGCCCCGGAGCAGAACCCCAAAGAACATAGAAAGCCCCCAAACATGTAATGGCGGTTAGACAAGAAGAAATACTGACACAGACAGAAAATAGTATGAGCAAACGTTGGGGCCCAAACTACCTAAATAGAAAAAGATACGAAGGGAACTTACTGCAATCCCAAAAAACCCTGAAAAGCACCAACTCTACTAATTTCAAAAACACCTGAGATCACACGACCTCTACCACCTAAATTAGTTCTCTGGTGTAACAAAATCAAAACAGCAGCCACTGAAAAAACTGGAAAAAGCAAATGTACAAACATCAGTGTCTGAACTAAACTGAGAGGGCAAAAGCCCCCGGAGGGGACCCTGAAGGCCCCCACAGAAGTGCAGGACAAAATGCAAAAATCAAGCACAAAAACAAAAAAGAAGAAAATGTCTTATCTGTTAGCAGGAGATGCAGACACGACACAGCAGGCTACAAAGGAAACAGGAATCAAGGATTGAGACCAGAACAATTGATCACCGGCAACCCTGATGGGAAGGCGAGTCCCTTATATAAGACCAGTCAGTAACACCTGATTCCCAATCCTCACAATCTTCACTGGACAGTCCAGTACCGCTTGTAACCACCAGAGGGAGCCTCTGCTCAGAACTCATTTCAAGTCCATTCACAACAGTACCCCCCCTTGAGGAGGGGTCACCGAACCCTCACCTGAGCAACCAGGTCGGTCAGGATGAGTTCTATGATACGCACGGATGAGTCTCCTAGCATGGATGTCCGAAGCAAACACCCAAGAATTGTCTTCCTGACCATAACCTCTCCACTTAACCAAATACTGGAGTTTCCGTCTAGAAAAACGAGGATTCAAAATTTTCTCAACCTCAAACTCCATATTGCCCTCAACCAGAACAGGGTCAGGAGGCATAGAAGTAGGAACCACTGGCTCAACAAACCTCTTCAACAAGGACTTGTGGAACACATTATGGATCTTAAATGTCCCTGGAAGAAGCAAACGAAAAGAAACAGGATTAAGAATCTCCATGATCTTATAAGGTCCAATGAACCTAGGCTTAAACTTAGGAGATGCCACTCTCATAGGAATATTTTTTGAGGACAACCAGACCAAGTCCCCCACTTTAAACCGAGGACCATCAGTCCTATGCCGGTTAGCAAACCGCTGGGCCCTCTCCTGAGAGAGGGACAACCTCTGCACTTCCTGATCCCAAATCTGTTGCATACGCTCCACAACAGAGTCAACACCTGGACAGACAGAAGCCTCCGTCTGTCCTGAAGAAAATCGAGGGTGAAACCCAGAATTACAGAAAAATGGAGATATCAAAGTGGCAGAGCTAGCCCTATTATTAAGAGCAAACTCAGCCAAAGGCAAAAAAGAGACCCAGTCATCCTGATCAGCAGACACAAAGCATCTTAGATAAGTCTCCAATGTCTGATTTGTTCTCTCTGTTTGACCATTGGTCTAAGGATGAAACGCCGAGGAGAAAGACAATTGAACACCAAGTTTAGAACAAAAGGTCCTCCAAAATCTGGAAACAAACTGGACTCCTCTGTCAGACACAATGTTCTCAGGAATGCCGTGTAAACTAACCACGTGCTGAAGGAACAAAGGTACCAATTCAGAGGAGGAAGGCAACTTAGGTAATGGCACAAGATGTATCATCTTGGAAAACCTATCACAAATCACCCAGATGACGGTCATTCTCTGAGAAACAGGGAGGTTGGAAATGAAATCCATAGAGATATGGGTCCATGGTCCTCTTGGGCACAGGCAATGGCATCAACAAACCACTAGAGCGTGAGCAAGGCTTGGAGCGAGAGCAAGTCCCGCAGGACTGCACAAATTCCCTGACATCACGAGACAAGGTAGGCCACCAAAAGGACCGACTAACCAAGTCTCTGGTACCAAAAATTCCGGGATGACCGGCCAACGCGGAACAATGAATCTCAGACATCACACTCTTTTTCCAGTGGTCCGGGACAAACAATTTCCCAACAGGACAGCGCTCGGGCCTATCCTCCTGACACCCCTCCAGAGCCAGTCTCAAATTGGGCGAGATGGCGGAAAGAACTACACCTTCTTTCAAAATAACAGAAGGATCAGATAACTCAGGAGAGTCCGCAAGGAAACTCCTTGAAAGGGCATCCGCCTTAACATTCTTAGTGCCAGGAAGAAAGGAAACCACAAAATTAAAACGTGTAAAAAACAAGGCCCACCTGGCCTGTCTAGGATTAAGTCGCTTGGCAGATTCCAGATAAACCAGATTCTTATGGTCAGTAAGGACCACCACCTGATGTTTGGCTCCCTCCAGCCAATGTCTCCACTCTTCAAAAGCCCACTTCATGGCCAATAACTCCCGATTACCCACGTCATAATTATGTTCAGTAGGAGAAAATTTTCGAGAGAAAAAGGCACAAGGGTTACTTCTAGAGGTCTCTGGATCTCTTTGGGACAAAACGGCACCTGCCCCAATTTCAGAGGCATCAACCTCCACCTGAAATGGCAGAGAAACATCAGGCTGCCGTAGAACAGGAGCAGAAGTGAATCTCTGCTTAAGTTCCTGAAATGCAGAGACTGCCTCAGGAGGCCAATTCACCACATCAGAACCCTTTTTGGTCAAATCAGTTAATGGTTTAACAATAACCGAGAAATTACCAATAAATTTTCGATAAAAATTGGCAAAACCCAAAAATCTTTGAAGAGCCTTTAATGACGTAGGTTGGACCCAATCACAGATGGCCTGAACCTTGACCGGGTCCATTTCAATAACAGATGGGGACAAAATGAATCCCAAAAATGAGATCCTCTGTACGCCAAAAAGACACTTTGATCCCTTCACATACAGAGCATTCTCTCTCAAAATCTGGAATACAGTTCGAACATGTTTCACCTGAGAGTCCCAATCATTGGAAAAAATCAAGATATCATCCAAATAAACAATCAGAAATTTATCCACAAAATCCCTGAAAATGTCATTCATGAAGGACTGGAAGACAGAAGGAGCATTAGTGAGCCCAAAGGGCATCACAAGGTACTCAAAATGCCCCTCAGGGGTGTTAAATGCCGTCTTCCATTCATCCCCGTGCTTAATGCGAATAAGGTTATATGCCCCCCTGAGGTCAAACTTGGTAAACCAAGTAGCGTTTTTCACCCTGGAAAACAGGTCAGAAATCAAGGGTAACGGGTATTGATATTTCACAGTAATATTGTTCAAAAGACGATAATCAATACACGGCCTTAATGAACCATCCTTTTGGCCACAAAGAAAAAAACGGCGCCTAAGGGTGAAGAGGATGGTCTGATATGACCTTTCTCCAATGACTCCTTGATATAAGACCGCATAGCGTCATGTTCAGGTACAGACAAGTTAAAAAGGCGACCTTTAGGGAATTTACTACCAGGCACTAATTCAATAGCGCAGTCATAGCTCCTATGGGGAGGCAAGGATGCAGATTTACTTTCGCTAAACACATCAGAAAAATCAATCAAAAAGTCAGGAACATCCTGAGCCTGGGGGGAGGCAGAAAAAACAGGAGTGTTGGTATTAACACATTGGCAGCCCCAACTGGTTACAGACACAGATTTCCAATCCAAAACAGGATTATGAGACTGTAACCAAGGGAAACCCAGCACGATAATGTCATGCAGATTATACAGAACCAAAAATTTGCAGCTCTCCTGATGATCAGGTTCAACCCTCATTATCACCTGAGTAGAGAACTGTGGTTTATTCTCAGCCAAAGGGGTAGAATCGATCCCTAGTAGGGAATAGACTTCTGTAGGGGTATCAAGGGAAACCCACAACGTTTAGCAAAATCAAAATCCATCAGGTTAATAGCTGCTCCCGAATCAACGAAAGCCTGAGCAGAAAATGAGGACAGAGAGCATATCATAGTAACAGTTAATAAAAACTTAGTCTGAACACTACCCAAGACAACTGAGCGTGCAAAACGTCTTTCCCGCTTAGGGCAGACTGAAATAGCATGAGAGGCATCACCACAGTAGAAACATAACCCATTGCGCTTTCGAAACTCATGACGCTGTGTCCCAGAAACCACTCTATCACACTGCATGGATTCAGAAGCAGGTTCACAAGGCAACACTATTCCACGCATACTTCTCCGCTCACGCAAACGTCTGTCAATTTGAATCGCTAATGACATAGAATCATTGAGACCAGAGGGGACAGGGAATCCCACCATAACATCCTTTACATTATCTGACAGACCCTTCCGAAAAAGGGCTGCCAAAGCGTCGTCATTCCATTTGGTCAGGACTGCCCACCTACGGAATCTCTGACAGTATAACTCAGCGTCATCAAGCCCCTGATTTAATGCCAACAAGGCTTTTTCAGCTTGATCAGTGACATTAGGCTCATCGTACAATAACCCCAAGGCCTGAAAAAATGCATCAACATCACTCAAAACAGGATCCCCAGGTGTCAGGGAAAAAGCCCAATCCTGAGGATCGCCGCGCAGGAGAGAGATGACAATTTGAACCTGCTGCGCTGCGTTCCCTGAGGACTTCGATTTTAAGGCAAAAAACAATTTACAATTATTTTTGAAATTCAGAAACTTGGCTCGATCCCCCAAAAACAAATCTGGCATGGGAATCCTAGGTTCCACAACAGGCAACCTAGCAAGATAGGTAGCAATACTCCGAATCTCAGTGGCAAGCTGATCCACACGGCCAGACAACTGTGCAAACTCCATTGAGAGAAAAAATCCTCCCCAGCACCCAGAGATACAGAGGGAAAAAAAAAAAAATGCAACAAACAGAAAAATATCTCTGACAACTCTGACAACCTTTTTTCTTTCACAATATTTTTCCCTTCTGTGAGTACCATTCAATTTTATTTTGGCCGGTGATACTGTTGTTTCGGTAGCTGAGGAGTGCAGGTAAAAAAGGAAATACACCAGAGCAGTTGGAATCTATGAGATTGCAGTACCCTGACTAACCACCACAACTAGAGGCAGCCGTGGAGCGTTCCTACGTTGGTCCTAGACGCCTCGTCACAGCCTGAGAAACTAACTACACCTAAAGATAGAAAGAGGAAAGCTATCTGCCCCGGAGCAGAACCCCAAAGAACATAGAAAGCCCCCAAACATGTAATGGCGGTTAGACAAGAAGAAATACTGACACAGACAGAAAATAGTATGAGCAAACGTTGGGGCCCAAACTACCTAAATAGAAAAAGATACGAAGGGAACTTACTGCAATCCCAAAAAACCCTGAAAAGCACCAACTCTACTAATTTCAAAAACACCTGAGATCACACGACCTCTACCACCTAAATTAGTTCTCTGGTGTAACAAAATCAAAACAGCAGCCACTGAAAAAACTGGAAAAAGCAAATGTACAAACATCAGTGGCTGAACTAAACTGAGAGGGCAAAAGCCCCCGGAGGGGACCCTGAAGGCCCCCACAGAAGTGCAGGACAAAATGCAAAAATCAAGCACAAAAACAAAAAAGAAGAAAAATGTCTTATCTGTTAGCAGGAGATGCAGACACGACACAGCAGGCTACAAAGGAAACAGGAATCAAGGATTGAGACCAGAACAATTGATCACCGGCAACCCTGATGGGAAGGCGAGTCCCTTATATAAGACCAGTCAGTAACACCTGATTCCCAATCCTCACAATCTTCACTGGAGAGTCCAGTACCGCTTGTAACCACCAGAGGGAGCCTCTGCTCAGAACTCATTTCAAGTCCATTCACAACACTGAACGTAATTATGATGTGGGAAATCGGGAGCTATTGGCTATGAAGTGGGCTTTTGAAGAGTGGAGACATTGGCTGGAAGGAGCCAAACATCAGGTGGTGGTCCTCACTGACCATAAGAACCTGGTTTATCTCAAATCAGCCAAGCGACTTAATCCTAGACAAGCCAGGTGGGCCTTGTTTTTCACACGTTTTAATTTTGTGGTCTCTTTTCTCTCGGGCACTAAGAATGTTAAGGCGGATGCCCTTTCGAGGAGTTTCTTTGTGGATTCTCCTGAGGTAACTGAGCCTGCTGTTATTCTGAAGGAGGGTGTGGAGACTGAAGTTCATTGCTCTGCGTTGACTGGTCATCCTGGTATTTTTGGTACCAGAGATTTGGTGAGTCGGTCCTTTTGGTGTCCTACTTTGTCTCGTGACATCAAGGACTTTGTGCAGTCCTGTGGGACTTGTTCTCGGTCCAAACCTTGCTCTCGTTCTAGTGGTTTGTTAATGCCATTGCTGGTGCCCAAGTGGCCATAGATCCATATCTCTATGGATTTTATTTCCGACCTCCCTGTCTCTCAGAGAATGACCGTTATCTGAGTGATCTGTGATAGGTTTTCCAAGATGATACATCTTGTACCACTACCTAAGTTGCCATCCTCCTCCGAGTTGGTGCCTTTATTTTTTCAGCAGGTATTTCGGTTGCACGGCATTCCAGAGAACATTGTGTCTGACAGAGGAGTCCAGTTTGTTTCCAGATTTTGGAGGACATTTTGTTCTAAACTTTTAGTTCAGTTGTCTTTCTCCTCTGTATTTCACCCTCAGACCAATGGGCAAACTGAGAGAACAAATCAGACCTTGGAGACTAATTTGAGATGTTTTGTGTCTGCTGATCAAGATGACTGGGTCTCTTTTTTGCCTTCGGCTGAGTTTGCTCTTAATAACAGGGCTAGCTCTGCCACCTTGATGTCTCCTTTTTTCTGCAATTCCGGGTTTCATCATCTATTTTCTTTGGAGCAGGTGAAGGCTTCTGTCTGTCCGGGTGTTGACTCTATTGTGGAGCGAATGCAGCAGTTTTGGGACCAAGTAGTGGATAATTTGTCTCTCTCTCAGGAGAAAGCCCAGCGATTTGTCAGCCGGCAAAGGACTGATGGTCCTCGGTTTAAAGTGGGGGACTTGGTTTGGTTGTCCTCAAAAAATATCCCGATGAAGGTTGCGTCTCCAAAATTTAAGCCAAGGTTCATTGGACTTTATAAGATCATGGAAATTCTTAATCCCGTCTCCTTCCGTTTGCTTCTTCCGGGACATTTAAGATTCACAACGTATTCCACAAATCTTTATTGAAGAGGTTTGTCGAGCCAGTGGTCCCTATGGCTGCGCCTCCTGACCCTCTTTTGGTTGAGGGCAATTTGGAGTATGAGGTTGAGAAAATATTGGATTCTCGTTTTGCTAGGCGGAGACTCCAGTACTTGGTTAAGTGGAGAGATTATGATCAGGAGGACAATTCTTGGGTGTTTGCTTCGGACATTCATGCTAAGAGACTAGTCCGTGTCTTTCACAGAGCTCATCCTGATCAGCCAGGTTGCGCACGTGATGGTTCGGTGACCCCTCCTCAAGGGGGGGTACTGTTTTGAACGTGTTGGAGACGAGTTCGGAGCTGAGGCTCCCTCTGGTGGATGCTATGTTGAACAGCAAGAATCCTACACCTGCAATCGATAATTGGTTGTCAGGGGGATGGACCGGCCTGATATAAGTGAGCTGGCCTCCCATGATCCTCGCCGGTGATCAATTGTTACTTCCTGGTCTAGGTTGGAATTCAGCTTGCTTTTCTACTGTCTCCTGCTATCATTCAGATAAGTTACTTTCTGCTTTTTTTTTCTGTGATTTGAGTTCCATTGTTTTTGCTGCCTTGCTTTTGAGTTCAGCCAGGTTCCCTTTGGGGGGCTTGCGCTAGTCTCAGTTCTCTTTTTGTATTTGCACTTGTGCTCAGTTCCTGTGATATTTTTCTGCTGTTTAGCTGCATATTCACACTAGAGATCTGATATAAGTGGTCGAGACCGTGTGGTCTCAGCATTTTTGGAATCAGAAGTGTTGGAATTTTTCCTATGTTTTTTGCTGGGTTGCAGACAGTATTCTGTCCTGTACTATCCTATCTAGACAGTTTTGGGCCCCAGCATTTGCTCATTCTATTTTCTGTCTATGTTCTTGTTTTCCTCTTGTCTAACCGCTATTATATGTTTGGGGGCTTCCTAATACTTTGGGGCTCTACTCCGGGCAGTTAGCTTTCCTTTTTCCATCTACAGGGGTAGCTAATCTCTCCAGCTGTGACGAGGCTCTAGGGCACCATAGGAACATCCCACGGCTGCTTCTAGTTGTGCGGTTAGTTTAGGGGTCTGCAACCTATTAGATACCAACCTCTCTGGTGTTTGGCTGCCTTTGCGGTTTTTGGCTCCTGCCCTCCTCAGCTACCAAAACATAACAGCTACCTGTTCACACCAGAGTTCTGATATAGCGGGAGAGATCGTGTGGTCTCAGTATTTTTTGGAATCATAAGTGTTGTAATTTTTCCTAGCGTTTTGCTGGATTGCAGAAAGCATTCTTTTCTGTCCTGTCCTATCTAGACAGTTTTGGGCCCCAGCGTTTGCTTACTCTATTTTCTGCCTGTGTTTGTATTTCATCTTGTCTCACTGCCAATATATGTGTGGGGGCTACCTATTCCTTTGGGGCGCTACTCCGGGGCAGTTAGCTTTCTCTTTTCTATCTTTAGGCTTAGCTAACTTTCTGGCTGTGTTGAGGCATCTAGGTCATCGTGGGTATGTCCCACGGCTGCTTCAAGTTGTGCGGTTAGTTTTGGGGGTCTGCAATCCATTAGTTACCAACCACTCTGGGTGACTGGCTGCCTTGGCTACTTTTGTTACAGTCCTCCTCGGCTACCATATCATAACAATCCACCCTGTAAACCCCTCCTGACCCCACACATAAACTTCCCTCAACCAGCGCCATGACAACCAGCACAGCAGAGTCCTGCATACACTGAGGCCCCTGATCATGTGACCCCTGACTCATCCCCTCCTGTGACCTCATCACAGGTCCTGTGCACAGAGAACAGCCATATATGAGCAACACGAGCAGATGCAGGAGATAAGAATCTGCCGCCCCCTGTCTTCAGGGATGTGCCGCCTGAGGCAGAGTACTTTACTTGCCTCATGATAGGTGCGCCCCTGAGCGGAGGCCATTATACAGTGTTAGAGCTAATTCGGGCGGTCATTATACAGCGGATGAGCTAATGTGGGAGCCTGTTGTGAATGTGTTAGAAATGAATTCTGAGCAGAAGCTCTCTCTGGTGGTTACAAACAGTACTGAACCACTCAATGAAGATTGGCAATCAGGAGTTACAGACTGGTCTTATATAAGGGAGGTTCCTTCCCATCATGGTTGCCGGTGATCAATTGTTCTTGTCTAAACTGTGGTTCCTGGTTCACTTGGAAGCTTGCTGAGTCTTGCCTGCATCTTCTGCTATCAGATAAGATATTTTCTGCTTTTATTTTTGTGCTTGCTTTTTGCATTGTTCCCTGCACTTCTGTGGAGGTCAGCCAGGTCCCCTCTGGGGGCTTGTGCTCCTCTCAGTTTATCTGAGCCACTGTTATTTGTTCATTTGCCTTTTCCAGTTTTTTCAGTGACTGCGGCTTAGTTTTGTGACACCAGAGAACTAATTTAGGTGGTAGAGGTCGTGTGATCTCAGGTGTTTTTGCAATTAGTAGAGTTGGTATTTTTTAGGGTTTTTTGGATTGCAGTAAGTGTCCTTCCTATCCTTTTCTGTCCAGGTAGATTGGGCCCCAACGTTTGCTCATACTATTTTCTGTCTGTGTCTGTACTTCCTCTTGTCTAACCGCCATTACATGTTTGGGGGCTTCCTATGTTCTTTGGGGATATGCTCCGGGGCAGATAGCTTTCCTCTTTCTATCTTTAGGTTTAGTTAACCTCTCAGGCTGTGACGAGGCATCTAGGACCAACGAAAGAATGCTCCACGGCTGCCTTTAGTTGTGGTGGTTAGTCAGGGTACTGCAATCCAGTAGATTCCAACCTCTCTGGTGTATTGCCGTTTTTGCCTGCTCTCCTCAGCTACCAAATCATAACAGGAGCCAGTATACAGCATGATAGCTATTTTGGAGGCCATTTTACAATGTTAGAGCTAATTTCGGGGCCATTATACAGCAGATGAGCAAACGCAAAAGCAGGGGTCATTATACAGCATGGGAACTAATGTAGGGGTCATTATACATTATAGGAGCTAATGCGAGGGCCATTATATAGTACAATTTAAAGGCTACTGTGGGGGCCATCATACAGGGAGAGAGTTACTGTAGGGGCACAAAGAGACATTCTACTATGTAAAGGCATAATGGTGGCATTATGTGAGGCAGTATGAGGAGCATTGCTTTTGTACCACACAGCAGGTGCAGTAGTAGGGACACAACAGCAGCGACTCAGTATTGGGTTGAGTAGTTTGTGCAGGTTGGAGATAGATAGGTACTGGCCCTAAATGTGAGAAGTCAAATGTGTCTTTTTTGTAATCTCTGCAGACGAGTCCTTGCTGGAGAAGTCGTCATGTCGGTTTGAGTAAGATGTAAAAGTGAACGATCAGAAAGAACGTCACTTGTAAGTTATTGTCTGTAACTGTATTGTAAACACTTGTATATTCTGCGGCACTGATATCTACCCTACCCCTACAAGGTCACCATATGGCGGTAATATCAGTATTGTTTTTTGTACAGAGATTTTTTTCAGTCACAGCACAGTCATCTGATGAGGTTCTTCTATACCCATGACTAGAGTGCGTCACCTGATTTGTAATCAGGGTTATCGGTTAGGGGCCCACTCAGATTTTTTGACCCCCGAGCCGAAAGCCTAGCTACGCCTCTGGTATACGTCTCTATTTTCTTAAAATTTGTACTAAATCTGTCATTTGTAACAAGTGTTTCGCTGAGAGCTTGATTGTATGTTTTTATTATGTGAATATTGAGTGTTTTTCAACAATGTAACATTTGATATTTGCATTTTTTATTGTTGATCCAATCAGCTCCACTTGTGGGATATAAAGAGAGGAGGATTGCATCTTAGGTTAGATCATGAATAAGACTTTATTAAGTTGAAACGCATAGATCTTCTCCTCTGGTGTGTATAGATATTTGCTGTATTAAGAATTTTTGACATGAATTTTTCATTCATTTTGCAGTTGTCCAATAAAATTGTCCTATTTTAGGAGCTTCGCCTTCAGCTGGAAATTTTTTTTTGTGTGTTCCAACAAGTTCAGTGGCGACTAATCATTATCCGTGCTGGGCGTTAGCTGGCTTGGGGAACAAGCAAACCGGTAAGCTGACTATGTTTTTTTAGGCTACTTTCACACTTGTGTTTTTTAGCGCTGCGTTTCGAGCGCACATAAAACACATGAAAAAAAGCGTGCAAACGCTTGTAATCGCTGCGATATTTAGTCGCATAAGTGTGCGCATTGTGAAAAAAAACGCAGCGATTGCATGCGATTGTATGCGATTTCAAGCGTTTTTGCATGCGTTTGCGTTTTTTCGGCGCATTTCACAGGAGGAAAATCCTTGCAAAATTCTTGCAACTGACTCCACCAATGGGACACCAGTGGGCGTGTCTTATGGGAGATCTTTATATAGAGCCTGTTCACAGCCATTCTTCACATTTGCTTGCATTTGCCTTTGTGAACATAGATCTGCGCTGGAAGAGTTTCCACTTCAACTTGGATCTGGACATCGCGATGGCTCAGGCTTATACAGTTGCTTGCCATGAAAAAAAGGGAGAGAGAGAGACAGCGAAGACGGCAGCGGCGGCGTTTGTGGGTACATCCCATTGTTGAACTCCGGGAGAGCCATGGAGTGTACCATTCCCTCTATAGCGAGCTGCAGGCAAACCCCAAGAAATTTGCGGACTTTACCCGGATGTCCCAAGAAAGCTTCAGGGATTTACTTGGTCAGGTCCAACAATTCATCCGGAGACAGGACACACAGCTCCGTCGGGCGATTCCTCCGGAGGAAAGACTCCTGGTGACATTACGGTACGTAATATTGCTAAACCAATGCCTTCATCATTTTATTTGTTCTGCCATGTACTATTCCAAAGCTGCCAGAATTATTGTTCTGCCATCTAGTAAACAAAGACCTGCAGAATTATTTGTATGACAGTGAACTTTTTTTTCTCTTTAGTTAAATGTTTTAAAAAAACATATACAATAATATATTTTTTTCTTTCTCAGATTCCTTGCTACTGGAAAGAGCCTCTCTTCACTTCACTTCCAGTACCGGATTGTGTCTCCACCTTGTCAGGAATTGTTGTGCACACCTACCGGGCATTGTGGAATGTTCTCTGTCCAGAATTTATGCCCCTGCCCACCACAGAAAAGTGGCTAGAAATAGCTGAAAAATTCTGGACAACCTGCAATTTCCCCAACTGTTTGGGAGCAGTTGATGGGAAACACATCCGCATCATCAAACCAAAAAGAACAGGCTCGGAGTACTACAATTACAAAAAGTACTTCTCTACAGTTCTCATGGCCATTGCTGATGCAGACTGTATGTTTGTTGCAGTGGACATTGGGGCATTTGGCCGTGGAAATGACTCACAGGCTTTTAAGAACTCGGACATGGACCGGAGGTTGTATGGAAACCAGTTCAATTTCCCCATGCCATGGCCTCTTCCCCACACCGAAGGTCCACCCCTGCCATTTGTCATGGTTGGGGATGAGGCTTTCCAGATGAGCCAACACCTGCTAAAACCCTACTCCAGCCGGGACTTGGACCACACCAAAAAAATATTCAATTACAGGCTGACCAGGGCAAGAAGAACTGTAGAGTGTGCCTTCGGTATACTTGTTTCCAGATGGCGCATTCTGGGCACAGCCATTCATCTGAAACTGGAAACAGTGGATGAAGTGGTGAAGGCCTGTGTGGTGCTACTTGATTTTAGGATGTTTAAAGAGCACCCAAACTTTGAACTTGATGATGCAGCTCCTAACCCATTGCCTGAGTTCACTCAGAACCCTCTCAGGTATTCTGTTGAAGTCGGCCAAATGAGGGACCAATTTGCGGCCTACTTTATGTCAGATGTAGGACGGGTGGAATGGCAAGAACAAATGGTGTAAAAAACTGTTCTTGTCTGTATGTTAATAAAATACCTGTGTTTATACCTGTACCGAGTGCAGTCTGTGTTTTTTTTTACACTCAAATACAATAATCAACTGGCCAGGTTTACCAGTGAATTCATGATGCTGTGTTTTTTGTGCATCATGAATTTACTAGTAACCCTGACCAGGTGACTATACATCCACACACACACAAGTTGCATGACCTTTATCATCTCTCCAGTTTTGGTTCTTTTTGCAGCGATGGGGTGTTTTAGACAAGTGTCTAGACATTGTTTACTCAAAGATCGCGTGCGCGCACAAGCGCTGACGAGTGCACAGCCATGCGCCCGCCAGCGCCCCCATAGACAGCAATGATATTTTTTGCGCAAAGCGTGCGCACACGAGTGCACGTGCTTTTTTAAAGTGGTGGGCCGGAAAAAAAAATGCAACATGTAGCGTCTAGCGCGTCTGGGTGCACACCTGAAAAATGCGCTGCGCACGCCAAATGCTGATGAGCGCGTGCAAGCGCTAGACCCTTGCGTCCACCATGTTAATGATAGGGGAACATTGCGCATGCGACCGATAGCGCACGATGCGCTGCGCGATAAAACGCAAGTGTGAAAGTAGCCTTACTTCTCTGTATACTTGAGAGTTACTTAACAGTTTCAATGTGCAACTTCAAGGAAAGGGTAGAGTTGAGCGAAACAGGTCGTTCATTTTCAAAAATCGTCGATTTTCGCCAAAGTCGGGATTCAAGAAACTAAACCCGACCGCGGCACGAGTCGGTTTCCCCCTACTACTTTAAGCGCCTTTTCTCGGCCAATGAGCAAGGACGCAGGCTGTGGGCAACGGGATGACATAGCCAGCGACCAGCACCATCTTAGAGAAGAGCATTGCAGCGATTGGCAGGCTTTCAGTGGCATCACAGTGCAAATAAAATCCCTCAGCGCCGACCGCTATTTTACAACTGCCGAACTCAGTGTTGGGGAAGGTTGCTGGCGGTGTGTCTGAGCAGGGAGAGCATTAGGCAGGGCCTAAAAAAAAAAATTACTTTGTGCTGATACCGATTAGCTGTACAGTGACTGTGCAACGAGGGGGGAGGATTTTAGTGTGTGCAGCAACGCTGGTTCTTAGGCTGCCTGCCTGCCAGTGACACTGTAGAAATTGCTTGTGTGGACCACCAAATCTGATTAGTAGGCTGCCTGCATGTGATAAGGGGGCAATTAATTTGATGGAGCAGCAGAGATGCCTGCCAGTGACAGTGCACAAATTGCTTGTGTGGACCATCAGATCTGATTAGTAAGCTGCTTGCCTGTGATAAAGGGGCAATTAATTTGGTAGAGTAGCAAAGCTGCCTGCCAATGACAGTGTACAAATTGCTTGTATGGACCATCAGATCTGATTAGAAGGCTGCCTGCCTGTGATAAAGGGGCAATAAATTTGGTGGAGTAGCAGAGCTGCCTGCCAGTGACAGTGTACAAATTGCTTGTATGGACCATCCGATCTGATTAGTAGGCTGCCTGCCTGTGTTAATCCAGACTGAGCTTGTGATTGTCTCTGTGTGCCTCCTGAAATATATACAGAGATGTAGAATATTTTCAGTAGGCTATATATACCTTTTATCTGGTGATACAGTACCCCTTATTTTGTCCTCCTCTTCCTCAGACTTCTCCAATGAATCCATTTCCAGCAGCTTTATGTCCATTATACACCTCAACATATGCCATTTGTTCAACCTCCCAATCTGGGCTGCACCCCCCCTCTTCCACCTACCAAATTGTTATATTTGTGTGTAATGCATACCCTTTCCGCGTGATTGTCTGAGTCCTGAATTATATAATGAGATTTATTATATTTAAACAATACTACATTTTCCCTTGTATCTTGCAAAATAATATGAGATTTTTATTTTAATATGGTTTGTGAACAATACAAACCTGAAACAACCTAAACAAAGGAAAAATATCTTTACAAATGTGGAATTGGTCTGATAAGAATCAAATTTCTATTTGTTAAACTTTTGTCATAAAGGTTCTTGAAAACATGAACACATTTTTCTCTATGCATAGTCTAAAACCTTAAGAATTGTCTTAGAAACCTATTGACATGTAGCGTTTTGAAACTATAAGGGTTACTGGATGATGGACCATACAAGGTCGAAGGATCAAACATGGCAGCTGGATCATTGACAAAAATAACAGGAGTCTGAAAACTGTGTGCCATTGGACATGATGGTCTAACAGGGGCTACTGCTGGAATGGGGTTTTGAGGCTTACATGGATCAGCCACCAGGGCAGTGTAATACTTGTTGGCGGGCCGTTATTTTAAGGGGATGTGTGTTAGGGGTTGAGTTCCCGCTTCTGCACAAGGGGAATCTCGAGCCATTCCGGCTGCGGTCTCCCATTCGTCTCCGGCCACAGTGGACTCTGCTCAGCTTAGACGTCGGTCCCAGCATCTCGCCCAGTCTGGCAGTGTGCAGAGGATTACTGCTGCTTCTCCAGACTCTGCTATTGTGGCCAGTACTGGTTAGCGGCGAGCAGACGTCTTTAGGACAAAGTCCTTGTTTTTCCCTTCTGAGGATGCCCAGGGTGAGATCTCTCATTGGAGATCAGGGGTCACATGCTCAGGTACTTCAGCAGCTCCTATTGGTCCGCCAGGAAGGTCCTGTGACTACTGGTGTTCTGGAACAAGTTTCATTGGTCCTTGTTTCTGGCTGGTCCTATAGCTGTTATTATTAAAGGGTGGCAATGCTGAGCCGCCATGCTCTAGTATCAACCATTATATGCTTTGCGCCAGTGTGGTCATGCGTGTGTGTGGTTAGGGCCCGGCTGAAATAAGCCCCTAGAATACCGACTTAATCGGTGAGGAGTTTGGTATGCTAGCTGGTCAGGGTCGGTGTCCTAGATGCCCTAGATTACCGGCATAACCGGTGAGGAGTTTGATTGCTGTATTCAGGGCCTGGCGTTCAGACGCCATAGATTGCGGGTGACTCCCGAGAGGACATTAGCGCATGATCACGTTCTATGTTCGCTTAGCACTTAACTGTGTACCTGGGTACCTGACAGGACACAGAACTTTTTCTCAGCGGCTCTGTGACGTAACAGGGTTCGCTTTCAACGCTAGACTGCGCCCTAGCGTGTTTATTTTGCGACTCAGTTGTGTTCAGTGAGTTTGCACACATCGCTATATTGCGCTGCGGCACTCCTTCTAGCGGCTCTGTGAAATAACAGAGTTCGCACATATTGCCACAGCGCATTGCGGTGTTTATTTTGGCGACTCTGCGGGATAACAGAGTTTGCGTCTTGCGCCATTTTACTGGCAGCAGGTTCCGCCTGCACGGTGGACCCCGGGCTGCGAACGCATCTCTCTACCTCATATATTTGGTGCGTTCCGCAGACCCTATCATAATACTAGCGCCAGGGTCTGGCTAGTAAAATGGCGGATGACCAGCGTCTACAGCAGTACATCCAGCAGCTGGAGGGTAGGTTGGCGGCTCTAGAGCGCACAACCTCAGCTGTGGATGTTACCGCAGTCGCTGTTCAGGCTGCTAGCGTGGCTGCAGCCAGTGTGTCCTCTGCCACCTCTGCCCCTACATTATCCCACCTCCCGCTTCCTGACAAGTTTGCCGGTGACAGCAAGCAATGTCGGGGATTCGTGAGTCAGTGCTCTATACAGCTCGAGCTTCTAGCTGCACGTTTCCCCACGGATCAGGCACAAGTGGGTTTTGTACTGTCTCTACTCTCGGGCAGAGCGTTTGAGTGGGCAACGCCGCTGTGGGAGCGCGACGATCGTGTGGTGCGGAGTGCTCCTCGTTTCCTGGAGGCTCTTAAAAAGGTCTTTTTAGGACCTCAGGTCACCCACGATATGGCGCTACAACTGCTGGCATTGGCACAGGGTTCGTCTTTGGTCAGTCAGTTTTCCGTCCAGTTTCGGACTCTGGCCTCAGAGCTAGACTGGTCGGATAAAGTTCTCATTCCAGTCTACTGGCGAGGACTGGCTGACCATGATAAAGATGCTTTGGCTACCAGGGAGATTCCCGCCACACTGGAGAAGCTTATCTCCATATCTACCCGCATCGACCTCCGTTTTCACGAGCGGAGGTTGGAGCGGGCCCAGTGTAGGCAGAGGATTCGGTTGGCTCCCACCTTTGCCAAACCTCTCGAATCCCCCGATCTGGCGTCCAAACCCCAAAAGGCCACAGAGGTTCCTCATGCAGGACCTAAGTCTCGGACCGTCCGAGTATCCGTGTTCTGTAACCTTTGTCAGCAGACAGGACACTATCCCAACAAATGTCCACAGCGATCGGGGAAGCGATCGCGTCTAGTGGCCCTGGGAGGAGGTTCGCTAGAGACAGCGGCATTTTCCTCCAAGATGACACTTAAAGGGACAATCACTGTAGGCACTTCCACTCTCACCGCTGACCTTTGCGTGGACTCAGGAGCAGAGGGGAACTTCATGTCCTCTATCTTTGCTCGCCGTCATGCAATATCTCTGGTGGCTCTTGACAAATCAGTGACTGTTCGGGTAGTGAATGGGTCGACATTGCCCTCACAAATTACACACCAGACTGTTCCACTTGCATTGTTTGTATCTCCTTCCCATCAGGAACTTATTTCCCTACTCGTCCTTCCCAAGGGAATAGACGAGATCCTACTAGGTATACCTTGGCTCCGTTTCCACTCCCCACATATAGAGTGGACTTCGGGTAGGATACTGGGTTGGAGTGATGCATGTAGAGGCAGATGTGTCAGGAGTTGCGTTCAGGTTACCACTACTGAGTTACCCGCAGATCTTACTCCACTTCCCAAGTGCTACTGGTCATATGCAGACGTGTCCTCCAAGAAGGCTGCGGAGACTCTTCCGCCTCATCGCCCCTATGACTGTCCTATCGACCTCTTGCCTGGCGCAGAACCTCCTCGGGGAAGGGTCTATCCCCTCTCTCTTCCTGAGACAGAGGCCATGTCGCAATATATTCAGGAGAACCTGGCAAGAGGGTTTATTAGGAAGTCGGTGTCACCGGCAGGGGCGGGATTCTTCTTTGTGCAGAAGAAGAACGGAGAATTACGACTGTGTATTGATTACAGGGGTCTTAACGCCATCACCGTTAAAAACAAGTACCCGTTGCCCCTGATTTCTGAGCTCTTTGAAAGGCTTCGAGGAGCAAGGGTATTCCCTAAACTAGATCTGCGCGGTGCTTATAACCTGATTCGCATCCGTGAGGGGGACGAATGGAAGACGGCTTTTAATACCAGGGATGGGCATTACGAATATCTGGTGATGCCCTTTGGGCTCTGTAATGCTCCAGCCATTTTCCAAGACTTTGTCAATGACATCTTCCGGGATATGCTCTCCACCTCGGTCGTAGTCTATCTGGATGATATACTCATCTTCTCTCCAGATATTGACTCCCACCGGAGAGATGTCTGCAAAGTCTTCGACCTCTTACGGGCTAATTCCCTTTATGCTAAGTTAGAGAAATGTATGTTTGAGCTGGAGTCTTTACCTTTCCTTGGTTATATCATCTCAACCCAGGGATTGGCTATGGATCCGGCCAAACTACAGGCTGTGATGGACTGGCAGGAACCCCACTCTCTTAAAGCGGTGCAGCGCTTTATGGGGTTCATTAATTACTATCGCCAGTTCATTCCCCATTTCTCTACCTTGGTAGCTCCCTTGGTAGCCCTCACCAAGAAGGGAGCAAATCCCAAATTGTGGTCGGAAGAGGTCTCCAAGGCTTTCACTTCTATTAAGTCTCATTTTGCTAGCGCTCCCATCCTACATCGCCGCGATGTTGATAATCCATTTTTATTGGAGTTGGATGCCTCATCCGTTGGTGCTGGAGCAGTCCTCTTCCAAAAGGATGCTCAAGGTCGGAAGCATCCTTGCTTCTTCTTCTCTAAGACCTTCACATCATCGGAGAGGAATTATTCCATCGGGGATCGGGAGTTGCTAGCCATTAAGTTGGCCTTCTCTGAGTGGAGACATCTGTTGGAGGAGGCCCGCTTTCCCTTCCAAGTCTTCACCGACCACAAAAATTTGGTGTATCTGCAGACAGCCCAGCGGCTTAACTCTCGCCAGGCCAGATGGTCCTTGTTCTTCTCCCGGTTTAATTTCACACTCCATTTCCTCTCGGGAGAGAGGAACATTCGTGCCGACGCTCTCTCTCGCTCTGTGGTGTCCTCTGAGGAGGAGGTGGAGGAGCCTCGGCTTATTGTCCCCACAGAGAGCCTGAGAACAGTGGCCCCGGTTTCGCTAGAGTCTGTGCCCCCGGGCAAGACTTTTGTGCCTACCAATTTGCGACCGGAGGTGCTCTCTTGGTCACATTCGTCCAGGGTGGGTGGACACTTTGGGGCAAAGAGGACATCTGAATTGCTGGCAAGAACATACTGGTGGCCGCATATGGTCCGTGATGTTGGGGACTATGTTTGGGCGTGTGTCTCCTGCGCCAAGAATAAGTCTCCACGACAACGGCCAGCTGGGTTACTTTACCCTTTGCCGGTGGCAGACAGGCCCTGGGAGATGGTTGGGACGGACTTTGTGGTGGGCTTGCCCAAGTCTCGGGTTGCACCATCATTTGGGTAATCATTGACCATTTCTCCAAAATGGTGCATCTGGTGCCGCTACCACGGTTACCTTCTGCACGGGCTCTGGCAGCGTTGTTCGTTAGGCACATCTTCCGTCTACATGGCATGCCGGACAAAATTGTCAGTGACCAAGGTCCCCAGTTTGCGTCTCGGTTCTGGAGAGAGCTTTGTCGTCTACTCAGTATTGAGTTAAATCTCTCTTCAGCGTACCATCCTGAGACGAATGGGTTGGTAGAGAGGGCCAACCAGACCTTGGTCACCTATCTACGACATTTTGTCTCAGCCAGGCAGGATGACTGGGCATCCTTGCTACCATGGGCTGAGTTTGCACTAAACAATGCTGTGGCTGACTCCACCGGACAGACTCCATTCCTCCTGAACTACGGTCAGCATCCGCGGGTTCCGGTGCCCATGCCCGTGTCTTCCACCGACTCCAGGGTGGCAGACTGGGCTGTGGAGGCACGGGACATTTGGGACCATATCCAGGATGCCATTCAGGCATCCAAGGACAGGATGAGGTCCTCCGCCGACGCACATCGGCGCCCCGCTCCAACATTTGCTCCTGGGGACTTGGTGTGCCTCTCCGCCCATAACATCAGGCTGCGAGTTGAGTCCACTAAGTTGGCACCCCGCTACCTGGGTCCTTTCAAGGTCCTCGAGCAGGTTAACCCTGTGGTATACTGTTTGGCTCTTCCACCACGCCTGGGTATCTCCGACACCTTTCACGTATCCCTCTTGAAACCCGTGCTCATGTTCCGGTTTTCCGAGTCATCTGCCGGGACATCGGGTTCATCTACGGATGACCATGAGGTGAACGGCATCGTAGGGTGTAAGGTGGTACGGGCAAAAGATTTTATTTGGTGGATTGGAGGGGTTATGGGCCTGAGGATAGGTCCTGGGAGCCTGCCGAGCACATTCCGCAGCTCATCGCTGCTTTTGAACGCAGCGAGGCCCAGAGAAGGGGGGCCCTAGGAGGGGGGGTAATGTTAGGGTCGAGTTCCCGCTTCTGCACAAGGGGAATCTCGAGCCATTCCGGCTGCGGTCTCCCATTCGTCTCCGGCCGCAGTGGACTCTGCTCAGCTTAGCTGTCGGTCTCAGCGTCTCTCCCAGTCTGGCAGTGTGCAGAGGATTACTGCTGCTCCTCCAGACTCTGCTATTGTGGCCAGTACTGGTTAGCGGCGAGCAGACGTCTTTAGGACAAAGTCCTTGTTTTTCCCTTCTGAGCATGCCCAGGGTGAGATCTCTCATTGGAGATCAGGGGTCACATGCTCAGGTACTTCAGCAGCTCCTATTAGTCTGCCAGGAAGGTCCTGTGACTACTGGTGTTCTGGAACAAGTTTCATTGGTCCTTGTTTCTGGCAGGTCCTGTAGCTGTTATTATAAAAGGGTGGCAATGCTGAGCCGCCATGCTCTAGTATCAACCATTATATGCTTTGCGCCAGTGTGGTCATGCGTGTGTGTGGTTAGGGCCCGGCTGAAATAAGCCCTAGATTACCGGCATAACCGGTGAGGAGTTTGATTGCCATATTCAGGGCCTGGCGTTCAGACGCCATAGATTGCGGGTGACTCCCGAGAGGACATTAGCGCATGATCACGTTCTATGTTCGCTTAGCACTTAACTGTGTACCTGGGTGCCTGACAGGACACAGAACTTTTTCTCAGCGGCTCTGTGACGTAACATGGTTCGATTTCAACGCTAGACAGCGCCCTAGCGTGTTTATTTTGTGACGCAGTTGTGTTAAGTGAGTTCGCACACATCGCAATATAGCGCTGCGGCACTCCTTCTAGCGGCTCTGTGGATTAACAGAGTTCGCACATATTGCCACAGCGTATTGCGTTGTTTATTTTGGCGACTCTGCGGGATAACAGAGTTTGCGTCTTGCACCATTTTACTAGCAGCAGGTTCCGCCTGCACGGTGGACCCCGGACTGCGAACGCATCTCTCTACCTCATATATTTGGTGCGTTCCGCAGACCCTAACAATGTGTCACAGCGGCAGTGACCCGGTTGGTGGCCCTGTGCGTCCAATAAAAGGTGAAATATTTACAGGAGATGATGACATTTTGCAGTGTAGGTATTCCTGACGCCACCTCTGGTATCTGGTCAGAGGTGACCACTGACCAGCGATGCAGTGCAGATCCTCTGGGACAGATGGTGACATGCAGCACAGTTTGTAAAGTCTCCCACAGGCGAGACTATGTTATCCCAGGGCAGGAAGACGTTGTAGATGAAGTTATGTTGCTGGGAGATGTAGCAAAGTGTAGTGTGCCTTGGGGAAGAACTTGAGGAGACAGTCAATTGCAGGTTCCACAGCTTTACTCGCACTTCTGGTGCCGGCAGTACAGATGCCTGCTTGGTGCCAAGTTCTCTAGGTGAGGAGTCCAGCCAACTCCAAGGTGTATGTAAAACAGTATTACAAAGCTCCCTGTCAGTATATGCCTTCCCTGGCCGTCGCACTGTGCTAATTTCCCACGCCTTTCTTCCTTCCAGCACCTCGCTAAGCAGTGTCACAGTCAAGAAGCTGCGGATCCTCCAGGACAACGTTATCTTTATGCGTTTCCTTGATCCTATATAACTTTCTTTCACGGAGAAGCTACAAGCGTTTGTGGCTGTCATCCCTATAGTTATCACAGCTATCGGCTTGATAGCTAATTCATAAAGTTCTGCCACAACTCTAGGTGCCGAGGCTCTTCTGAAACCTGGATTATCCAAGGTGGCGTACGGCAGTCCTGCAATGTGCCCACCTGTAGCTTACAGCGCATCTGTGGCTCTCTCTGAGAATCCCTTTTCCCTTCCTGTGAACCTCTCTTGTTTCTCTCTGTCAATAAGCAACCCTCAGAACGGGAGGCTGCAGCACAATTATATCTTCTTAACCTCGCCCTTATGGGAGAGATGTGTAAAACACGTCTGTCCTCTTCCTCCCCCAAGGTTGAACTCTATATCTTCCTTCTAACTTCCTGCTCTGACCCATAAGCTCAAACTACCATGTACACCCTTTGCTGGCTGGGTCGTGCTATATGAACTAAACTAGTGCATGTGATGGATACAGTGTTGGCAGAGCCAGGTGTAATGTCTCCACCTTACCTGAAAGTTGAAAATACCACATCTCTGGCCGAGATGAAGTACCTCTGTGGCGACTGAACCCTCAGGGTCGCCAACCAAACTTAAAATTATTGGTCTTTTGGTCAACAACTTTATGCAGGTTATTTGATAGATAAGTCTTACTAATATTTATCAGGTCTGCAATATCTACTTCTCCCATTACAGGTATCTCCTGCCCTAAAGGTGGGTTTCCTTGTTGCATCATCTGATTCAAGATTCAATGTTCAAAGAAGATTTATTGGCAGGAATAAATACACATTAGTTTTGCCAGTGCAAGTGTACAAAAGGGAATAGGAATAGGGACAGTAGGGTGTTATGAATGTGCTAGAGATGGTTTCTGAGCAGAGGCTCCCTCTGGTGTTAAAGACAGTACTGAACCTTTCAGCGAGGAATGGCAATCTGGGATCTCTGACTGGTCTGATATAAGGGAGGTTCCCTCCCATGATGGTTGCCGGTGATCAATTGTTCTTGTCTCAATTGTGGTTCCTGGTTCATTTGGAAGTTTGCCGTGTCTTGCCTGCATCTTCTGCTATCAGATAAGATATTTTCTGCTTTTATTTTTGTGCTTGCTTTTTGCATTGTTCCCTGTACTTCTGTGGAGGTCAGCCAGGTCCCCTCCGGGGGCTTGTACTCCTCTCAGTTTATCTGAAGCCACTGTTATTTGTTCATTTGCATTTTCCTGTTTTGTCAGTGGCTGCGGCTTAGTTTTGTTACACCAGAGATCTGATTTAGGTGTTAGAGATCGTGTGATCTCAGGTGTTTTTGCAATCAGAAGAGCTGATATTTTTTAGGGTTTTTTTGGATTGCAGTGAGTATCTTTCCTATACTTTTCTGTCTAGACAGATTGGGCCCCAGCGTTTGCTTATTCTATTTTCTGTCTGTGTCTGTGCTTCTTCTTGTCTAACCGCCATTACATGTTTGGGGGCTTCCTATTTTCTTTGGGATCTGCTCCAAGACAGATAGCTTTCATCTTTCTACCTTTAGGTGTAGTTATCTTTCAGGCTGTGACGAGGCGTCTAGGATCAACGTAGGAACGCTCCACGGCTACCTCTAGTTGTGTGGTTAGTTCAGGTTACTGCAATCCAATAGGTTCCAGCCTCTCTGGTGTATTGCCGTTTTTGCTTATTCTCCTCAGCTACCAAAACACAACAGTATCACAGGCCAAAACTGAAAATTATATGGTACTCACAGAAGGGAAAAATAGTGTGGAAAGAAAAGAAAAAAAGTTGTCAGAGTTGTCAGAGGTTTTTTTTTTCTGTTTGTTGGATTTTTTCCCTCTTTTTGTCTGGGTGCTGAGAGGATTTTTTTTTCTCTCAATGGAGCTTGCACAGTTGTCTGGCCGTGTGGATCAGCTTGCCACTGAGGTTCGGAGTATTGCTACCTATCTTGCTGGGTTGCCGGTTGTGGAACCTAGGATTCCCATGCCAGATTTGTTTTTGGGGGATCGGGCTAAATTTTAGAATTTCAAAAATAACTGTAAGTTGTTTTTTTGCCTTAAAGCTTAAGTCCTCAGGGAACACAGCACAGCAGGTTCAAATTGTCATCTCTCTCCTGCGCAGCAATCCCCAGGATTGGGCTTTTTCCCTGACACCTGGGGATCCTGTTTTGAATGATGTTGATGCATTTTTTCTGGCTCTGGGTTATTGTACGATGAACCTAATGTCACTGATCAAGCTGAAAAAACCTTGTTGGCATTAAATCATGGTCTTGAAGACGCTGAGTTGTACTGTCAGAAATTCCGAAAGTGGGCAGTCCTGACCAAATGGAATGATGATGCTTTGGCAGCCCTTTTTCGGAAGGGGCTGTCAGAGAATGTAAAGAATATTATGGTGGGATTCCCTGCTCCCTTTGGTCTCAATGATTCTATGTCATTGGCTATTCAAATTGACAGACGTTTGCGTGAGCGCAGATGTATGCGTGAGATAGTGTTGCCTTGTGAGCCAGCTTCTGAGCCCATGCATTATGATAGAGTGACTTCTGGGGCTCAGCGTCATGAGTTTCGAAAGCGCAATGGGTTATGTTTCTACTGTGGTGACGCCTCTCATGCTATTCCAGTCTGCCCAAAGTGGGGAAGATATTTTGCACGCTCAGTTGTCTTGGGTAGTGTTCAGACTAAATTTCTGTTGACTGTTACCCTGATTTGCTCCCTGTTCACATTTTCTGCTCAGGCTTTTGTTGATTCTGGAGCAGCTATTAACCTGATGGATTTTGACTTTGCCAAACGTTGTGGGTTTCCCATGATACCCCTGCGGAAGTCTATTCTCCTACTGGGCATTGATTCTACCCCTTTGGTGGAGAATAAACCCCTGTTTTCTACTCAGGTGATAATGAGGGTTGAACCAGATCATCAGGAGATTTGCAAATTTCTGGTGCTGTATAATCTGCATGACATTATTGTACTAGGTTTCCCTTGGTTGCAGTCTCATAATCCTGTTTTGGATTGGAAATCTGTGTCTGTGACCAGTTGGGGCTGCCAATGTGTTAATGCCGACACTCCTGTTTTTTCTGCCTCTCCTCAGTCTCAGGATGTTCCTGACTTTTTGACTGATTTTTCGGATGTATTTAGTGAAAGTAAATCGGCATCTTTGCCCTCTCACAGGAGCTATGATTGCGCTATTGAATTAGTGCCTGGTGGTAAATTTCCTAAAGGTCGCCTTTTTAACTAGTCTGTACCTGAACACGATGCTATGCGATCTTATATCAAGGAGTCATTGGAGAAGGGTCATATCAGACCATTCTCTTCACCCTTAGGTGCCGTTTTTTTCTTTGTGGCCAATAAAAGGATTGTTCATTGAGGCCGTGTATTGATTATCGTCTCTTGAATAAGATCACTGTGAAGTATCAATATCCGTTACCCTTGATTTCTGACCTGTTTTCCAGGGTGAAAAGTGCTAGTTGGTTTACCAAGCTTGACCTCAGGGGGGCATATAACCTTATTCGCATTAAGCATGGGGATGAATGGAAGACGGCGTTTAATACCCCAGAGGGGCATTTTGAGTACCTAGTGATTCCCTTTGGGCTTACTAATGCTCCTTCCATCTTCCAATCCTACATGAATGATATTTTCAGGGATTTTGTGGATAAATTTCTGATTGTTTATTTTTATGATATCTTGATTTTTTCCAATTTTTTCTCATGTGAAACATGTTCAGACTGTGTTCCAGATTTTGAGAGAGAATGCACTGTATGTGAAGGGATCAAAGTGTCTTTTTGGCGTACAGAAGGTCTCATTTCTGGGATTCATTTTGTCTCTGTCTGTTATTGAAATGGACCCGGTCAAGGTTCAGGCCATATGTGATTGGGTCCAACCTACTTCATTAAAGGCTCTTCAGAGATTTTTGGGTTTTGCCAATTTTTATCGTAAATTTATTGGTAATTTCTCCGGTATTGTTAAACCATTGACTGATTTGACCAAAAAGGGTTCTGATGTGGCGAATTGGCCTCCTGAGGCAGTCTCTGCGTTTCAGGAACTTAAGCAGAGATTCACTTCTGCTCCTGTTCTACGACAGCCTGATGTTTCTCTACCGTTTCAGGTGGAGGTTAAGACCTCTAAGAGTAACCCTTGTGCCTTTTTCTCTCGAAAATTTTCTCCAACTGAACGTAATTATGACGTGGGTAATCGGGAGTTATTGGCCATGAAGTGGGCCTTTGAAGAGTGGAGACATTGGCTGGAAGGAGCCAAACATCAGGTGGTGGTCCTCACGGACCATAAGAATCTGGTTTATCTCGAATCAGCCAAGCGACTTAATCCTAGACAGGCTAGGTGGGTCTTGATATTCACACGTTTCAATTTTGTGGTTTCTTTTCTTCCTGGCACTAAGAATGTTAAGGCGGATGCCCTCTCGAGGAGTTTCTTTGCGGACTCTCCTGAGTTATCTGATCCTACTGTTATTTTGAAAGAGGGTGTAGTTCTTTCCGCCATCTCGCCCAATTTGAGACTGGCTCTGGAAGGGTGTCAGGAGGATAAACCTGAGCGCTGCCCTATTGGGAAATTGTTTGTCCCAGACCAGTGGAAGAAGAGTGTGATGTCTGAGATTCATTGTTCCGTGTTGGCTGGTCATCCCGGGATTTTTGGTACCAGAGACTTGGTGAGTCGGTCCTTTTGGTGGCCTACTTTGTCTTGTGACATCAGGGAATTTGTGCAGTCCTGTGGGACTTGCTCTCGCTCCAAGCCTTGCTCTCACTCTAGTGGTTTGTTGATGCCATTACCTGTGCCCAAGAGGCCATGGACCCATATCTCCATGGATTTTATTTCCGTCCTCCCTGTTTCTCAGACAATGATCGTTATCCAAGATAGGTTTTCCAAGATGATACATCTTGTGTCACTACCTAGGTTGCCTTCCTCCTCCGAATTGGTGCCTTTGTTCCTTCCGCACGTGGTTCGGTTTCATGGCATTCCGGAGAACATTGTGTCTGACAGAGGAGTCCAGTTTGTTTCCAGATTCTGGAGGACATTTTGTTCTAAACTTGGTGTTCAATTGTCTTTCTCCTCTGATTTTCATCCTCAGACCAATGGACAAACCAAGAGAACAAAACAGACCTTGGAGACTTATTATTTGAGATGTTTTGTGTCTGCTGATCAAGATGACTGGGTCTCTTTTTTGCCTTTGGCTGAGTTTTCTCTTAACAATAGGACTGCTCTACCACCTTGATGTCTAGATTTTTCTGTAATTTTGGGTTCCATCCTTGATTTTCTTCGGGACAGGCGGAGGCTTCTGTCTGTCCGGGTGTTGAATCTGTTGTGGAGTGAATTCAGCAGATTTGGGACCAGGTAGTGGAGAGGTTGTCTCTCTCTCAGGAGAAGGCCCAACGGTTTGCCAAGCGGCATAGGACTGAGGGTCCTCGGTTTAAAGTGGGGGACTTGGTTTGGTTGTCCTCAAGAAATATCTCTATGAGGGTTGCATCTCCAAAGTTTAAGCCTAGGTTCATTGGACCTTATAAGATCATGGAGATTCTTAATCCTGTTTCTTTCCGTTTGCTTCTTCCAGGGACATTTAAGATCCATAACGTGTTCCACAAGTCCTTATTGAAGAGGTTTGTCGAGCCAGTGGTTCCTATGGCTGCGCCTCCTGACCTTGTTTTGGTTGAGGGCAATCTGGAGTATGTGGTTGAGAAAATATTGGATTCTCGTTTTACTAGACAGAAACTCCAGTATTTGGTTAAGTGGAGAGGTTATGGTCAGGAGGACAATTCTTGGGTGTTTGCTTCGGACATCCATGCTAGGAGACTGATCCGTGCCTATCACCGAGCTCATCCTGATCGGTCTGGTTGCACAAGTGAGGATTCGGTGACCCCTCCTCAAGGGGGGGGTACTGTTATGAATGTGCTAGAGATGGTTTCTGAGCAGAGACTCCCTCTGGTGGTTACAGACAGTACTGAACCTTTCAGCGAGGAATGGCAATCTGGGATCTCTGACTGATCTGATATAAGGGAGGTTCCCTCCCATGATGGTTGCCGGTGATCAATTGTTCTTGTCTCAATTGTGGTTCCTGTTTCATTTGGAAGTTTGCTGTGTCTTGCCTGCATCTTCTGCTATCAGATAAGATATTTTCTGCTTTTATTTTTGTGCTTGCTTTTTGCATTGTTCCCTGCACTTCTGTGGAGGTCAACCTGGTCCCCTCCGGGGGGCTTATGCTCCTCTCAGTTTATCTGTAGCCACTGTTATTTGTTCATTTGCTTTTTCCTGTTTTTTCAGTGGCTGCGGCTTAGTTTTGTTACACCAGAGATCTGATTTAGGTGTTAGAGATCGTGTGATCTCAGGTGTTTTTGCAATCAGAAGAGCTGATATTTTTTAGGGGTTTTTTTGGATTGCAGTGAATATCTTTCCCGGAGCAGATCCCCAAAGAACATAGGAAGCCTCAAAACATGTAATGGCGGTTAGACAAGAGGAAATACAGAAACAGACAGAAAGTAGTATGAGCAAATGCTGGGGCCCAATCTGCCTAGACAGAAAAGGATAGGAAGGATACTTACTGCAATCCAAAAAAAACCCTAAAAAAGCCAGCGCTACTAATTGCAAAAACACCTGAGATCACACGACCTCTACCACCTAAATTAGTTCTCTGGTGTAGCAAAACTAAGCCGCAGCCACTGAAAAAACTGGAAAAGGCAAATGAACAAACAACAGTGGCTCCAGAGGAACCAAGAGGAACCCAAGCCCCCCGGGGAGGGGAACCTGGCCAACCTCTCAGAAATGCAGAGAAATATGCAAATGGCAAGCAGAAAAACAAAAAACAGAAAATATATTATCTGAGAGCAGGAGAAGAGGCAAGACTCAGCAAGTTTCCAAGTGAACCAGGAAACAACGTTAAGACAAGAACAATTGATCACCGGCAACCATGATGGGAGGGAACCTCCCTTATATCCAGCCAGTCCGTGATTCCTGATTGCCAATCCTCACTGAATGGTTCAGTACTGTTTGTAACCACCAGAGGGAGCTTCTGCTCAGAATTCATTTCTAAAACATTCACAACACTTTTCTGTCTAGACAGATTGGGCCCCAGCATTTGCTCATTCTATTTTCTGTCTGTGTCCGTGCTTCTTGTCTAACCGCCGTTACATGTTTGGGGGCTTCCTATTTTCTTTGGGGATCTGCTCCGGGGCAGACAGCTTTCATCTTTCTGCCTTTAGGTGTAGTTATCTCTCAGGCTGTGATGAGGCGTCTAGGATCAACGTAGGAACGCTCCACGGCTACCTCTAGTTGTGTGGTTAGTTCAGGTTACTGCAATCCAATAGGTTCCAGCCTCTCTGGTGTATTGCCGTTTTTGCTTATTCTCCTCAGCTACCAAAACACAACAGTAGGGATGTTGGGTAGGGGCTGTAGGAAAGGTGGATGGGGGCAGATGCAGGATGAGGGCTGTAAGAACAATGGTTGGGGGCAGATCCAGTGTGGGGGCTATAGAAGTCCATGCATAGGGAAGGTCTATGGGGGATGGGGCAGATCCGGGGTGGCAGCTATTGAAGTCCATGGCATATCATAGTTCTCTTTCTCGCAGTCTATGACATTCGCTCACATACCGCACTGCTTTCTCCGCTGCTCTCTCTTCTTCCCCCAGCGGGATATATATGTTTTCTCTTCCTCCTTCATGGTGATGAAATCCGGGAAGAGATGTGAGAGTCTCTTGAAGTGAGTGTCCCTCACTGCTGAGTATTTGGAGCAGTGTAGCAGGAAGTGGGTTTCGTCCTCTATGGCCTCCTGGTCACAGTGTTGCCATAGTCTTTCCTCCCTGGGCTTGTAGCTCTGCCTGTGTCGGCTGGATTCGATGGCCAGACTGTGGGCACTGAGTCTATATCGGCTCAGGATCTTGCGGTCTCTGGGGTCCCGGAGGTTCTCCAGGTATGGGGCCAGTCTGTAGTCTCTCTGTAGACTCCGGTACATGGTCAGTTTCTGTGAGCTAATGAAGTCGTTCTTCCAGTCACTGACATACCTCTCCTGGCCTTCGTCTACCATTTTCCTGATTCCGGATTTTGTCAGGTTGTTGTGATTGGTGTTCTGGTCAGGTTGGGTTTGGGTGGGCTGTTCCGAGGGTCCTGGTTTTTCTGTTTCACCTACATGTGTCAGGGCTTTATGGTGATGGGAGCTTGGATTGTTCCTATGTAGGTGAGCCCGGAATGACAGTGCCCTCTTTAGAACCGTTAGGTGTAGAGGGAATCTGCACAGCTCGGCCTGGCAAACACTGTTGGAGGTGCTCCGATGGACTTGGAGAAGGTATTTGCAGAATTCCACTTGGAATATTTCTCTTGGGCTGGAATCCCACTTTGACCAGTCTGGGTAGGTGTGAGGACCCCAGACTTTGCTGCCATACAGGAGGATTGGGGCGATGACAGAGTCGAAGATTTTTAATCAGACCCTCACTGGTGGCTTCAGATGGTATAGATCCTTCGGATGCCATAGAAGGTTTTACAGGCCTTGTCTTTCAGGGTCTCTATGGCTTGTTTGAAGCTCCCTGACTGGAGAATCTCTAGACCCAGGTAGCTATATTTGTCTGTTCCTGTAAGGGCGCAGTTGTTGAGGACAAATGAAGGGTGCTGGTCTGATTTTCTCTTTCTCCTCTGGAACACCATGATGTTGGTTTTCTTTAGGTTGACCGGTAGTGCCCAGGTGGAGCTGAATTTCTCTAAGATTTTCAGGATGTCTTGGAGGCCTTTCTCGGTTGGTGACAGAAGCAGCAGGTCATCTGCATACAGCAGGAATTTCACCTGGGCGTCGTGGAGGGTGGGACCTGGTGCTGTGGAAGATTCCAGAGCGATAGCCAGCTCGTTGATGTAAATGTTGAAGAGCGTTGGACTTAGGCTCCTCCCTTTCGACATCTTCAAATATAGATGTGAATATTTAATCAGGAATCAACAGCTGTACTTTACTTATACAGTTCAGGTTCCTGCTTTGCAGAATTGGATGTTAGCCAGTCTGGACTTCTGGCTAACAGTTTTTCTCTGTAAATAGATACGGAGCTGAACAATTCACACAGCAATATCTACAGCTGTACTGTACTTATACAGCTCACTTTCCTGCTTTGCAGAATTGGGTGTGAGCCAGACTGGGATTCTGGCTAACAGTTTTTCTCCGTAAATAGATACGGAGCTGAACAATTCACACAGCAATATCTACAACTGTATTGTATTTATACAGTTCACTTTCCTGCTTTGCAGAATTGGGTGCTAGCCAGACTGGGCCCCTGGCTAACAGTTTTTCTCCGTAAAAAGATACAGAGCTGAACAATTCACACAGAAATATCTACAGCTGTACTGTACTTATACAGTTCAGTTTCCTGCTTTGCAGAATTGGTTGTTAGCCAGACTGGGCCTCTGGCTAACTGTGTTTCTCCCTAAACAGATACGGAGAAGAACAATTCCAGCAAAAATGTATACAGCTGTATTGCACTGAGAGAGTAAACTTTCCTGCTTTTCAATTTGGGTGTTAGCTAAACTTGGCCTCTGAGTATGGGTTTTCCTGCGTAAATAGATACGGAGCTGAACAATTCACACAGCAATATCTACAGCTGTACTGTACTTATACAGTTCAGTTTCCTGCTTTGCAGAATTGGGTGTTAGCCAGACTGGGCCTCTGGCTAACAGTTTTTCTCCGTAAATAGATACGGAGAAGAACAATTCCACCAACAATGTATAAAGCTGTATTGTACTAATAGAGTAAACTTTCCTGCTTTTCAATTTGGGTGTTAGCCAAACTTGGCCTCTGAGTATGGGTGTTTCTGTGTAAATAGATACCGAGCTAAACAATTCACACAGCAATATCTACAGCTGTACTGTACTTACACAGTTCAGTTTCCTGCTTTGCAGAATTGGGTGTGAGCCAGACTGGACCTCTGGCTAACAGTTTTTCTTCCTAAATAGATACGGAACTGAACAATTCACACAGCAATATCTACAGCTGTACTGTACTTATACAGTTCACTTTCCTGCTTTGCAGAATTGGGTGTGAGCCACACTGGGCCTCTGGCTAACAGGTTTTCTTCGTAAATAGATACGGAGCTGAACAATTCACACAGAAATATCTACAGCTGTACTGTACTTATACAGCTCAGTTTCCTGCTTTGCAGAATTGGTTGTTAGTCAGACTGGGCCTCTGGCTAACTGTGTTTCTCCCTAAACAGATACGGAGAAGAACAATTCCAGCAAAAATGTATACAGCTGTATTGCACTGATAGAGTAAACTTTCCTGCTTTTCAATTTGGTTGTTAGCTAAACTTGGCCTCTGAGTATGGGTTTCCCTGCGTAAATAGATACGGAGCTGAACAATTCACACAGCAATATCTACAGCTGTACTGTACTTATACAGTTCAGTTTCCTGCTTTGCAGAATTGGGTGTTAGCCAGACTGGGCCACTGGCTAACAGTTTTTCTCCGTAAATAGATACGGAGAAGAACAATTCCACCAACAATGTATACAGCTGTATTGTACTAATAGAGTAAACTTTCCTGCTTTTCAATTTGGGTGTTAGCCAAACTTGGCCTCTGAGTATGGGTGTTCCTGTGTAAATAGATACCGAGCTAAACAATTCACACAGCAATATTTACAGCTGTGCTGTACTTACACAGTTCAGTTTCCTGCTTTGCAGAATTGGGTGTGAGCCAGACTGGACCTCTGGCTAACAGTTTTTCTTCCTAAATAGATACGGAACTGAACAATTCACACAGCAATATCTACAGCTGTACTGTACTTATACAGTTCACTTTCCTGCTTTGCAGAATTGGGTGTGAGCCAGACTGGGCCTCTGGCTAACAGGTTTTCTTCGTAAATAGATATGGAGCTGAACAATTCACACAGCAATATCTACAGCTGTACTGTACTTACACAGTTCAGTTTCCTGCTTTTCAGAATTGGGTGTGAGCCAGACTAGACCTCTGGCTAACAGTTTTTCTTCCTAAATACAGAACTGAACAATTCACACAGCAATATCTACAGCTGTACTGTACTTATACAGTTCACTTTCCTGCTTAGCAGAATTGGGTGTGAGCCAGACTGGGCCTCTGGCTAACAGGATTTCTTCATAAATAGATACGGAACTGAACAATTCACACACCAATATCTACAGCTGTACTATACTTATACAGTTCACTTTCCTGCTTTGCAGAATTGGTGTGAGCCAGACTGGGCCTCTGGCTATCAGTTTTTCTTCGTAAATAGATACGGAGCTGAACAATTCACACAGCAATATCTATAGCTGTACTGTACTTATACTGTTCAGTTTCCTGCTTTGCAGAATTAGGTGTGAGCCAGACTGGGCCTCTGGCTAACAGTTTTTCTCTGTAAATAGATACGGAGCTGAAAAATTCACACAGCAATATCTACAGCTGTACTGTACATAAACCCAATTCTGCAAAGCAGGAAAGTGAACTGTATGAGCCAGACTGGGACTCTGGCTAACAGTTTTTCTTCGTAAATAGATACGGAGCTGAACAATTCACACAGCAATATCTACAGCTGTACTGTACTTATACTGTTCACTTTCCTGCTTTGCAGAATTGGATGTTAGCCAGACTGGGACTCTGGCTATCAGATTTTCTCTGTAGATAGATACTGAGTTGAACAATTCACACAGCAATATCTACAGCTGTACTGTACTTATTTAGTTTACTTTCCTGCTTTGCAGAATTGGGTGTTAGCCAGACTGGGCCTCTGGCTAACTGTGTTTCTCCCTAAATAGATACGGAGATGAAAAATTCCACCAACAATGTATACAGCTGTATTGTACTGATAGAGTAAACTTTCCTGCTTTTCAATTTTGGTGTTAGCCAAACTGGGACTCTGAGTATGGGTGTTACTGCAGAAATCTATACGGATATTTTGAATATTTTCAGTATACTGTACATACCTTTTATCTGTCGATCCAGTACCCCTTTTTTGTGCCTACTCTTCGTCAGACTTCTCCAATTAATCAATTTGCAGCATCTTTACATCCATTATGCATCTAAACATATGGCATTTTGGCTACCTCCCTATCTGGGCTGCCCCACCACCCCTGCTCCACAAACAAAATTGTTCTATTCTTGTGTAATCCATACTGACCCTTTGAGCGTCAGTGTGCTTATAGGCTCCTGCAAGTGGATCGCCCGCCAGGGCACTGGGGTACTCTGTACCCTGCCGGTGTGTTAAAAGGTTGTGTCACGGCAGCAGTGACCCTGTCCGTGGCCCTGGCCGTCGAATGAAAAGGGGAATTATTTACAGGGGATGATTAGATTTTGTATTCCACTGTTGGTTACGCCACCTGTGGTTTCTGGTCAAAGCTGAACAGCACTGCAGTGCAGATCCTCATTAAACTGGTGGTGATGCAGCAGAGTTAGACTAGCTTGCCACAGGCACAGCTTTTTGCCTCAGGGCTGAAGCATGTATTGTTGGATGAATGGTGCTGTTAGATGTAGCAGTGTGTACAAGGTGCCGCAGGAACAAATTGAGATCACACATTCTGGGGCAGTTTACAAGGCTTTACTCCGACTTCAGGTGTGCACATATGTCCACTTGGTACAATATCCTCCAGGTGAGGGGCTCATCAAACTCCCAGGTACAATGTAAAGACACCTTTCCAGGACTCCTTTCAATATGTTCCTTTCTGTGTCGTTTCACGGTGTAGTATTACTCCCCTCTCCTTCCTGCCAAAACCTCGCAATCATTGTCCCAAGCCAGTAGCCGCGGAACCTGTGGTATAACGTCTGCTCTTCTTTTCCTTGCTATTATATGGACATGTTTTTGGCAAAAATAATTGATGTTCAGTAGCTGAGAGTGAGACTCCTACAGATAACACTGCCTCCGGCTTGCTATCTGAGTACAGAAGTTATATAGAAGGCTAATGGGCCAGTGTCCCTTCTGCGACCTGGGTGAATGTGGTGCATCCAGTGTCCACAGGGGAAAGTGGGGTTGGGACAGTGCTGCCTAGGCAACAGTATAGGCAACAGGGATCTTCGATGCTCTCATTAGCCGATGCCGGGGGAGATGAGTTTTCGTGCTCACAGTATCCAACCACACTGCCACTGTAGTGGGGCTGGGTGCCCTGTTTCATGTTGGGTTCTCAGGCCAAAGCCGACCTGACCTTTAATCTGGTTTAAAAAAATTACCCATCATGACCAGAAGGCCAGGAATAGGGGGGGTGGGTTGCTCAAGAATGTCTGAAAGGCCAGGTGCCGGGTTCCTACCAAGTCCAAGACTTTCCCAGGATGTGACTGAAAGCAAGCTCAGAATCCCACCAGGGCGACCAACTCCTAGGGCACATTGCAGCCTAAGCACTCAGACTTACACAGCCTACTGACTTTGATCCTGGGGGGCCATGCTTTCCACCTGATGGATATATGAGCCACCTGGCATACTAGCAAGTGCAACAACCCACTGTGTATTGTGTAGGAATGTACACGAGTGGTAGGAGCAGGCCACCTTTTGGAAAGATAATACACTTGATCTTAGCCAAAAGTCCTGGTTTATGAATGATACAGTGGACTTTTTAAGCTTTTTAGATTCTTGTGTAATGGAGATAGAGCATTGTTGCGTAATTGTCTGCATCCTTAAATATATACGGTGATTTTGAATTTTTAATATATTTTTGAGTGCACAAACATCCAAGGGTCTTTTTGTGTGTCACAAGTCACACAAAAAAAGCAGCGCAGAAGGCGAGGATTCATGTGGTTCCTTCCTGAAGGAGATGATCCCCAATAAACCATCCTCGTCCCTCAGAGGCAGAAGGCCACAGCAAGTCTCAGGGATCTTTGATGCTCTCCCTAGCCCTTGCCACGGGAGAGGCGTTTTCGTGCTCCCAGTATACAACCAGACTGCCAATGTAGTGGAGCTGGGAGCCGTGTTTCATGTAGGTTTCTCAGGCCAAAGCTGACCGCACCTTTGACCGGGTTTTTCTAAATTACCCATCATGACCAGAAGGACAGGAATAGGGGGGTGGTTTGCTCAAGAAAGTCTGAAAGGCCAGGTGCGGGGTGCTACAGAGTCCAATACTTTACCGGGATATCACTCCAAGCAAAGTCAGACTCCCACCAGGGCAACCAACTCCTGGGGCATATTGCAACCTAACCCCTCACACTTACACAGCCTAGTTACTTTGATCCTGTGGCCATGCTTTCCAACAGATAGATATATGAGCCACCTGGCATACTAGCAAGTGCAACAACCCACTGTGTATTGTGTAGGAATGTACTCGAGTGGTAGGAGCAGGACACCTTTTTGAAAGAGAATACACTTGATCTTAACCAAAAGTCCTCCTGGTTTATGAATGATACAGTGCCCTTGTTCAGCTTTTTCAATTCTTGTGTAATGGATACTGAGCTTTTGAGCATCATTGTCTGCCTCCTTAAATATATACGGAGATGTTTTATTTTTCATTATACCACATATATGCCTTTAATATGCTGCTACAGTTCCCTTTTTATTATTAGATTCTTATGTTATCCATACTCAGCCTGTGAGCGTGTCTTTGGGCCTCATTAAATATATACGTAGTTTTAAAAATGTTTCATTATACTCCATATATTCCTTGGATATGCAGAAACAGTACCCCTTTTTTTATTATTTTATTGTCTTATCCATACTATCCTCCACGGCAAGGAAGGGTGAGACTAGGCATATAGTAGGGTCTTGACAGGAAGGATTGGTCTAAATATCATATACCTATATTTTATGGTTGATCTTTTTTAAAACCACGTACACTGGGTTGGTGTTTATTAATAATAGAGAGAATAAAAATTATAATTTTTAAGGGAGATTTATGTGCACTACTATATACAGAGATTTACAATTACCCAGACACTGTATAAAGCTGTTGGGTTGTAATACAGTACCCTTTTTCTAATTTTTATCTAATCGATACTGAGCCTGTGAGCGTCTGTCTGTAATTAATGCAATATAGACATAGATTTACAATGAAAACTACACTGTATAAAGCTGTACACTTCCCATAAATTACCCTTTTAATGCTTTTTATCTTATTGTCTAATCCATACTGAGACTGGAAGCGTCTGTATCTGACTCCTGATATATATACGTAAAATGTTGTTGATCTCACCTTCATAAAAGTTAAACATGCCTGTTGTCACTGGGTTCGTCTCCGGTATCACACAATCAACAGCGCAAGAGAATTGCGAACAATCCCAAGACCTTTATTATAGGCCAAACGAAAAGATCCACAAACAAACCATCACACTGAGGATACAATAGTAGAGAACACGAATGCAGTTCACTTGGATCGGCAGCCAGGGCAGTGGGATACTCGGTACAGGGCCGGTGTGTTACAGGGGATTTGTCACAGCGGCAGTGACCCTGTTCCTGGCCCTGGGGGGCGAATAAATGGGGAATATGTACAGGGGATGATAGAGTTTGTAGTAAGGTGTTCGTGACGCCACCTGTGGTATCTGGTTAGAGGTGACCTGACCAGCGCTGCAGTGAAGATCCTCGGACACTGATCCTGTGATGCAGCAGAGTTGAAATAGCTTCCCACAAGTGAAGCTTGTCTCAGGTCAGTGAGATGGTATAGGAACTTAGGAAGTAATGGTGCTGGTAGATGTAGCTGAGTGGACTGTGTGCAACAGGAAGGAGTATCCAGGGCATTGACTACAGATAGTGCGGTAGTCGGTCGGCCTGAAAGTAATTTGTAATCCCCTTATTTCAGGTGGGATGTGATGTCTCCTTTCTAGCGCTGTTCTCTGAGGCACTGGCTGCTGTAAGCTCTGTCCAAGTTCCTCTCTCTCTGTCTCTTGTCTAGATGGAACTTCAGAATCATAACAGGCAGCTGTTATGGATTCTCTGGCTCACATGTGCTGCTGCTTTGTAGAAGAGTCCTAATTGGGACAGAGGACCTGCTGTCTTCTGTCCTCCGGATTCTGCTGCTGGTAGTTAAATTCACCCACTCATCCTCCTCAGACTCCGGTGTCTGGTTTCTGGTGCTCAGACCTGTGAAGTGAGCTCTCTATAGCCCCTCTTTCTCCAGCTTGTCTGTACACGTCTGTCCTCTCTTGTCCCCTCAGCCACATTCCTGACTCCTCCCCCAGCCAGAATATGCCAGAGAAGCTCTCCTGAAAATCAGGTGTTACAGCTCCTACTTCTGATAGTAAGAAAAGTGTTGAATAGTGTTGAGCGATATTGCTCGATATCTAAAAATATCGTATCGAAATTGTATCGCCGATATCACTAAATATCGGCAATATCCGATTTCGATACCGGAAGTCCCATGTAAGTCTATGGGAACAAAATATCGCAACTAAAAAAAACCTTTATTTCCTTGTAAACACTAAATATACACACATAGAATACATATATATATATATATATATATATATATATATATATATACATGTCATTGTGACATATATATATATACATATATGTATAGTTTATACACTTATACATAGTAAAATATCCTCTGATTCAATTGCCGGGTAAAGCCGGCTTCAGTGAAAAGACAGAAGCACCCGACATGAAATGACACTTGGTGTACATAGGGTTAACCATGTCTTTTCATGTCGTTTGCTATCTGATTTGCACAAACAATTAAATCAGTCTATGTTTGCAAAATTTCACACCTGTAGGGGTTAATTAAAGGTGTAAATTCGTTGTAAAAAAAACGGACTTTTTTGCTACGAATTTACACCTTTAATTAACCCCTACAGGTGTGAAATTTTGCACACATAGACTGATTTAATTGTTTGTGCAAATCAGATAGCAAAGGACATGGTTAACCCTATGTACACCAAGTGTCATTTCATGTCGGGTTCTGCATTTTCACAAAAGCCGGCAATTGAATTAGCGGCTATTATACTATGTAGAAGTGTATGAACTATAAATATATATATATATATATATATATGTGTCACAAACTCAATGACATGTATATATATATATATGAGGTGTAAAATTGCTGAAAAAAAATGCGTGGGCTCCCGCCCTATTTTCGCAACCAGACAGACAAAGCCAGTGAGTGGGGGCAGATAATAATAGCCCAGAGAGGGACCATTATTTTTGGCCCCCCCCGGCTACTAACATCTGCCCCCAGACACCCCAGAAAGGGCAAATCTCTAATTAGATTTGCCCTTTCTGGCACTTTGCCCGTCTATTCCCATTGCCCTGTAGCGGTGGCGAATGGGTTAATAAGGGGTTAAAATGACCTTGCAATTGAAAGGTCACTTTAAGCCAGGTTAATAATTGAGAGCTGTCAATTAGACAACTATCAATTATTAATCCTATTGTATGAAAGAAAAATCAAACACACACACTTTAATAAAAAAGAAGTTTAATGAAATAATCACACAGTTTTTGACCATATTTTATTTTCCTGCTAAAACCATTTCCTGTAATAAAAATAAAATAATAAAGCAAAATTATTCTTACCAATCCGATGTACAGTCAGGTCCCACGGTGTAATCCTTCAGAAAGGGTTAATGTTTACTGCAGGGACCGCAGCTAATGCTGCAGCCTCACAGTAAACCCCCAAATGAATGAGTTCCTCTCCTGGCTGACAGGAGAGGAAGTGAGAAAGCTTAATTGATTGCTTTCCACTTTCACTTCAGGTCAGCCAGGGACACAATCAGTGACGTCAGAGGGAACTGGTTAACAAAAATAGGGGATCCCCTCGAAAAAAATTGGCGTGGGGTCCCCCCTATTTTTGTTAACCAGCCAGATGAAGCAGACCGCTGAGGCCTGGATTTTCAGGCTGTTAAGGAGCCAAGATCCATGGACCTTGCCAGCCTGATAATACCAGGCCACAGCAGTCTGCATATCTTGGCTGATTAACAAAAATAGGGGATCCCCTCGAAAAAAATTGGCGTGGGGTCCCCCCTATTTTTGTTAACCAGCCAGATGAAGCAGACCGCTGAGGCCTGGTTTTTCAGGCTGGTAAGGATCCAATATCCATGGACCTTGCAAGCCTGATAATACCAGGCCACAGCAGTCTGCTTAGCTTGGCTGGTTAACAAAAATAGGGGATCCCCTCGAAAAAAAAAACGGCGTAGGGGTCCCCTATTTTTGTTAACCAGCCAAGTAAAATGCAGACTGCTGCGGCCTGGTATTAAAAGACTGTCAAGGCCCATGGATTTTGGCCCTCAACAGCCTGATAATACCAGGCTACAGCAGCCCCACATTTGGCGCATCAAAAGATGTGCCAATTGTGGCACTTTACCCGGCTCTTCCCACTTGCCCTGTAGCGGTGGCAAGCGGGGTAATAAGGGGTTATTGTCACCGTTGATTGCACGGTGACAATAAGCCCGGTTAATAATGGAGAGGTGTCAATAAGACACCGATCCATTATTAATCACAAAGTTATTAAATGTATAAAAAAAAGACACAGCAAGAAAAAAGTATTTTAATGAAACAAAAGAGACAACACAGTTTTCATTAATTTTATTGTACTCTCATTCCTGCGACGCCATCGATCTCCTGTAAAAAAAGAAAAAAAACAAACCAACAGTATACCACCTGTCCGACGCAGTCCATAACGACAGTCCCACGATGATCCAGCTCTGCTACATCGCAATGACAGGCAGAGCCTGTCATCGCGACGCAGCACAGCTGATTACCTGCTTCCCCGGCGGTGACGTCATCGGACTGACTGCTTTACGGCCGGGATTACCCAGCAGTCACTGCAGTTATCGCGAGAAACTGCATGTGACCGCCGGGGAGAAGAGGATGGCGGCCATGAAGCAGTCCAGGACGTGACCGCTGGAGATCTTTTGCCAGGTAAGTGCCGCTGACTCCTGACAGACCCGACCGACGGACACTGACAGTGACAGACCCGACCGACGGACACGGACAGTGACAGTGACAAATCCGATTCCGGTATTCGATATGACGAAAATATCGAAACGAATTATCGAAAGGCCGATAGAGCTAATATCAGCCGATAGCCGATATTTGCATTATCGTATCGCTCAACACTAGTGTTGAATGCTGTGATACGTGTTAAAGGGATCCTTCCTTGCTTTTCAGGCATGACATCATTCTCTCTTGGAGGGATCAGAATAGAAAGTAGTAGACAGCACATGAGGAAGATCAGGGATGCACGCTCTGGTTCATGGATCCCAATGAACCCCAAAGTCCATAAACAAGAAGAGGGAGCAGCATCCATCCAAGTGAAAAATACAAAAAATCTTTATTCTGCCATAAGCAATAACAACGTTTCTGCCATATTGTGGCCTTTTTCAAGTACATTCAAAAATGCACACAGGCGGCCTTAAATGGTGTGGAGGAGCCAATCACCATCATAGGTTACGCCTCACAGCTAATAGACATATACAGTACATACAATCATAAAACAACAATCAGACATTAATGTCATAATCTCCAGGATTACGTACAGGATTCGTTCGTATATTATCCCAAAATAACAAATTCATAACATATGTAAACAATAAAATACAATCGTTTTCACCAATAGATGACTAGCTATCCCATAACCATGGTGATGATCCACGAATCACCGAGTGCTATCTATACACCATATCCCAACCAATGACATTACTCGCCTCTCCTTGGCGCCAAATCGATCATCCCATCATCGGTAACGTTCCAAATAAGGTAGCATTAGAAGATGCCCACTAACACTAGGAGGCGTCAAAGTGTGATGCTCATGTAAGCGCCGGGTAGGAAGAGCAAACATCCAATAGCGGTTAAGTCGCGCCAGCAATCCCCGTCATATGACGTCAGATCACGTGACTTACTGCGTCAGATGCTCGGCGCATGCTCAGAGCATACTAATCGCAGTAGTCTCGCAATACAGATCGTCAATACAATGGCCTGCCGTAACATCGCGATAACATAAAGAACCACTGGATATTAACCCACACCTCACACATGGTATGTAAAACAGTGAATGTTGGGAAGCCACTCCTCCAGGGCATGGCAACCAGAATAGGGTGCCCATAATTTCACCAAAAGAACATACACATAATTATAAGATCTAACACATCCCTTATACAAATATATACATTGGTGGATATAAGCAATATACAGAGAATAAATGTCAAAAAGAGACCAGGGCATGGTTATATACATATATGTAGATTATAGTCCAAATTGAGGCCCTTCGGCTGTAATGCATCCAAAACTGAAATCCAGCGAAGTTCCTTCTTTTTCAATAATTTGGACCTATCACCCCCCGTCTCAAAGGAGGAACCCCATCTATCACCCTAAACCTAAGCTGGTTTACTGAATGTCTACATTCAACAAAATGTTTAGAAACCAGTAGCTCCAAAAGTTTAGTTCTAATAGTGCTCTTGTGTTTGCTAATACGTGCTCTAACCTCCATCGTCATCTCGCCCACATACATCAACCCGCATGGGCAAGTTAAAACATATATCTCAAAACTAGAGGAGCACATATAGCGTTCCTTAATCAAGACTCGTTTCCCTGTCCGTGGATGGTTAAAGCTATCCCCCTTAACCATATTACCACAGCATGCACAACTGAGGCATGGGAAATTCCCTAGTCTAGGTGGGCATAATGTCACTTGTCTAGATGATTTACTCGAGCCATTATCGGATTTAACAAGCATATCCTTCAGATTGCGTCCACGTCTATATGAGAGTGACGGTCTATCAGTAAATTCAACAACCTGTGGGAGACCCATGTGTAACAAACTCCAGTGCTTGTTCAAAATACCACCAATCTTATCACTCACTGGGCAAAAAGTAGACACAAAAGGGACACGTTTAGACAAGCTTTTGTCACGTCTATGGCCAGCACCATCCGGTGTCAATCCCATAGCCTTAATTTTGTAGCGTTGTACATCTTTCACTGGATAGCCCCTCTTAATAAATTTGTCACACATTTGATTAAGTCTCATATCAAGCCTATCATCCTCTTTCACAATGCGGCATACATGTAACATTTGGCTCCAAGGGAGAGACTCCACCATTTTCCTAGGATGATTACTATCAAAAAACAAAATACTGTTTCTATCGGTTTCCTTAGTAAATAAATCATTACTCAGTACCCCATCCTTCTTGTATACAACAGTATGCAGAAATTGAATTTGTTCACTTGAATGGGTTATGGTAAATTTTAATTCAGGGAGAATCCCATTCAAATACTCATGAAAAGCCAAAAACTCCTCAACACTCCCCTCCCAGACACAGAAAATATCATCAATGTAGCGCCACCAGGCCTGGACATGGCACCAGTGGCTGGAGCTGTACACATGCTGTTCCTCGAATACCGCCATGAAGATGTTAGCATAAGTGGGCGCCACATTAGACCCCATGGCGGTACCGCGCAACTGCAGGTAATGTTCATCCCCAAAGAGGAAAAAATTCCTCCTGAGGATGAACCCCAACAGTGCTAGGACCAGCTGTGCACACTCCGGGGCCATGTCCGAGCACGATAGCACCACATAAATGGCCTCTAATCCCTTTTCATGTTCAATAATGGTGAATAGGGGTGATAGGTCCAAATTATTGAAAAAGAAGGAACTTCGCTGGATTTCAGTTTTGGATACATTACAGCCGAAGGGCCTCAATTTGGACTAAAATCTACATATATGTATATAGCCATGCCCTGGTCTCTTTTTGACATTTATTCTCTGTATATTGCTTTTAGATGTAATTTGTGTTTTTCTAGTTTTAATTTTTTCTTTTTTTCTCTTTTTTTATGTAGATCGGTGGTTTGGAAGAACTGGTGGACATGGAGACTCAATAAGTTGTGAATTGGATTTTCTATATAATTTTGTTAGTTGATTTGTATATTTGACTCCCCATGCCCTCCATTTTCCTTATCCACCGATGTATATATTTGTATAAGGGATGTGTTAGATCTTATAATTATGTGTATGTTCTTTTGGTGAAATTATGGGCACCTTATTCTGGTTGCCATGCCCTGTAGGAGTGGCTTCCCAACAGTCACTGTTTTACATACCATGTGTGAGGTGTGGGTTAATATCCAGAGGTTCTTTATGTTATCGCGATGTTACGGCAGGCCATTGTATTGACGATCTGTATTGCGAGACTGCTGCGACTACTATGCTCTGCGCATGCGCCGAGCATCTGACGCGGTAAGTCACGTGATCTGACGGGGATTGCTGGCGCGACTTAACCGCTATTGGATGTTTGCTCTTCCTCCCCGGCGCTTACATGAGCATCACACTCTGACGCCTCCTAGTGTTAACGGGCGTCTTCTAATGCTACCTTATTTGGAACGTTACTGATGATGGGATGATCGATTTGGCGCCAAGGAGAGGCGAGTAATATCATTGGTTGGGATATGGTGTATAGATAGCACTTGGTGATTCGTGGATCATCACCATGGTTATGGGATAGCTAGTCATCTATTGGTGAAAACGATTGTATTTTATTGTTTACATATGTTATGGATTTGTTATTTTGGGATAATATACAAATGAATCCTGTACGCTGTATTGGAGATTATGACATTAATGTCTGATTGTTATTTTATGATTGTATGTATATGTCTATTAGCTGTGAGGCTTAACCTACGATGTTGATTGGTTCCTCCACACCATTTAAGGCCGCCTGTGTGCACTTTTGAATGTACTTGAAAAAGGCCACAATATGGCAGAAACGTTATTGCTTGTGGCAGAATAAAGATTTTTGTATTTTTTACCTGGATGGATGCTGCTCCCTCTTCTTGTTTATGGACTTTGGGGTTCATTGGGATCCATGAACCAGAGCGGGCATCCCTGATCTTCCTCGTGTGCTGTCTACTACTTGCTATACTGATGTACTGATTGGATCCAAGTGGACATGCACCGACGATGGAAAATATGGACTCATTTAATCCAGAGGTGGGTGAACTGGAGACTGCCATGATTTTCTCCTATACGGAGGATGATGCTAAGAGGATCCTATCTGGAACCCAAATGGATATGTCTTTTTTAAATAAGCCTACTATAGAAATGCTTAAAAAGAAGTATGAGAATGAGAAGAGGAAGATTATCTCATATGAATTACACGCCATGACATTATGTGAATATCATAAGATACATAGGATACCGCGGGGCTTGAGACCGCATTTACATCCTACATTACTGGCGGACAATGTACAACTTTATAGTAGGTTTGAATCTATTACAAACAAGTTTGCATTTGACCTAATGCTGTTGAATATTGAGTTCCTTCATGCAGAAATCGGATCCTTGAAAAAGAAAGTATTGGAATTGGAACAACAACTGACAACCCAGATGACTACACAAGATCTTGATACCTTCAAGTCCTAATTGAAGGAGAAATTATTAAAATTTCGTGCTGATATTGAGAAAACGAAGAGAACCAAATGGTTCCGAGATGCTGAAGATTATAAATCTGGTCGTGTTTTTTCTTGGCATGGTGGTATACAAGCATCTTCCTCCAATGGAAGAGATCGCTTTACCCATCTGCGGAGGAGACAGAGACCTCAGATGAGGGATCCACAGAAATTTGGCTTTACTACAGGAGAGTCCGATTCGATGGATGATTCCAATATGGGTGCACCCTCTTCTTTGTCTAATTTTTTAGGCAAAGGCAAAATGGACGGTGTGGTGGTAAGAAAAGGATCCGTAGAGGCGGCAGGAAGCACTGGAGAAAGGGTGACAGAGATTCAGACAACAGGAACTGCACGCAGCCTCCCAATGCAGACACGGAATATGGAGGTGAAGAAGAAAGCCACGTAAACCAGAGGAATCTGGTGTAAATATTTCCTCATATGATTTGTCTGATAGTGATTGTGAGGTACTCTCTAGGGGACTTTCTTTTTGCCCGACCAATTCTCCTGATTGGTTCGGGATTGAATGTGATCTATTTGCCTTTTTTTAGGAGATTGAGGTTGACAACATACTTTTGTGACAAAGGTGATACATCTAATATTGTGTCTAATAGTAATGTTGGTGGTTTTTCTCTACATGATTTTTGTCTATTTAACAGGAGTAGCTTTCATCCTCCCGTTAAGAACAACTTTGTGGAATCATATATTCAGCTGGTGGAGAGGGATAAAGCTAAACTGAGACGAGAATTTACAGCCACCAAGAGAAGGGGGAACTTGACATACACTGAAAGACAGGCACTGGATAAACTTTCAAACAATCGGGCCATCACTATCAAGGCGGCCGACAAGGGCGGGGCCTTGGTAGTGATGGACACTTATAAATATGTAGCTGAATTCCGTAGTCAATTGGCTGATGAAGCGGTATACACTAAACTTGCGGGAGATCCTACTGCCCGCTATTTGACTGAGTTGCGCCTTTTGGTTAGTGAGGCTTTAACCGATGGTCTCATTGACCAAAAGTTGTCCGAATTTTTAGTGGTGGAAGCTCCGGTGATTCCACTACTGTATACATTACCAAAAATCTACAAGGATTAATGAATCCACCCGGATGCCCTATAGTGTCCGGCAGGGGGTCCCTGTGCAATAAAGTTTCAATCTTTCTTGATAAGGTGCTATGCCGTTTTGCTATAACAGCTAGATTATATATAATGGATACAAATCATTTTTTGAGCAAAATTGAGGGACTCAACATGACAGCTGAGATGTTGTTGGTATCTTTCGATTTGGTTTCCCTATACACCATTATTGAACATGAAAGGGGATTGGAGGCCGTTGATGTGGTGCTATCGGGTTTGGACATGGCCCCGAGTGTGCACAGCTGGTCCTAACACTGTTGGGGTTCATCCTCAGGGGGAATTTTTTCCTCTTTGGGGATGAACATTACCTGCAGTTGCGCGGTACCGCCATGGGGTCTAATGTGGCGCCCACTTATGCTAACATCTTCATGGCGGTATTCGAGGAACAGCATGTGTACAGCTCCAGCCACTGGTGCCATGTCCGGGCCTGGTGGCGCTACATTGATGATATTTTATGTGTCTGGGAGGGGAGTGTTGGGGAATTGTTGGCTTTTCATGAGTATTTGAATGAGATTCTCCCTGAATTAAAATTTTCCATAACCCATTCAATTGAACAAATTCAATTTCTGCATACTGTTGTATACAAGAAGGATGGGGTACTGAGTACTGATTTATTTACCAAGGAAACCGAGAGAAACAGTCTATTGTTTTTTGATAGTAATCATCCTAGGAAAATGGTGGAGTCTCTCCCTTGGAGCCAAATGTTACGTGTACGTCACATTGTGAAAGAGGATGATAGGCTTGATATGAGACAAATCAAATGTGTGACAAATTTATTAAGAGGGGCTATCCAGTGAAAGATGTACAACGCTACAAAATTAAGGCTATGGGATTGACACCGGATGGTGCTGGCCATAGACGTGACAAAAGCTTGTCTAAACGTGTCCCTTTTGTGTCTACTTTTTTGCCCAGTGAGTGATAAGATTGGTGGTATTTTGAACAAGCACTGAAGTTTGTTACACATGGGTCTCCCACAGGTTGTTGAATTTACTGATAGATGGTTACTCTCATATAGACGTGGGCGCAATCTGAAGGATATGCTTGTTAAATCAAATATTGGCTCGAGTAAATCATCTAGACAAGTGACATTATGCCCACCTAGACTAGGGAATTTCCCATGCCTAGGTTGTGCATGCTGTGGTAATATGGTTAAGGGGATAGCTTTAACCATCCACGGACAGGGAAACGTTTCATGATTAAGGAACGCTATACGTGCTCCTCTAGTTTTGTGATATATGTTTTAACTTGCCCATGCGAGTTGATGTATGTGGGCGAGATGACGATGGAGGTTAAGAGCACGTATTAGCAAACACAAGAGCACTATTAGAACTAAACTTTTGGAGCTACCGGTTTCTAAACATTTTGTCGAATGTAGACATTCGGTAAACCAGCTTAGGTTTAGGGTGATAGATGAAGTTCCTCCTTTAAGACGGGGGGGTGATAGGTACAAATTATTGAAAAAGAAGGATGTTCGCTGGATTTCAGTTTTGGATACATTACAGCCGAAGGGCCTCAATTTGGACTATAATCTGCATATATGTATATAGCCATTCCCTGGTCTCTTTTTGACATTTATTCTCTGTATATTGCTTTTAGATGTAATTTGTGTTTTTCTAGTTTTAAATTTATCTTTTTTTCTCTTTTTTTATGTAGATCGGTGGTTTGGAAGAACTGGTGGACATGGAGACTCAATAAGTTGTGAACTGGATTTTCTATATAATTTTGTTAGTTGATTTGTATATTTGACTCCCCATGCCCTCCATTTTCCTTATCCACCAATGTATATATTTGTATAAGGGATGTGTTAGATCTTATAATTATGTGTATGTTCTTTTGGTGAAATTATGGCACCTTATTCTGGTTGCCATGCCCTGTAGGAGTGGCTTCCCAACATTCACTGTTTTACATACCATGTGTGAGGTGTGGGTTAATATCCAGTGGTTCTTTATGTTATCGCGATGTTATGGCAGGCCATTGTATTGACGATCTGTATTGCGAGACTGCTGCAATTAGTATGCTCTGCGCATGTGCCGAGCATCTGACGCGGTAAGTCACGTGATCTGACGTCATATGACAGGGATTGCTGGCGCGACTTAACCGCTATTGGTTGTTTGCTCTTCCTCCCCGGCGCTTACATAAGCATCACACTCTGATGCCTCCTAGTGTTAGTGGGCGTCTTCTAATGCTACCTTATTTGAAACGTTACCGATGATGGGATGATCGATTTGGCGCTAAGGAGAGGCGAGTAATATCATTGGTTGGGATATGGTGTATAGATAGTACTTGGTGATTCGTGGATCGTCACCATGGTTATGGGATAGCTAGTCATCTATTGGTGAAAACGATTGTATTTTATTGTTTACATATGTTATGGATTTGTTATTTTGGGATATTATAGAAACGAATCCTGTACGCTGTATTGGAGATTATGACATTAATGTCTGATTGTTGTTTTATGATTGTATGTATATGTCTATTAGCTGTGAGGCGTAATCTACGATGGTGATTTGCTCCTCCACACCATTTAAGGCCGCCTGTGTGCACTTTTGAATGTACTTGAAAAAGGCCACAATATGGCAGAAACGTTGTTATTGCTTGTGGCAGAATAAAGATTTTTGTATTTTTCACCTGGATGGATGCTGCTCCCTCTTCTTGTTTATTTTCTCTCCTGGAGGGAGTCAAGGTAAATTTTGAAACCAAACTCCTGGTGTGCCACATCCCCCCTACTACAATTCATTACTCCTGTACTGAGGAAACCTACGCGAAAAACATTAATTTGCAACGATTTACAAGAATTGTAGCATCCAATATATAATTTTTTTTTGAAGTCTTGAAATGGGGTGTCCTTTTTCACCCTAAAAAAGTTCAATGTGAGGGACCCGTCTCAAACACTCAACGTAGGCCTTGGGCGGGCTACAAGGTATGACTGGTTTCCCTTTTGGACCACGTCTTCCGCCACGCCAGACTTTTGTTCTTTAGTCATTATTATTACCTATTTACAAGCATTGTCCTGGTCACTACTAGTCCAGTGACCCAATCGTCCATTTAAAGAATGAAATCAGAATGGTTAAAAGTTGTAATTATAAACATTTTCTTCTTTACAATACTAGTACAGTAGCATGATAGTCCATATACCTGGCTGGGATCTGACCTCTAGTACTACGGACTGATTTACGCAGTACAGGTGTCTCAGTGATCTAGCCTGGTCTAATATGTGTGTTGGTAAGCTAGGCTGCAACCTTCAGTGATTTCCTACACTCACTGTGGGCGTGACAGAAAAACATTTTCACATTACACTGCAGGTGTGCCTTCTGGCACTTGAACTGGCTGTTCTTCAGGCTGATCCTGAGTCACTTCTGTTTTCAGGCACTCTTGGTTGACCAAAGGTCAAGACGGCCACTACTATGGCCTGGTTTACTGTTGTCCAGTTCAACGGGAACTCGCCAAGTACAGTGCGGACCTTTTCTTCCACTTTTTCAACTGCCAAAGGAATATACTTATCTCCAATCTTTCCCTTTAGTGGTCAGGGCACGATTTTAACTGATCCCTGGACACTGCTGTTTTTGCTTTCTCCTCCATTCTGACTGATAAGGCACACCTTTGTATTGTCGAAGTACGAGGGCATAATGGTATATGGCTCAGCTTCCCATTGATCGTCAAGCTTGTGTAGCTGCCTTTTCCTTTTGATGACCTGTTCTCCAGGTGACAAGGGAACTGCAGGTACATGGTGGTTGTAATTTCTTTCTTGTTTTTGTCTTGCCTGAGACAACCTCTTCTCTACAGATTATTGTACCTTGCAGTACTGTTGCTGCCGCTCAGTATCCCAGTCTGCATCTGGTGACATCACAACTCACCTCAGGTGTCAGGACTCCTATGTCAGTTTGTAATTTTCCATGTCTTGCCCTCATTAGTAGGCTTGTGTACAGTTGGTAGAATTAACCGGAATGTGGTTGTAAACATCCACCAGATCGGCTACTTTTCTGGACACAAGTTTCTCTCTTCCATGGCAACATCTTCAATAGGTCTATTACCACTTGGTTCATCTTCTCACACATGCCATTTGCATGTGGATGTTACGGTTTCTGATTTTCTTGCAGCCGTACATGTTACAGAACTACTGGAACACTTCTGCTTCAAAGGCTAGGCCTTGGTCAATAAGGACTCATTCAGGATAACCAAGAGGGACGACAAAAGTGTGGTTGAAATGCTTTTGCTGCTGAATTCGCTATTTGTTCATTGACAGGCACGACTACCATGAACCTTGAGTAATGGTCAACGATGGTGGTGGCGTACACATAGCCTGTACGGCTTGGAGTCAGCTTCACATGGTCCAAAGCTACCAGTTCAAGCGGCTGTTTGGTGATTATTGGCTGCAACGGGGCTCGCAGGCTGTGGCGATCTATCCTCCTCAAGTTGCATGGTCCACACTGTCGGAAACAATCTTCAATGGCCTTCCTCACATCAATCCAGCACAACCTCTCGTGAAGTAGCACCTCTAACTTCTTCCATCCCAAGTGTCCTGCTCCATTGTGTTATGCTTCCAGGACCATTGATGCATCTCGCTTTGTGACTACCACCTGCCAGACCAATTGTCAGTTCGGGCATTGACACTTCTTCGACACAGCTTTCCCTCATAGATGAACATGTGCCCTTTTCCTTCCACAACTGCTGGGTCTGTTGTGGATCATCTGAACCTAGACACGAGTCACCTTGTGCCAGTAGCTCCTTTACCAGGCGGACTGCTGGTCGCTATCCTGTGTCTCTGCCCACTCCTGGTGAGGCAGTGGGTTAAAGGTAGCCTCTCTGTGATGTATCGCTGTTTATTAACCCCTTGGGCACGTTGATTTGCTATTGAACGTGGAAGGCAGGTAACTCGATTTCTTCAAGTGTGTCCAAATCTTCTCCCCATCTGGTTATTTGGCCATTCTGGACAGTGCATCAGCATTGGCATTCTTATGCCCCGCTCTGTACTAGATGGTGAACTTGTAGTAGGCCAGCCGGGCTATCCATCGCTGCTCCAGCGCACCTAGCTTTGCGTTTTCCAAGTGAGTCAGCAGATTTTTTGTCATGAAGATGGTAAACTTTTCTGCAGCTAGGTAGTGTTTCAGACGATGCGAGGAACTCCAGCTTGAAGGAGCTGTACTTGTCAGGGTTCCTTTCAGTGGACGAAGTTTCCTGCTGGCATAGGATATCACTATTTCTTTGCCATTCTGTACCTGTGACAGTACTGCTCCCAGTCCAACATTGCTGGCATCAGTATAGAGGATGAATGGGTGGTTAATGGTAATAGTGTGTGTAGGCCAGAACTTCATCCCCCGTAAGAGCCATCTTCAAAAGAGTGAAGGATCTTTCCAGTTCGTCATTCCAATCAAACGGAGAAACTCTTCTTTCTGGCCTTCTTGGGCTGCCCACAAGGAGATTTAGCAGAGGTGCGGGTATTTTCAGTTAAGCCCTTGATGAACCTTCATTAGTAGCCTAAGAACCCGAGCAACTGGCCTATTTAATGTATGTTGCCGCCCTCTGCCAGAGCTTGATAACAGAGTCATGTCATGTCAGGGTCTGGTGCCACGCCTTCTGCGCTCACTACGTCCCTAGGTACTGGACCTTGGTCTTCAGAGGTGCATTTGGAGGGCTTCACCTTAGGACAAATTTGGACAGGGCTTCGAACACCTTGGCCAGGTTGTCCAAATGTTACTCATAGTTGTTTGAGAAGACAATGACATCATCTAGGTAAAACAAACTGTCTCGAAGTTCATGTGTGCAAGACTGCACTCCATCAACCTCAGTTACGTTCCTGGCGCGCTGCAAAGCCCAAACTGCATGTAGTTGAAATGACGAGAGGCCCATTGGTGTTGCAAAGGGGTCCTCTTTTGTCTGCCTCTGCCACGGGGACCTCCAATCCCCACTAGTAAAATCTAAGGTAGAGAAATAGCAGTTCTCAGTGCGGCTAGTGATTCCTCTATCCTAGGTAAGGGATAGCATCATTGTGGTAATGCTGTTAAGTGTCCGGTAATCAACACACATCCTCATTGTGCCACTTTGTTTCTAACAAGGACTAGTGGAGTTGCCAAGGGGCTACAACAGCCCTCTGATCACCCCACCCTCCTTCATATCTCGTACATACTCTTGGCACTTTGGGCAGTGATTTGGGGGTACCGGACGGTAGCTTTCTTTAATGGGCAGATGATTTTCCAGTGGGAAATATGATTTGAACCTGTTTTTCCTGCCCAAATTCTAAAGGTGTTTGCTGAATACCTTGAAAAGTCTTGCACTACTCGTAAACCCCAATTCTTTTGCTGTTAAGGGGGGAGTCATGCCTAAGTGCAGCTGCTGACACCAATCCTACAGCTGGTTTGCAGAGCCATTGTCCTCCGACGGTATGATGAGACCAAGGGTTTCTGCTGTGTGAATTGCGTTGTTAGTGGCATTGAACAGCTTAGAAACGGTGGCAATACCGAGGTATTTTGGCCTCGTCATCCACACCATTTAAGATGCGTACAGGTACCCTCCCCTTGCGTACATCAACTACCCGTCTGGCTGTCATGATAGTGGGCCTACTATCAGAGTACACTTTTTTCTACCAGGGCTTGGTAATCTCTTCCTCTGAGGCCTATGCTGCCCGACACCAAACTAAATTTAAATTTTTGGGGTATTGCAATGGGGAATGCATCACTCACTGACGACTTCTCCGCCAATACCTCTACCTGCTGTCTTTGTATCAGTGCCTTGATCTCCTTTTGCAAGAGCCGCTGTTCAAGGGAACCTGCATTTCGGCTACCTGTTGCAACAAAACAATAACCTCAGCAAGACAATTTTACATCACATAGTACCAAAGGGTCATCATTGGGTTCCATTCTCGTCAATCAATGTCTACAATTATCATACCTTGGGCTCTTAATTCTACTTTACACACCTTTATGGTCACCTCTTGAATTGATACCCCTTCTGTGCCAACGGCTGACCATTGCTGGGGGCACTACTGTCAGCTCATCATCGGGCCGTGAGTAAATCAAGTCAGCCCAGTACCGTTTGTAAAGAATATATGGCATAGCCCCGCACATGAAAGCCATGTCCTGCAAGTGTTTATTCGTATGTCGCAATCACAAGTGGGGACCGTCGACCTCCGACGTACTTGGCTTGCCAGTTCTGTGGCCTGGTCGTCTTACTCAAGGGTGTTGCCTCTGCCCCAGGGTCCCCCGACAGAAACTTGCGATGTGCCCTACTTTTCTGCAGCGCCGCAAATGGGACGTCCGTCCACTCGTAGTAATCGTTGTCCCTCCCTCTGATTGGCGGGATCCTCATTTTCCATCACCAGGGACGTCATCTTGACTGGGGGCTAACTCTATCTTCTCCTTTGGGTACTTGCAAGGACTGCATGTTTTTGGTTATGCAGCACAGTTTTAGTCAGCTCCTGAAACTGCAGACGCATCTCTGCAGACGGGTCATCATCCAAGTCTGTGCGTCAGCCTCACGCGACCCTGATGGAATTATGCCGCCTCCAGGGGATATGTAATGGCTGAGCGCCTAGGGTGCGCTGGACGGCTGACATTTGGGTCGTGTAACGCCCTGATAGCCCTGTCTTTAAAGTGTGCAAAGCTCAAGTCAGGTTCTGTCTGACATGAAAGCGCAGCTGTGAGCTTGGGTGCTGACAGAGTCCCTCAAAAAACTGCTCCTTTAAAATCTGTCTCCATCCTGCACGCTGCCTGGGTCAATCTGTCTTATGGCCCGCAGTGCCTCCTGAAGCTTAAGAGCATAGTCCCTATACTGTCCTGCACCCTTTTTGCACCAAAAGAACCTCATCTTTATTTCTGCAGCCGGCGTGTGAAAGGTGCTCTTTAGCTTAGCTAGAATTTGCTTAACAGTCTCTTTATCAGCGTCCCCATGACTTTACTTCTCTTTCGCGCCCTTAACTGTCCAATGAGAAGCTTACTTTTGTTTGACGGGGGGCCATCAAAAAACTCACGTCTCCCATGAAATCGCCAAAGGGGAAAGTTTTCCCCAGAGTTTTTGGAGCCGGGGCCCTCACTATATACATTAAGGGTTTTTGGGGGTTCTGCGGGGTCAACAGCCTTTTCTGTCTCGGGGGGGTTTTCTGCGCTGCCCCTGGTTTTTCTGCTATGGGGGCTGGGGGCGGCCCCGATCTGCACTTTTGGGGCAGGGGGGAGCTGCCTGGCTGCGGATTTCTGTGCATGGGGCAACCTGGACCGACGCATCTTGGGGCGTTAAGGGGGGGTGGCCCGCCCCCCCCTAACCCCCTGCTAACTTCCTCCCCCCTTTTTAATCTTTTTCCACTCACCTTTCCATTGCCTTAACACATTGCTCTGCCGGGGCGGGAACGTGCACCCGGGGCCCAGCCCAACCCCCTTTCTCTGACTCATCTTTTTCGCACGCGCACCTTTTCCCCGCCTTCACTCTGCTCCCCCAGACGGCTCTTCTCCTCCCTACCCTCTTGGCTTGTAATCCACAAACCACAAAACTTTCAGCAAATCTCGATACAAAAACACTTCAAAAAAGGACACAGACCCGGCCCCGGGGTTTCCCCCCCCTTTTTTGAGGGCAAAATGGATCGCCCCCCAAAGGGCGGGGGTTTTCCCGTCCCGGCCTTTATTAAAGGATGTTCCCTGCACATGACCCGTGGGGGGGCCCCTGAGCTCCAAAAAAGGGGGAAATAAAAAGGGGGGTGATAGATTTTTGAAAAAAGTTTTCCAAAACCCCCCATTTTTTGATTGGTCACAAAAACCACCGCAGGCCCCCCCGGGGAAAACCAGGGTGTATGTTTAACTTTTGGAAAATACCCCCCAAAAAAAAATTTTGTATCTGCGAGAATGGATAAAAAGAAAAGGTGCTAAAAGAGGGGCACGGGGAAGTTTTTGGGGCGGGAAGGGGACTCGAAAAAAACCCGTCGATCCCACTTTTCCCCCAAAGCCTCCCAAAATTTTTTTTGCTGACAAATTGCCCAGGCCCAAATACAGATGCTGCTGGGGGGGTCGCCCTAAAAAAAAATTTTTGAACCCCCTTTTATTTGAGGGAATGTATTTTCCCCTTTAAAGCGCTATTTCTGAGCACCCTGATAAAATTTCCCCCCCCCAAAATTTCCCTCCTCACGTTTGTAGTAAAAATTTTTCACTCTCATAGCATCGGGTGTAACCTGCCCGGGAATCCTTTTTTGGGGGAAACCCGTTTCACATTCGCTGCTGTGTTTTAGAAAATTTGTTTTGGGGGAAAAACCTGTCTACTGTCCTCTGGTTTTTTGCACGGGGAAATTTTGTTTTTTCCCCTAAACCTCTGATTTCCCGGGGGCCCGTTTCGGCGCCCCAAACCCTTTGGGGGGAGTCTCTACACCCCCCTTTTCCCACCTTTTTGTTCCACACATCTCCCTCTCGGTCCCTCTAGCCACACCCCTTTTAACCCCCCCCAGCCAAATGTTTTCCCGGGGCCTTTTCCCTGAAAAAAAGGGGTGGACCCCCTTATGGTCCAGATATAAATTATATCTGTGTAACCTTTTAAAAAGGGGTCCTTTTTGTTTCCCGAAAAATCCCACCCCATTTTTCCCCCCTTTGGGGGTTTAAAGGGGGCACCAAAAAAAACCGTTTTTCAACACACTTGCAAGGGGCCGGACTACAAAAATAAAAAACCCCAACAGGTCCGCGCACCCTTTTGGTCACATGGGCAAGTGCATTTTTAAAGGGGGGCGACTCGTGGGAAAAGAAACGGCACGGGGGCCCCCCATATACAAACTTGTCTCTGACGGTGGGGGGGGGCCCCCCGCCTCAGCCCGCACCGGGGACTATGGGGGGGCCCCGGCCACCCCCCTTTCTTGCTAAGGGCCACCGCACTTAAATACTTACCTCCCCCATGCTCCACCGCTTTACGTCCTTCCTTTTTTCCCCGACATAAATTTCAGTTTAAAAGGGGAATTTTTTCCTCACGTCGTACTCCCCTGCTAAAAAACCAAGTGCAGGCCCTGTAAGAGGGGGAGCTAAAAAAGAGAGTAGACTTTGAAACAGCGAGAATTATTAAATTTATTTTTAAAATTTTTTCCCACAAAAAGGGGGGACTTTCCCACAAGGAAAACTTTTAAAATGTAAACCCTCAAATATGGAGCTTTTTTTTGGGCCCTTTTAAACAACGGAGCACATCCATGGGGCCCATCATGTATTGGGGGATTGTAAATAGCAGATCAGACACGGAGCAGCATTTTTTGGGGGCCCCCCTTTCACTGGGGGAAAGAAAATTGGGGCCCCTTAAATACCAAAATTTGGGGGCCCCCAAACCAAAAAACTTGGGGGGGACCCTGGGGGCCCCCCCCTATCGAACTTGAAAATGTAGACAGCAAACAAGCAGCATTTACGGGGCCATTGAAAATTTTTGGGGGAGAATAATTGACCCATTTATATGGAGCATGATTTTTTCCCCTAACACTGGGGCCCCCCATGGGGGGCCCTTTATATACTGGGAAACATTTAAAAGGGGGGCAGAAGAAAACGGGGCAAATTTTCCGGGCCCATTTTTCCCCGTTCATAAAAAATTGGGCCCCCCCTTTTTTGGCCAAATTTTGGTCCTAACACACGGAGCACAGCCATGGGCCTATCTTAAAAGAACAAGCCATGGGGGGCCACAATACACCATTTTCAAAGGGGGGGGGGTCACAGAAGGAGCAGTTCCATGGGGGCCCCCATATACAACATTTTAAAAATTTGGGAAAAGCAACAATGCAGCTCATTTACGGGGGATTGTACACTGGATCATATAGGTTGAGCTTCCATACTGCAAATTTGGGGGGCGCCCATATTCCGTACGGGGAATTTTCCCCCTTTTTAATCCTATTTTTGTCAATCGGGGGCCAAACGGAAATTTCCCCCCGAAGTCTTTTTAGTTCCTGGTCACAAAACCCAAGTACACCAGGAACTTCCCTAAAGTGTCACTGGGCCCGGGTTTTTTCGGGCTTTTAGGGGTCAGCAAACTTCCCTGGCAGAAGATCCCCGGGGGTCACTCCTCCATCCATCCGGGGGGGCCAACACCCTCTCCTAGTCCCCGTGCAGCTTTTTTTCCCCGGGGGAACTGCATTTACTGGGCCCGGGGACGGAACCCGGGCCCCGTACTCTCGGGCAGCTGGCCTAAACCGCGATGATGTCACTGGGGGGGAAAACTCCTCGGGGAAGCACTCTGCACATCGGATCCATGCTTAGCCGGCAAAAGTTTTGCAGAGCGGGGGCTCGTCGGGGGGAAATCTGTTTTTGGGGCTGCGTCGGACAGGGTATTTTGTTTGGGTTTTAAAATTTTTTTTTTTTTACAGGGGAAAAAAGGCGTCGCGGGGTGACATACAATAAAAATAATGAAAACGTGTGTTTTTTTTTTCTTTTAAAAAACTTTTTTCCCCTTGTATTTTTTTTTAAAAAAAATTTCAAAATATTAGGGGTCTGTTTTTTTGACCCCTTTTTCCCCCCTTATTAACGGGGGTTTTTGCCCCTTTTAATAAAAGGGGGACATTAACCCCTTATTACCCCACTTTTCCCCTGCTACAAAGGAAAATGGGGAAAAGCCGGGAAAAGTCCCAAAATTGGGCGATTTTTGGATCCCCAAAAATTTTGGGGCTGCGCACCCGGGGGGTTTTGGGGTGTTTGGGGGCCCAAAAAAAAATGGCCTTTTACACCCCTTTTAAAAACCGGGGCCCCAGCTCTGCTTTTTATTTGGGGTGGTTAACAAAAAAAAAGGGGGGCCCCCACACCATTTTTTTTTGAGGGGTCCCCTTTTTTGTTAACCACCAAGCTAAGAAATTTTCTGGGGCCTGGTATTACAGGCTTGAAAAGGGTTTATGGTTTTGGGGTCCTTTCCAGCCTAAAAAAAAAACCCCCCAGCAGTCGCTTATCTGGCTGGTTAAAAAAAAGGGGGGGGAAACCCCCCGCTTTTTTTTTTCGAGGGGATCCCCATTTTTTGTTAACCAGCCAAGAAAAGCAACGCGGGCCTGGTTTATCATTTAAAAAGGGGTTCCATGTTTTTGGATCCTTACCACCTTTAAAAACCCCGGCCTCAGTAGCTGCTTTAGGGGGCCGGGTTTAACAAAAATAAGGGGGACCCCACGCCATTTTTTTTGGGGGGACCCCCTATTTTTTTTAACAGTTCATTTCGGGTCACCGGGATTCCCTTGATGTCACGATCGGGGGGGGTCCTGGCTACCAGAATTAAAAAGTGGAAGCAATCAAAAAGCAAACCATTCCTCTCCTTCACCGGAGAGGAGTGACCCGGGGGGGGTTTTCTTGACTTTCATTTTTAAAACTGGGGTCCCTCAGTAAACATTAACCTTCAAAAGGGTTTACATCGGGGACCTGACTGAACAAAAAATGGGTAAGAAAAAATTTTGCTTTTTTAAATTTTATTTTTATTACAGTAAAAAAGGGGGCTTCGCAAGGAAGGGCAGTAAAATAAAATATGGCCCAAAACGTGTGTTTATTTCATTAAAATTTTAAATTTAAAATTTTTGGTTTTTTTATTTTTTTTTTTCAAAAAAGGATTAATAATTGATTTTTTCTAATTGCCCACCAAAAATTATTAACCGGCTTAAAGTCCCCTTAAAAGTTTTTTTCCCCCCCTTTTTAAACCCCCATTCGCCACCGCTCCCGGGCAATGGGAATAAGGGGCAAAGTCCCAAAAGGGCGAATTTAATTATTTTTTTTCCTTTTTTGGGGGGTTTTCCCCGGGGCCCGATGTTATAGGGGGGGGGGCAAAAATAACCCCCCTCTCTGGGCTTTTTTAAAACTCCCCCCACTCGCTGGCTTTTTTTTGCTGCTGAAAAAATAGGGCACCCCCCACGCATTTTTTTAAAACAATTATACACCTCAATATATATAAAAATAAATATATATATTTTTTAAAAAAATTTTAAAAATAATACATCATTGAATTTGTGACACAAAATTTTTAACAGGAGGAATATTGTTGGGGGGGTGAAATTTTTTCCCCAAAGGTACTTTTTTTAAAAGGTAAAGGGGAAATTTGGGTGGTTTTTTAAACCTAGTGGTAGAAAAAGGGGTACTACACCTACTTTAGCAAAAAACCTTCAGCCAGCCTGAAACCATTCACTTTTTTGGAAAACCCCAGAAGTAGGGGTCTAAAAAAACAATCGGGGGGCTGGCTTAGTCTGGACACGGGGGTGTCCCCACAAAAACATCCCAAAGGGGGGGCTGGCTTGTCTGGACACGGGGAAAGGGGCCCCCGGGACAAAACAGTCTCCGGGGTGGGGGGCTTGGGTTAGTCGGACACAAAAAGGTTTCCCCCGGGACAAGAACAGTCTCCGGGGGTGGAGCCCCCTCAGTCTGGACACGGGGTGCCCGGGGACAAAAAGGGGTCTCCGGGGTGGGAGCTATCTCATCTGGGGCGGGGAAAACCCCCCCCCACAGGAGACCCCCAGTAAAATCCCGGGAATGAGGCGAATGGGGTGGACCTCTCAACTGACTTTGGAGGGCCCCCCAAAACAAAAGGGAAATCTGTGAAACTCCTAGGGGGAAAATATATCAAATGGTTTTTTTGGCCGGCTGGGAAGCCGGACCCCTTTGACAGCAATCTATCTAAGTGAAAAACAGGGGGTAGACAAAAACCCCGGGTTTTCTTTTTTGTTTTTTTTTTATCTTTTGCTGGGTTTTTAAAAAAGCGGGGCGCCAGTTTTTTTACCAAACTGCTGTCTGAATGAACTGTTTTCGTGCCATTCTTCTACCCAACACGATCCTAGAGCTATTTTCCCCTAAAAAAGTTACAATTGGGGGAAAAAAGGGGGCAGCGCAGTGGCTGGAAAATTTTTGCTGGAGTTGCATGCAGCACAGGGGCTTAGAACAGCAAAAAAAGGGGAAAATCTTTTGAAATACAACGGGGAAAAAAAAAAGGGCACAGAAACGTCTTTTTTAAGCAGTCTTAAAAGACAGGAGCCCTAAAGACTTTCAAAGAAAAAAAAAAAAAGTGTCTGCACAGCAACGAATTTTTTATAAAAACTGGAGTGTTTTTGTCTTGAGTGAAGACTGCCTTGTTGAGACAGAAATCTGACAGCATGGATACAGCAGAGCCTGGGTTTTAACAAATGGCCAAGTTATTTGCAACATAAGAGCCGGTTTAAAAAAGATAATCCGGGAGTGTGGAGGGGGTCTTTTAGTACCCCGGTCCAAGGGGCCCCCGGCCAAGGAGGGACAGCGCCGCAGCACCACAGTGCATGCAGCAGGCCCCGGGGCATGGGGGGGCAGCGCCTGCAGCACCACATGCATGCAGCAGTACCCACACAAATCCTTTAGCAGCAGCACAGGGGAAAAACCGGGGGTTGAGCGATGCAGCTCTCACCCTCTCCCCAGAGTAATGTTGTGAAGGCCCCCTACTTGTCCCGTAAAGAAGGCGGAAGACGGGGGCCCCCCAAAAAAATACACCTCGGGAGAGGGGGGTTTTTCTCACTAGATTTGAGGGCTGGGAGAGAAGGAGAATCCCCCCTACTAGTGGGGGCCCCCATGGTCGCACCCAAACTGATTGGAAATCCCAGTGCCTATGCTGACCGAACGGCAGGGCACCAAACTAAGCCCCAAATAAAGCCCGGGGGTTTTGTACCCCGGGGGGGGGGTTACGGTGACAGCCCTGCCAGGGGGGTTTCCCTGACTGGAGAACAGTTGGGGCTGCATCAGCAAACCCGATTATGGGGTTGAAAAGGGGGAGGAAACCGCCACCCCAGACTCCCCCTGATAAAGCCCTCCCGAGGTCCGACACTTTTTAGTTTTCCCCCCCCCGAACCTCGCGGGAAAGACTTCCAGCGTAGGGGGGGGTATGGGAGGTGGGTTGTGGGGGACAGGGGGGAATGTCGGAAATTGAAACCGGGGGGGTTTAAAGGGGGGGCCTATTTTGGGGCCCCCATGTTTTGGGGGCCCTCCTCTCCCCCGGGGCCCGTTGGTGACCACCGCAAACCGAGGGGCTGGACCCCAGGGGGCCCCGGGGGGGTTTTAAAAGACTGCCCATACAGCCCTCTTTTCCTCAGAGATCCATGACTTCCATTGTGACAGCCTGAGATAGGGACTTTACCCTGATAAGCACCGTTGGGGGGTGCACCAGGAGACCCCAAAAATCTCCCCCAAAATTTTCCGTGATTGGCCCCCCAAAATCGGGGGGGTTTCATATAAAGGGGGGGGATAAAAAACCTGGTCAACCCGTCATATTGGGTAATGATTTCCCCCCTCTAAGATCTTGGGGAAAAGTTTTCCGATGGGCAGGGGATGAAGCCCTATTTGGGGGCCCTCCCGGGGGCGAACCAATGCTTTGGGGGCCCCCAAACCTATGGAAAAATGATGATGACCCGATAATAACTGATCTGATAATTTTAGAAGATGACTGAAGTGATGAAACTGATCATAGCCCTTTTAATGTTTTTGATAATAATGATTACTGTAATAGGATGAAATTCCTTTACAGGGGGTTTTTGGGGGAAAAGGGGGTTTGGGGGCTCGGAACCGAGTGTCCCAAAATTTTCCTGTTCCTGTAAAATTTTTGAGAAAGGGGCAGGGCAACCCCCCCTCTAAAAAGGGGTCAGGAAAATATAAGTGTTCAAAAAAGGGGGTTTTCCCCAAAAACCTGGCTCTGGGGAGAGTTTCCTCAGCCCATGGACAAACCTTTTGTATAGGACACTAAAAATCCAGGAGGGGTCGGACACTCCTATCCCCAACTAATATAAATAAGTGCGGGGGTTTACATACACATACTTGGGGACCAGATGGGCATTTTAAAGTTGTGGAGACATTTAACAAAGGGGTTTCCGAAAAGATTAATGAAAATAAGAAAACCCTGACATGACAGATGTAAGGGGAAAAGAATTGGGTAAACCCCCGACAGTGACCCAAAATTTAAAATGAAAAAGAAAAAAAGGGGGGGGACGGGAGGGGGTCTGGCTTTTCCCGCCAAAAGCCTAAAAGGGGGGGAACGGGGGAAAATGAAAAAACCCCCCATACCTTCTTGAATTGGCCCCAGGTCGTGCACCGGGGGCGGGGGAACTGAGTTTCTGGGGGAAATCACAGAAGTGGGTTTGATGTTTCCCGGGCCATTTCTCTGCCACACTATATTGAAACTGACCCCCCCCAAAGGGGCAAGAGAACCTCGGATACCCGGGGGCCCCCCAAGAGCATAGGGTGGGGGGTACGGTTTTGCATTTTCAGATAAGAAAACTGATTTTGGCAATGACAGTGGGGGGATGAATTGAGGAGGCCAACGGGGGGAGAGTTCACTGTCCCCGTTGGATTGTTGACCAGCCCCCGTCCCCGGGGGGGCCACCCTCCGTCTGGGGGAAAAAGGGGGGGGTATTAGACAGGAGGGAAAATTGTTAATGGGGGGAATTTTACCTAGGGGTTTTTGTTTTTTGGGGGAAGGGAAATGTGTGCTTTGTAAACCTAGTGTAGAGAAAAAGGGCCCCACACCCCCACATTTTTCACACACTTTCAGCCAGGGCCAAAAACCCCCCAGCGGGTTGGGTTGGGGGAAACCCAAAAAGGGGGTTTCCCAAAAAAACCCCAAAAAGGGGGGGTGGCTTAGGGCCCGGACACAGGGGGTCCCGCCAAAAGAAATCCCAAAAGGGGGGGGTTAGCTGGACACAGGGAAAAGGGGGCCCGGGGGAAGAACAGTCCCAGGTTTGGACTGGGGGAGTCCCCCCACGGGAAAGGGGCCCCCCACAAAACATCTCCAGGGGGGGGGGCACGCTCAGTCGGACACGAAGGGTCCCGGGACAAGAAGGGGCCCCGGGGTTACATCCCTGGGGGCCCGGGGAAAAAAACCCCCACACAGAGAAATCCAGTAAGAATTTCCGTGCGAATAGAGGCGAAAAAAGGGGAAAAACCCAATCTGGACGTTATTGGGCCCTTTAAAACAAGGGGGAAAAACTGTGAAACCCCCCCTGTTTAAAATATATCAATGTTTTTTTTTTGGGGTAAAGGGTGGTAAGCCGGGGGGGCCTTAGACAGGGCAAAAAAACAAGTGTAATTAGTGGCAACAACCCCGGGGTTTTTTTTTAGTTTTTTTTTTTATCTGTTTGCTGTGGACTTAAAAAAGGGTGGTTGGGGCCCCTTTTCACCAAACGCTGTCTGAAGAACTTTTTCGGGCCTTTTTGCTACCCGACAGCGATCCTAGAGCTATACCCCGGGGAAAAGTTACAAAATAAATATATATATAATTAATTTAAGTACAATTTTTCTACATATAAATTTCCCAATTCAATTGCAGGCTTTTTTTAAAATTTTCGACCCAAAATAAATGACACATGTTTTCATAATTAACCAAATCATTTTTTAGTTTGATATAGGTTTCCCCAAAAAAAAATTTTTTGAATGTATTTTTTGGGAAAAAATTTTTTCCCCTGTAGGGGTTAATTAAAAAGGGGAAAAACGTAGCAAAAAAAAATTTTTTTTTTTTTACATTTTTATTCGGGGTTCGTAATTTTACAAAAGCCGGGATTGCCCCCAATTGAAAAAAATGCCATTTTACTATTTTTAAAGGGAAGAACAAAAAATATATGTAAAATAATATGCACAAAGACATTTATAATAAATATACATTAATATATATAGTATAAAGTATTCTAATGTGTATATTTTTTTTACAAGGGAAAAAAAAGGGGTTTTTTAAATTTCATATTTCTTCCCATTGACTTTTCATTGGGTTTCCGGGATCGAATCGGCGATACCCCCCACTTTTTTGAGTACACCGATCCCCAAAAAGATTCATATTTTGGATACTACATATCGCTCAAACTAAACAGAATAAATTTTTCCCATTATATAGGACTGATTTTTGGGCCCCAAAACCGGGGGAGTATCCATTTGGGGGCCCCTCATATACTGAACCTTTTAAAATGGGGACAGCAACAAGCACGCATTTAGGGGCCCCCTTGTATACGGGGTCTGAATAAAATTTAAACCCATTAATATGGAGCATGTTTTTTTCCCAAAACATGGAGACAACCAGGGGGGGCCCTTAAACTGATAAGGGAAAAAAGGCCCCCCATATAAAGGGGCCCGTTTTTTTGGGCCCCTAACACACGGGGGCAAAACCAGGGGGGCCCCAAATACGGGGAAATTTCCCCCATTGGGGCACATCACAGACGGAGCGCTCCAGGGGCCCCCGATAACGAAGCTTTTGAAATGGGGACACAACCCCGGGAAAAAATTTCGTGGCCCCCCAAAAAAACCCGGAAAAATTAATAATGGGGGCCCCAAAAAATGGACTTTATTTTTGGGCCCCCCCATACACTGGGGCTCATCCATGTGACCCCCCCTAATACTGGGGAATCATATGGGGTTTTATTTTTTTATGGGGGGAAAATTTTTGGGGGGGGAGCCCTCATATGGGCCATTTTTATAGAAATTATAGGGGCCATTTTTCTGTAGGCGCCTATGTATGGCCCCAAAAACTGTAAGGGGAAAAATTTTTTTTCCCCCCTTTTGGGGGTACTTTTAAAAATTTAAAAAAAAAACATCATGTCATGTAAAAGTGAAGTTTTTTTTTTATTGTACAAAACCAAAATTTTTGTGCCATAACGGGGCACATGAATTTGGAAAATTTTAAAGGAAAGGGCCCACTGACATCTTTTGGGGCCCCGGGGCACAAAACCCGGGGGCCCTCCCCCACCCCCCCAAAGTTTTGGGCAATAACAAAACCCCTTTTCAAAGCTAACCTTATTATAAAGTTTTTAATTTTAAGGGGTTTTTAAGCTTAAAAAAAAATGATTGATTTTTGACATTGAAATGGGACTGTTTGTTTTTTACCTCCCCCCTTACCGACTTTTCTTCCCATTTACTTGCATTGGGTTTTTTTTTTCCCACCCAAAACCCACCCTTTTTTCGATAGTCCCCCCCATTCACTCGACCCCTTTTTCCCAAATCGGGGGCCGTTAAACCCCCGGGCCTGAAAACGGGAAATTGATATCTCTAGTAAAGGGGATGCTTTATTTTGTGATAGCAATTTACATTAAAGCATTTGAAGTAAAATTAGGGCCCCAAACAAACAAGCGAAAGGGGAAAATTTCCCCCCTCTTTCCCCCCAACCAAAATTTTTTGCGGGGGAAAAAAACCCCCGGTTTTATTCCAAAAAAAACTGTGGGTTCCTGGAAACTTATAAAAGCTTTTCCAAAAATTTTAAAATT